>CM076584.1:1049861872-1050121978 GCA_034641835.2 Pinus albicaulis | reverse complement strand
ACTACTTCCATGGGAGAAAAGATGAAATATGAGGGCGAAGTGGCGAAGGGAATCGTTTGCGGTCTTTGTACACCAAAAGAATAAAACAATGGGGTTTGGTTTGTACAAAACACAGAGACGGGTACCCCAAAACATGAAATAGGGTCTCTCACTGAAGGTGTGAGGATGGTGTTTTGTTGGGGGTAGGGGTCCCATTGGTTGGTCTCATGTGTGGGGTTGATTAAGCGGAAGATGTCGTAGATGGGATTATGCTGATGGAGGTATGGCGGGCCAAATGCGGTGCGCGGAGGTGCACTTTCAATCTGCTTGTACAACCTAATCGTTTGGGAAGGGGGTTGAGTTTGAATGGTGAACTTGACCTTATGCATGATATGTGGATGGGCATGAGGTGCTTCCCGGACTAAAATTGTATGGCCATTGCATCAATTGTGGGGTGATGTATGGTCTACTTTGGATGACGATCGCCATGGAGGGGAGGCTCTACCGACCATCGCAGGCGTTTATCATATGCAGGGTGAGGTGATGATAAATGTGGTTGGGTATGAGGATCCTATGGTTTATTTCTAATGGAGAAATGATGTTAGGATATGAAAAGTTCTCTGGGACTCTATCATGTTGAGGGTAGAATGATACCTACTCCGGAACTTTCAATGGATGGTGCTGTGAATGGTTTGCGGGTTCTTCCTAAAAAAAACAACTACCTCAAGTGAAAGCATCTTCTTTTCATCCAATATTATTGAAAAACATGAATTTTGGAAAGGAAGATGGGAGGGTGCATACTTGCCGGTTCTTGAAAAAATATCATTTCGGAAAGCGAATGTGGGGCATCGCTTTCGTTCTTCATGGTATACTGATGATGGTGCAACTTACGGTTTGCAGAACGGACCTTTTGATCTCCTGTTATGGACCTCCAAAGTTCTGGAAAAGGGTGATAAATATGGGATTATGGCCCTAATCCTATTCATTTGTACTTTCTGAGTTTTGGGAGATTAGAGGTGATTGCAGAGCCTTTCTTGACATTTTTGTCAGCCTGTGTACCTGGGACTAGCGATATTATGCCGAGGTAACTTCCATGATGTCCTGCATTTTAATTTTTTCAGTTTGGTGATGCCGGGGGCCATACAAATTGGGTTTGTATGGCCCTAAAGGGGATTTTTGTCCTAGATTGCGTGGGCGATATAGGCAAAGAGGCGCCCCCCTTGCACTTATTTTCGAGGGAAAACCACGCGAAGGCACGTTGTTCCCTCCATTTTGCGCACAAGGGCGCGCTTGTCTCGAGGGCAGGGCTTTTTGTAAAAACTTGGGTTTTTGTTGTCCCTTTTGATGTTTCTCCTCTATACTAATGGGTGCCTATTACTTGGCAGGTTGGTGTGGAGAGAACGAGATTGGCCTGAGATCCGGACCGCTCTAGTTGCTGATGCTGGGGCACGCCGTCAGTTGGCCGCATGGGGCCTTCTGAAATTTGCTGAGAACGAGTTCCTTCGGTCACAGGACCGATTGTGACGTTATATCATATAGCATTGGTGCAGGAGGTGCGATATGTTCGTCCTGAGTGAGATGAACTTGATTATCCATCCAGAGATGGATATATACTTTGTGACCGGATTACTGCCTCAGGGCAAGGCACTGAGGTATCCACTCCCTGCTGGACGAGTGAACATGGACAGGTTCTGAAGGAGGCATTGCGGTGGTGCACCTATTATTGAGGGGTGCATCAATATTGCATCAGTGAAAAATGTGGCCAAGCAGTGTGCTCTGGCCATTATTTTACGACTGGTGGGGTCGTTTGCGCCACATCAGGCATCGGGCCCACACGTGGGAATTTTACGCCGTTTGAGGAACGGACATTTTTTCGATTTTTCCTGCTTCTGTTTTGATGGTATGGTGTCGCAACTGAACAAGGGCCAACGTGGATCCAAATCATTTGCGTATGCTAGCATCTTATGCAACATTATGTACGAGAGGGTCATGCTGTTGAGGCCCATTGTGGCTGTGCCTATTGGGGGGCCAAGGGAGCCATGCATGAGGAGGTGGGCTCCGGTGATGCCATGCGGCGGTGGTGGCATGGTGGGTTGTTATTGGAACGACACGATGGAGGCCTATTTTGAGGCCAATCCGTAGATTTTTTTGCCATATCCGTACGTGGGGATGGACTTTTAGTGTGATCCAGATATCGGTATCCCTTTCAGTTATGTTTGGGGTCCCGCACGTATGTGCTATATTTTTGCATTTGTTCGAGTTTTTATGTACTTGAGTGTTTTTTTATTGACAATAACATTATTTTGGTTACTCGTGTAGATGTTGGCAAGGTGGGATGCCTAGTGGCCCAACTGGTGGGTCATGATCCTCTGCCACGACCGCTGGGTGGTCGGGGAGGAGGTGCTGCAGGTGGACTGGGTGGTGGTGCTAATGGACCTGGCAAGGATGGTGTTGGCCCTTCTGGTGAGGGTAGCAGCTCGGCTACAGCTGAGGTAATGGCTGAGAGAGCTCGTGCTGATGCGGCTGAGGCTTGCATCGCTGTACTTACGGCTCAGGTGGCCACTCTAGAGGACTTCTGGGGTCGAGTGGACCACTTGACCCAGGGGATGCCTGCTCATGGTTTCATGGACGACTTCGAGGAGGCTTGGCTAGAGACGGTGATGTCTTGTGAGAGGGATTATCGGCCCACTCTATGATGGGTAGTTATTGTAGTGGCGACAACAGCTTCGGTGGTGGCACCAGGAGTAGTGGTGGGCCCAGGTGCTCCCCTTGAGGGGGCACCCCCCTAGAGTAGTTTTGTACACAGGGAAAGCACCCATTATGGGGATGCTTCCCTTATTTTTGACGACTCTTGTATTTTTGGGCTGGCCAATGGGCTAGTGATACTATTTTTGTACTTAGACACACATACTTTTTGATATATATATGAGAGATCTTTTTGCGGCTCTACATGGTGTGCTACCTATTTCGGTTTATGCATTTTGTGTTATGTTGATGGATATCTATGTTTTTTGTTTTTTATGTATGGTGGTTTATTAGCGATGCATTCTAGTCTAGGATATTGTTAGCTATGCGATCAACTGCTTGGTTTTGATTCCTTGATACATGTGAAAATGTAATGTAGTCAAATTGTCTGCTTAATCTTTTGGCACACACATATTTTATAAACAGGTTTGCATCCCTGGTTTCAAATGTTTGGTTTAACTGTGATACCACTAACTGGGAATATAGGTAGACATGCATATGGTGGATGCCCTGATGGAGGGACTCGCACATAAGTCCGATAACGACGTCATACTCTGCCTGATTGTTGGTTGCTGATCCGATGCACACACCGTTTGAACACAGTGGTGATCGGTCAGGGTGGTAGATGACCTAGGCAGCTGCAGCTAGGTTTTGAGACCATTGCAATGCTCCATCAGTAAATCCAAAATAAGGTTCAGGTTGGTGATCCATGGTGGTACTTTGAGCGCGTTTAGGTCTTTGGGTCAAAAATATTTTGGTATTGGGATTTTTGTGTACTCTATCTCTAGGGGATAAGGGCTACTAGGGCCCTTATGGATAGAACTTCTTGAGGTAAAGGCTATTGATAGGGTTAGTAAGGTAGGTCCCGTCCAATTCCGTCAAGATGTATGACCCTTGCTAGAGACAATTTTTGATGATATAGGGCCCTTTCCACAAGGTTTCGAACTTTCCTGGCCCTACGGCCTCTTTTGCAACATCATAGCGAAGGAATAACTCTCCCTCGGTAAATGAGAGAGGGGTGATGTGGCGGTCGAATGATGCTTTTACCCTTTTTTTATGGGCCTCATTATGTTGCAGTGATTGTCGCCTAATTTCGTCAACTATCTCTAGTTGTACTAGGGGTTGTTCTAGAGGCTGGGTGTCATCAAGGAGTTCGATGGTGGTATGCAAGTTTGGGATCTTGCAGAAATCTATGCAAAAGCATAAGGTGCCTTGGTCTTTTGAGACATGAATAAAGTGGGATTCCTGTGACGCAGGAGTGGTTTAAATCCTATCTCGGGCGTGCGATGATACAATTTGTATGTGGTGAGTTGTGTCGCTGGCATGCGGCGGGGGAAGGATCTCAATAACGGAGTCTTGTGTGAGCCTAAGGTTGGATTTCCCACTAGGATAGTCGATTTCCGGTAGGTGGAAGTTGTTTTTATCACAGAGGTGCCTGAACGCTTTTAGCAGCGGGCATACCTTCGACGCGTGATCATGACCGGTGAAAATGGTGCAAGGTATCACAGTGCTAACAGAGTAGATAGTGTGAGATTCTACACTACTCGATGTTCCTGATGTGGACGCTTGGAAAGGGTTGGCTGTGGACCAGATAGTCTTCTGCTTCCATTTTTGCATCGTAGGTTGAGACTTGCCTCCCTTTTTGGTGGGTGGTTGAATTAATGCTGCTCTAGCTACTCTCAACTTGGGGAGATGTGTACACTTAAACGTATGATGAAAGTGTGAGAAAATTTGGCAATAAGTGTGTGTGATCTTCTCTTGATTAGAGAGAATTTTTTGAGGAAGAGGCGAGATTATGCAGATATTGTTTGCAAGGGGTTTGAGTTATCTGCATTGGTTGACTCAGTGATCGTTTAGATCACATAGGCTACATGTTATCCTAGACTTGGCCTGTGGTATATGTGGTTGGTGTGTGGTCTTATCAGGCTTGACACACCACTGCGTTGGTGGGGACGTTGGGCCGACGATGTATCTTTTATGCCATTCTTGGAGATCGATCTTCCTCTTTTCTACGACATTAATCATGTCGATAGTGGGACGAATCCATGAGACATAAGTAAAATGTCGATCATAATTATTACCCTGACATATCAAGCAAAATATCCGTGATATGGGGTTCCCATCATGCTTGGTCTAAGGCCAGGCGAGGTACCAACATCGCAATGCTGCTAAGTCAGGGTAGTGGACTACTATATGGTCCATCTACTTGCATAACGTGCATGCGGGTGGGTTTCGTGAAGTGCCTTTAGTGGTAACTATGGGTTCACCACTATTCCGTTCTTCGGTTGACAAGAACATGATAGACCCGCTCATATCCTCTGCTTGGGTCATGGATCTGCTGATGGATTCGGCATCCATATCGTCTTCTCGGGAAAGATGAACTATGGCTGAGCGGAGGCTAGCAAGGGCTAGCCGGAAGCGAGGTATGTAGTGAAAATCCTCCAATAGGTGATTGCCAGTGCATAACGAGCATGTGAATTGTGCTGCCCGTAGCCCCACGTAGTAAACCCTTTCGATTGGATGCCATATGTGAATGAGTTCCAGTGCGACACACTCTTCGAGGTAGTGGCCACGTTCATCGCATAGTGTGCAACGTATAATGGGAAATACTGGGGGGGGCGCTCTATGAATTGGTGCTCCTCTTGTAAGTATAGGATGGTACACGGCTCATCATTGATAGAATGGATGGAGGGATCTTCTTGATAGGATCGATCGACTGCATGTAAGGCGTCCCTATATCATGGTATTTATGGGAAATGGTGGGTATAATTCCCATAGGTGTCACAGAGAGCGCATGTGTGATTGGTACGCAGCTGTTTGCTTGTAATTTTGGTGGAAAGTTCCTTTTTATGGGAACGCCGTGTTGAGGTGCCTGCCTCGCAGCCGAGGAGTGGTTTTAATTTGTAAAACTTTGGGCATATGTGGGTAGCGTGTCCTGTGACATCACATATAGCGCAGGCTGATGACTCCCTTTGCATGGTGGGGGTTACCACTTTCTTTCCTTTCTTGGCGATTTTCTTGGTTGTGGTCACCAGTTTTGCAATGGGAATTTCCCTTGTGGGGGCGGTTTCGACTACTGCTTGGGTAGGTTGGGGCTCCTTGGGACTCAGGGACTTTAACCAAAATGTAGTAATGTTGGTAGATACCGTTCTTGGAGGGGGAAGGAGATACCACACTAGGAATGCCAATGATATATTGGGTAGCACCAGTGTTGCCAATACCTACAAGGAAGTGAAGCCAGGAGGTGGGTAGAGGAAAGGAGTTTGGGAGGCTACAGTAGCTGATGCTTCAGTGTCGTTACTGCTTGAGTCTGTGTCTTGACTAACCTCGGTGTTTGATGTGAACATCAGGCATACCGGGGCCCCTGTGGCATTGGGTGATACCTCAGGAATAATGGGAGGATCTCCTAGGAATGACCCTAGGATGGATGATAGTTTGAATTGTCCAGGGCCATATTCTTGATACCGTGAAAGACCATCTACTGCTGTATCTACATAGGGTAAAATTACATCCGTGTTGGTCAGGGGATGCTTTTCACTGTGTGTCAGCTGGTCTACTATGATGATTCAATCCTTGTGGGGGAACATCATGATGTGGAAAACGAAGGATGCTATGGTAGACATGACATACATGTAACTCTGCCCAAGGAGTATATTGTAATCCAAGTGAGCGTCCAAGAATTCGATGTCTATGTGGACCGTCTTGCCGGCTAAATAGACTGGTACATTTTGGAAGAAACCGACAGGGGTCGAGGGACGACCGTCGTATGCTCTAAGTGTGATGACGGAAGGTTTGAGTTCGAGGGCTCCTAACTTCTGCCATACATTCTTTGACATGATGCATGTGGATGCACCCTTGTTAATGACACATCGGTGAATAGTGATATTCTGTACCGATACTGGTATTTGAAAGGCGACCATGGAGGGAAGCCTAGGGGTGGCTTTGTCTAAGTCAAAAGCCATCATGCGCGTGTCGGCAGGGTCGACAATGCCTAATGTGAAAATTAGGGCTTTCCGTTGCTTTGGGAACGACTGCAGTACTTCCAATGTGAACATAACAACAATTGATTGAGCTAAATCGTCTACGATGCTATAATTATGGGCCGCTTTGGAGTAGTTACCTACTCGCCTATTAGGCCCTTTTACCATTTTTGGCAACGGTTCCAAAGGAATATTTGGAAAGGTCAAAGGTGCAGTTGGCGCACTCGTACTAGCCCCTGACATACTGGTGTCTGGTGGGGTGTCGTAGCTATGATTCCTTATTTGGAAAAACATTTCTTCCCTAGCCATGTAAATTTTATGGTTGTTTTTCCCGGAATCGTTGGGGTTTTGCTGCTGAGTGCTGACCGTTCCTTGATGGGGGAAGGGTTCTTGCATAACCGCAGTTGTTTGGGAAGATCCTCCTTGTCCTCGATTACTTTGAAGCTTTTTAAGCTCAGGGAGTTCGGGAAAGTGGTGAGTATAGTGCTCGTAGTCACCACATATTGAACAAGAATGGTTTGTTCGTAGAGGTGGCCTTTTTCCTTGCCTTTGGGCATTACTTGGCTCCTGGTTCTGATTCTGGTTGGAGTTTCCTCTAGCCTGGGATCGCGGTGGGCACTGTTGGTTTCTGCCCCCATGTCCAGGGTTCCCTTTGGGCTTGTTTTTTACCTTTATCTTAACCACGTTGGGAGGATAATTCTCCTAATAATACTAGTGTGGTTGATTTTGGGACGGCTGCACAAATTTCACCTATGCATTGTTTTGCGTAGGTGGGTTATGTGCTTAGGACTGAGCATATTGCTGTCCCATGTTTGCAACTAGCCGTTGGGGGGGATTTCTTATGTCAGTTTTTCATCCTGCGTACTGGGTCCCCTCAGTCGGAGGATAAGGTCCTCCTTGGTGATACGTTGGTGCCCTATTAGTCAAATTTTGCTGCTGCATATGATGACTTTGAAATTCGGGTTGAGATATGTTCTGGGTAGACCCATGTGTGTAACTAGGATTCTGACTGCTGTTTCCTAGGTACCCTTGGGTCATTGACCCAATAAGTCCGTCTGCAGAGTTAGACGTGCCTGGAAATTCTTGATAAGATTGCAGCCATGGGGCATTGGGCAGGATATTGTATATGTATCCTGATTGCGTGTAGATCAGTTCAAGCTGTTAGGCTTTACTGATTGCGTCCTCTTCGGATGTGGGGTTACGTTGTGCCACATCCTTTGAAATCTCCACCGTCAAAGTTTTCAAGAATAAATATAAAAGGACTCAGTCGTCGAGTTGTGCTTTGCATAAACTGCGACGCCGCCTCCACTCATGGAGATGTTCTGAAATATGGGTAGAGGGGGATTGTCTGAAATGAGTTAGTAAATCCATTCCCGAATCGTGGTGAATAGGCAACTAAAAGTATGTGAGGAACATGGTAGCGAGGGCGCTAAAGGTTCTATGTGAGGCAGGATTTTTCTCCACGTACCATTTCGCGGCCACTCTCGTAAGAGTGTGTCGAAATAGCCTCAACCGAATAGTATCGTCAATGATGCTATTTGATGAGCACCATAGGTGAAAGGTCATTATATGATTTCCTGGGTCTTCCGCTTGCTTGCCTTCAAAATTTGGTATGTCTGAAGGGAGCTTCATGGGAATGGGAGGCCAATTGGGGTCGTGTGCAATGGGGTCATTGGTGAGCTTGGTTAAATCTGGTACATTTAATGACACTAAGAAGGGTGATTGGGAGGTTGACGCCATGGCAACGTGTGAAGAGAAGAAGTTCTAGTTAGAATGAGGGTTAGTCTGTGACATACCCTATTGTGAATTTAGTTGGCTTCCCGTATGGGATGCGCTCCTTTGTCCCCCAGGGGACGAGGGGGGAGTGGTGTGTTGTGTGGTGTTGGGAGACCGACTAGGGTTCCCAACTAAGGTTGCAAAAAGAAAGGAGGAACCAACCACTATGGCAATGTTCCATCTTTGACGCCTAAACGACGAAAGACCTGGAACCCCTCCTGGTAATGGGGGGAGGTCCAAAAGACGCCTGGACCGATAAGGTTCCATTGGAACCATTTGAGTGTCGACCAGGTTAGGTTTTGGAAAAATTTTGAAGGGATCGAGTTTGTGATCATAAAAATTTTATGGCCACACATAAAAAAAAGCGAAAATTAAATGAATTTTCCTTTAACTTAGTCTATGTGATCAATCAAGAAAAAAAAAATGGTTTTGTTTGTTTGTGCGTGATACTCGAAATCCTAGAAGACTTAATACTTCCTCACACACTCAAAATTAACTGGACCTTGAGATGATTTCTTGCGAGTTATGGCATAATGTCCCATAAGAGCTGGCGATGCCCCCAGTCAGCCGAAGAGAATCAACCAAGGTAAGGGTAGAGGGTCTGGCGCTTGCCTACACCGTCGCCTATAGGGTAAAGGATGCCCTAGTTTTGGCCACTAAGAACCACTGTCCCACGTGAGCATTCGAGTCTTGGGCTTCTTGGTAGTTAGCTAACAGTACCGAGTATCAGCTGGGTCAGGTAGCCCCAATTGATACCGCATGCACTGCGCCTAAGCCTAACCCCCTCTGAATCGGGTCTCTGCCGCGCTCGGGTTTTCTTTTCCGTGGGCTGATAGGTGCATTTTAAAGCTCCCTAAATACACAAATTATATGTTTCAATGTGAAGTGTGATCAAGGCAACTTATTGGATGCCTACCCCCTTGATCCTAACTTAATCTATAAATTCTCTTGTGGCCCTTGTGGGGAGAATTTATTGAGTTGGTTTAAGTTATTTTTAGGTGGATTTATTTTCTTAATGGGTTAATGTGTGTGAGCGTATGGTGAACAATCTCATAATTTGAACATATGGATATTGGTGATCCTTTACAAAACTTCCCTAGTTAAACTATGTGACGTTGTTCCTTGCTCAAATAGAAAGCATTTGCGGATAATGGGTCGCTTCCAAATCCTCCTAGTTAGTCTATGTGAGTGACTAAAGGGAGATAGTGAATCATGAATGTAGAGCATTCATATGCTTGTATAGGGTCACCAAATGGTGCAAAGATAGCAGAGATTACTTGCTCTAATTGGCGATTCAATCCTAGTCCCACAATTTCCTAAATGCAAAAATTGAATTTAAACTAAACAATTTCTACACTAGCTTATGCATATGTGGCCTTGAGCCACTTACTTGGAATAGTTAAGCTAAGCGTGCATACCCGAATGTGCAAAAAACATAAATTGTTCAGAAAGAAATGATTAATTCTCCCCCTACTTAAACTATGTGAACACTTTTTTGCAAAAACCAACTTAAATGAAAACTAACTAAATGCCTATAGAAAGCAGCAAAAAATAAGTTCTCAGAAGCTATGGGGTATCAACACAGGTGTTGGTAGATACATTAGGGGCTGCCCAACACACTTACAAGAAGAAAAAAAATGCATAAAACAGGGATAAAAAATCTCTCTGCAATTTGCGCGCAAAAGCCCTTGACAGGTGCGCCTTGCTGCGCACAGGTCACTCCTGAGCACGCGCAATGCGCCTCTATGAGGAAAAAATGCGCGCAAAAATCCTGTAATTAAAAAGATAAGGAGCTGCCTTCTTCAGTCTGTTATCTTAGTGAGTCTATGGATTGCAAGATGGGTCATAAGACTGTCAGCTCCACTCCAGCATCGACAAAGGGTCTCTTGAAAAAGATGGCATAACCACATAAACTTGAAACACGTTAGTGGAGTCACCAATACTGTTGTTGTGGATTAGTCGCACGGGTGTATGAAATTGCACAAGCTTAGAGAGTGTGGTCTACTCTCTAAACTATTGGTAAAAGGCAGAAAGCAGGGGAGCTCAAAAGCATAAAACTTAATGGAAATAGTATGCTGAAGTATGCTCTGGTTAAACTAAGAATAAAAAACACAAATATACAGAAGCTATATAGAGAGTTCCAAACAATAATAATGCAAATGATGGCTCGATGGCCTCTTCTTATTAAATGTTCGAAATGGAGAAGAAATTTTACCCACTTGCCAAAGGGCACCTAGGCAATGGCTCTAGGTCCTGATGCAAGGATGTTTCCTTCCAAGCTCTGCCTCTGATGCAGTCTCACTCTCTCTCTCTATTGTGGTGGACTAAGATGTTGGGTGGCCAACTATCGAGTCCTCTTTAGCTTCAGCTCCAGGTCACACACGATGCTGGTGTTTCTTGGGAAACTTTGGCCAACATAACCTTGTGATCACCATTTGTTCATCTCTTGGTGGGTTTATATAGGTGAGCTTCAAATCCTCCTTCCCTCCCTTGGTGCATGATGGATGGTGACCCAAGGGAGAGGTTTGATTCCATTGTGTGCTAAAATATTCTTTTGTGTGCTCACATAATGTCTAAGGAGGCACTGGTGGCTATCCTTAGGTGGCTTTCACATAAGGAGTAAGTGTCCTTTTCTTGTTGTGGTCTAGGAAAGTGATTTTTTCCCATTTCCAGGAATGTGTGCTTATCAGAAAAAAAAGGCGTGCAGAAGGCACTCTTATCGAAGGAAAAAGCGCACATTTGAGCATTTATGACTAGTTCAAATATGATTTTCTCAAAACCTTAGAGATTTAAAATACTTCTTGATTCCATAATGTATTCTTGTCCTGTAAATCCTTGGGCTCGACATTAATTGATGTCGTCTTCTGCTGTACGATTTTCCAGTGTTAGCAAACACCATTCCCTTGAGGATAATATCTCGTTGTGTGACTTAGTGTGATATTATATCTCTGACAGAAGTTGATCATGTTCATGGATTTAAATTCCTAAGTATTATAAGTGATGATATTTCTAGGACACCCAAATCTTGACAGTAAATTTTCTTAAAAAAATCCTATAACTACCATATATGTGGATGCTCAAGTTTTGGTCATCTCCCATCCATTTAGTAAAATAATTAGTAGTTGTTACTATCCATTTATTCCATCCTTTGGATGCAGTATGGATCTCCCCTATGAAATCTAGTCCCCATTGTGCAAAAGGTGGTTCAATAAAAACATGAATGAGAGGAAGAGAAGGTAATTTTTTCTCATGAGTGAATATATGACATTGGACACATGCATGGAATTTATTGTTTACTTTAGTGAATAATTTGGGCCAATAATATCCAACTCTTAAAATATTATATACTGTATATTTCCATCCATGATGACACCCATATACCCCCTTGTGGAATTCTTCTATAATTCCTTTTGTATATTCTTCTGTCAAACACAATAATTCATAGTGGATCCTTCCAATACAAAAATTCTTCCATGATACAATATTTTACAACTTGCGATTTCAAAGACCTCAATTTTTTTTCCCAGTCAGGTGGACAAATTAAATTATGAGGATAAAAAATATATCCTTATACTATACCGACAACAAATACTTCTCCTATATTTTTTGGAAATTTCCTTGAGTAGGCCCTTCATATTTTTGATCTTAACATTCTACATGATTACAATTATCCACTGATAAAACTAGAATTATTCCCAAAATCTTGCAATTTGATTCAATCAGGGTTTTTTCTAATCCTCACCCTTTAATTAATTAGTAGGTTTTATCCCTAGGTCAAATTCCCAAATATTTGTAATCCATATACCTCTTTTACTATCACGATCTGACTGTGTAATAATAGTTTTAATAGAGCATTTTGGAACATAAACAATAACTTGAGAATGTAGTACATAAGGTTTGAATGCTTTCAAGGACTCCAGTAGAGGATAGGCCTATTTTGTTAGAATACCATACTTCAATTCTATATCCCTCAAAACTCTGTTAAAGAAAGCTATAGGTTGTCCCACCCCTTTTCATTCTTCTGTAACAACATTGTTGCAATTATATTTTCTAAGGAAAAATAAAATATGAGGAAATGCTTGGAATAATCTGGACTTATCGGAATAATCTGGACTTATCAATATTGGTGCTTCTCTTAAACCATTTTTAATTTGATTAAATGAAAATCTCCATTTTACTTCCCAATATTTCTTCAACATGTCAGTCACATCCTTAATTATTTCAACATAATTTTGAATAAAACTTCGGACAAAAAGAATGTTACCTAAAATGGACCAATTTCCTTTTTATTTATGGGAAAACCAATATTATTTACAACTTGCAATTTGTTAGGGTCCATTTTTATTCATATCTTGAAATAATATGGCCTAATAACTTACCCTCTTCTAGAGCAAAATGATACTTTTTTGGATTCAGGGATAACCATACTTTCTATATTTTTCTAAGGTCTATATGAGATGTTTTAAATCTTCTTCATGAGATATTTAAAAAACAATAATATAATCCAAATAAATTACCACAGAGTTATCATGCTCACCCACAAAAATTATGTCCATTGCATGCTGAAAGGTAGCTCTTGCTTTAATCAAAACAAATGTCATTTTTGCATACATGAATGTTCCCGATGGTGTAGCGAAGGTTTTCTTTGTCTAATAGTTTGGATGTACAACAATATGAATATAATAAGAGAAACCATAAATCATTTAATTATGTGTTGATCACATTACCTTCTATAATATATTGTGCATTTTTAGTAGAGGATAATTATCTTTGAGTGATTGCTTATCTAAATTTCTGAAATCAACACACAATCTTATCTCTCCATTTTCGTTTCTAAGAGGTACCAAATTGGAAACCCATTATGAGTAGCAATTTTTTCACCTCATTTTTAATCATTAACAATAATAATGGGTTAACTTTCTTGAGTTTCCACCTGAATGGTTTTACTCCGGTCTTGAGAGGAATCTTATGCGGAATGATAGATGAATCATATGTTTTTAAATATTAATATTTCCATGCGAACATGTATATATATATTTTTTAATAGTTCCATATAAATTCTTTTGTATTGCCTAGGCACTGCTTTAGGAAATTTTACCATCTTGGGCTCCTTCTCTATTCCCAAATTACAATCCTCTATGTCCTCAGACTTTGTTTCCACTCCTACTTTCACTAGAACATCATTTTGGTCAAACAACTTCTCGAGAGGAATCATTCCCTTCAGGATGATATTAGTCCTCAACTGTAATATTTTATAATTGAAAATGGTATCTTTCCACTTAGGTTCTAGATCAACCATTTCTAATTCCCCTTTACTTCTGAAAACAACTCTATCCATTGAAGTAAAATTCATCAATTAACTCTATAAATATCTTTATTTGTTGATAATTTTCAAACACATGTCGATGTCTTACATTTTCAGGATTCAATGGCCTATATTGAACTACAAATTCCCTGATCTAGGGGATAATAGGGGGCTTGAATGTAACAGCCCCTGGTTGAAAATTCATGTAAGAAAAATAAGACTAAGGTCATGGGACAAGTATTCCAAGCTAAATGTTGGGTAACACATCTTAGTGGGTGTCACTTTTGCTTTATTATGGCTAAGGAAATTGGGAAAGGCATTGGAAAGGGCAAAGAGGAAATAATTGGCATTTTATTTATGAAAATAATGGAAATTAGGAAAAAGGGAGGGTGAAAGGTCACAAATTTGCATGAGAAGGAAAATTGAAGGAAATTAATGGAAAATTAAGAAATTAGAGGCCTCATTGATAAAAAGGATTATGAGGATCAGTTGGTGGATTTTGGTCAGTTGAGCCTTTTGTCAGTTTAGTTTTGGAGCTCTCATTCTATTCTCTCTCTCATACTCTTGGACACTTAGAGTTTTCTTGGAGCACTCTTGGAGGAGTGTGGCATACTTGGGATTTGGAGCAAGAAGGAAAAGGAAGAGTAGGAAAGTGAAAGAGTACATCAGGATAAACATCTGCAATGAGTTTTTCTTACAAGTACCAAGTTGCATCTATGATTTCCTTACTAGTTTTGGCATGCATGGCACATGCATGTGGTTTCTTGGTTATGATCTGACATTTGCATAAAGGATTCCCTAGATTGACAATGGTTTTACCTAGCCTTGACATTTCCTAGATAATCATAGTGTTGTGGGTTTCTTTCCTTTTATTTTTGGTTGGTTCTAATGTTCCTTATGGCCGCGGGTTGAGTTACTAGTTCCTGAAAGCCTTGGTTGGAAAAACGCTCTAGAAGCCTTGTAACAACTTGGGTTGAGTTACTAGTCCTGGAAGCCTTGGTTAAGAAAATTTTTTGGAAGCCCTTAGTGGGTTGATTTACTAGTCCTGGAAGCCCTAGTTAGACAAACGTCATGGAATCCTGACGATAATTGTGATTTGATTTACTAGTCTTGGAAGCCTTGGTTAGAATAAACGCTATGGAACCATAGACAAATAAGGTAGAGACTAATTTGACGATGTTTAGTGATGTTCAACTATGAGGTGGAATCACTAGTTTAGTGTTGAGGTGGTTTGGCCTCTGGAAGCCCTCGTTTGGTTTTGTTTGAATTGTTCCATGAGATCCCACATTCATGCTTGGAATATGGCATAGGGGTGATTAGCTGAAAGAAAGACTTGGTTCACCCAAATCTATGTCTAGGTGGTACGTGGATGTTGAAATTGGCAACAAGAAACATTGAAAATGACATCCAGAAATGGGAACCAGAAAATGGCACCCATAAATGGCTACCATATGAGGCTTTTGATTTAATTTTCCCTGAATTAAATTGGAAGAAAAATTGTAATTTCATCTCATGAGCACTTATATTAGTTAAATGAGTCAAGAAGACTTAGTTAGCTTAGGAAATTCGAGTCATAAGTCAAAGAGGAGGCATGCAAAGGGATTTTCTATTTTTAGGGGGTCCAAATATAGTTATTTGTGAGTTGTAATTAGTTAAATCAATTAATTGAGTTAAAATTAGTTTAACTAGTTCTAACCGAGTGATGAGCTAGCGATAGGTCCCGTGAATTAAATATGATTTAATTCACATGAAATGATTAATCAATTAACTGATAATTTTCTATAAATAGTTGTTGCATGTCATTTCTAAGGAAGGCCCAATTGATACTGATGTTAAAGGGAAGAGATCTATCAGTTGTACTATTAGAAAAATGTACAAGTCATGTGTGAGGTCGTCGGGAAGGCATTGAAGGATTATGCAATCATTAATTGGTATTTTCATAATTAGTAGGGTCTCAATTATCCCAATAATTCGTAATTAAGCCTGGGCAGGAAGTGGCAAGCAAGAGGTTAAATACTTGACCTATTTTTCTTAGATTGCAAGACAAATTCGAGCAGGGTCAGAGTGAGACAATCAATAGAGTGCAGAGGTTTCTCAGTGTGAGGAATAAAATTGTATTGTTTCATGATCTTGACCATATGAAATATAGATATAGAGGGGTTTTGATCAGTTGCTTTCCCTAGATACCTCTTGTGTTGTGCGATTGATTGTTTCTTTCTCTTGCTTATATATGATTGTGCGATCGTGTTTTTTTCCACAAATTGTAGGAAGGATTCAATGTCTTGTTTTAGTACATTACAAGATGATATTTAATCCTATTGGTAGATCTATTACATGGTATCAGCGCACTAGGAATCACAATAGAAGAGAAGAAATTTAGTTTGTTTTGAACAGGTTCAAATTTGAAGATTTTTTCTTTGGGATCCAACAACATATCAAGATGTGTTTCAATCGCTTGAGACTCGAATATGCTCTTGAGGGAAATTCAAATTATATAGCATGGAAGGATATGATGGAGGTAGTGCTAGAGGAAAATAGACTGAAGTAATTCATACATAGTGATATTCCCTAGCTCGCAACAACAGATGCTCAACTTTTTGATGCACGGAAGAAGGTAGCAAAAGCAAGAAAGATCTTGTTAGAGGAAGTTCGAGATCATATTGTCTCGAGTCTCCATGGGAAGTTGATTCCATATCCTATGTGGAAGGCCTTGATAGATCTATTTCAGAATAACACTTGACAAAGTTAACTCAATGTCGAGATGAGCTTAGAAGTGTTGGCATGATGGTAGCCGGATATTATTTGGTGAGTCTAGCTCTTCTAAGCCTTCCAAAGAGCTGGGATAGTTACCAAGACTCTGTGAATGGGAGGGAGAAGCTACAAGACTAGGAGCATTTATGGTCTGACTTGGTAATACAAGAGATAAGGCAGAGTACCAGAGATGGGACCTCCAGAAAAGACAAGAAGAAGATTTTGTATGGGTCGGAAAAGAACATAAAGCCAAGGGAAAGAAGTACCAAGGTAAAGAGGACAAGAGAGACTTTTCCAAGATTAAGTGTTTTCATTGTCACAAGCATGGGAACTATTCCTTGAATTGTCCACAAAATAAGGCAAGCAATAAGGAGCCTGCAGTTGCAGTGGGTGAGGCGCTAGCTTCACAATTCGAGCTTGATTTTACTCTCATTTCATGCATGGAAAACACTGTAATGGGATGCATGTGGTATCTAGAAAATGGTGCCTCGATCCATATGACAGGGAATATAGATCTCTTCAGTGACTTGGAGGAGAAGGACCTAAAAAAAAACATAGAGTTTGGAGATGACGGGAGGTATAACGTGACCGACATAGGTATAGTTACCTTTCAGAGGGAGTTTGGCCCCCCTCTCAGACTGAGATATGTTTTGTATGTTCCAGGACTAAAGAAGAATCTTTTTTCCGTAGCGGTATTGGAAGACTGTGGTTATGATGTCATATTTAGAAAAGGAAAGGTGTTACTTAGACACATCACCATGGGATAGGTGAAATAGATTAGTGTAAGAGTCAAGAACTTGTGTTCTCTCGAGGTTGATGATGCATGCAAAGATTTGAGGAGAAAAGAAGAGGTTAGTGACTTGGTGGTTGAGAGAGAGAAAAAATTACCTCTCAAAATGCAGTCTCAGAAGTTTGTGGAGTAGCCACAATTGGAGAAGCAAAGAGGAGACCAAGTGGAGGTGTCCACTCAAGGAGACCAAGTGGAGGTGTCCAGTAGGAGGAAATTTCGAGCCAGATGGGTAGAGGGAGCACATGCAGCCATACCTCCAAGTGAAAGATGGGGCGATGTGCAAACATAATCCCAAGAGAAGAAATTTGGGCAGGATCTATTGAGATGGCTTGTCTCAAGGATCGAACCTAGCTATGAGTAGCCCATATAAGTACACAATAGCAGGAAGGATAAGTTAGATTGATGCAGTCAGATGTCAGGAATACATAAATCAGAGTGACATATGTAAGATATTGGAGCGCTGATCAGAGTTGGAAGCAGTGAAGAGGGCACAAATGCAGAGTCAACATTAGTGCAAATATTTCAGTAGACATTGTAGTAATTGATAACAGTCAGAGAATCTAATAACAGATGCATCATACTGATTCAAGTTTTTTTTTTTGGAGGCTATTCAGTTTCAGGAGTTATAGGAGCAATCAACACTAGAGAAGTGTTTCATGCAGAACATTCCAAAGGCACTGGATCAAGATATATTGAATTCCTTTCTTGTTGAGAGGGAGTGTTGAAATTGGCAACAAGAAACATTGAAAATGGAATGCAGAAATGGAAACCAAAAAATGGCACCTAGAAATGGCTACCATATGAGGCTTTTGATTTAATTTTTCCTTAATTAAATTAGAAGAAAAATTGTAATTTCATCTCATGACAACTTGTATTAGTTAAATAAGTCAGGAAGACTTAGTTAGCTTAGGACCGAGTTAGAGGACACAAAGGGATTTTCTATTTTTAGGGGGTCTAGATATAGTTATTTGTGAGTTGTAATTAGTTAACTTGATTAATTGAGTTAACATCAGTTTAACTAGTTCTAACTAACTGATGAGCTAGAGATAGGTCCAGTGAATTAAATATGATTTAATTCACATGCAGTGATCAATTAGTTAATTGATAATTCACTATAAATAGAGGTTGCATGTCAGTTCTAAGGAATTCCCAGTTGAGACTAAGGTTAAAGGGAAGAGATCTATCAGTTGTACTATTAGAAAATTGTACAGGTCATCGAGAAGGCCTTGAAGGATTGCACAATCATTAATTGGTATTTTACTAATTAATAGGGGATCAATTAGCCCAAGAATGCGTAAGGAAGGCTCGACAAGTAGTGGAAAGCAAAAGGTTAAATACTTGATCGATTTTTCTTAGATTGCAAGCCAGATTTGAGCAGGATCAGAGTGAGATAGTCAATAGAGTGTAGATGTTTCTCAGTGTGAGGAATATCATTGTATTGTTTCATGATCTTGACCATATGAAATATAGAGATATAGGGGTTTTGAGCAGTTTCTTTCCTTAGATACATCTTGTGTTGTGCGATTGATTGTTTATTTCTCTTTCTTATATGTGATTGTGCGATCATGTTTTGTTTCCGAAAATTTTAGGAAGGAGTTAGTATCTTGTTTTAGTACATTACAAGATCAGATTGAATCCCGTTGGTAGATTTTCTACAATGGAAGTCCTAGAACTAGTTTCATTTTGCGTATGTCAATAAGAGATATTTTCCTCTTGTATATGATGGGTAAATTTACTTTCTATTATGTGGTTTTATGGTTGTTATACCCTTGTTATTTTTGTTGATTATATGCTAGTTATAAGCATATTTTATGGCAGACTTGATGTATGGAACTTATCATGTTTTTATTAGCAAATGAATGAACAATGAATATATGACCTAATATATGATAATGCAACTATTCTGATAAGGCACCAATGCTTCTTAACTATTCTAAGACAAGTATGATACCCCTATTCTCAGATCTGTTGTTATGACATGTAGATTACATATTTGTGACATGTTTGACGAAATGTGTGTCGTCGCTAGTAGGAGTCCGGTCACATAATTGACCAAATTTTTGCATTAGTAACCTTGTTTCAATGTTATTTATCATTTCTGAAGGTTTCATAAAGTTTCTGGTAGTGGCCTGAGACCTAATCCTAAAAATGTGGCTTAGAATCAAGGATCGCTTGCACAAAAATGCCTAAAAAAGGCCACATTCGTTGTCATGCATTGTTGTGGGAGCGTTTGGAAGGCCTCATTCATGTTCATGGCTTGTTATGGGAGAAACCAAGGGTCCATATGCATAAATTTTCTAGTTTTCTCAGGGGTTGGTCACCTGGAAGGGTTAGTTTGCTCCTGAAGGTTCTGTAGCATCTGTGGAAGGTCAAATTGTTCTTTTCATGTTGTTTCCACTTCTTTAACTATAATTGGAGAGTTGAATCATATTATAGTAAATTTTTGTCATATTTTTACCCCAGTGGAATGGTTAGCTTGGGTAAATGTGGGAGGAGGCGGTTACACGTTTGTATCATATCCGATTTTTGTCTCTTTGGGTGATGTTTGGTTTCCGTTCTCCTTATGTGATATATGATACCACAGGGTGGTATCAGAGCATGGTTCAAACCATATATTGGATGTTAGGAATGTGTTTGTCATGCATACATGTTAGTTACATATGTGTTCTCTATTCTTGTGGTCTATGTGCTTGTTGTTTATGAATGGTGATGGTCATTGTTTCCATTGTGTCACCATGTGGAAGTTGATGATGTTGTTGTTGGAATGTGTTTGTCATGAATGCATGCTGGTTGTATATGAATTTGCTATGCATGTTATTGTTTATGTTTTTTTATTCATGAATTTTCATGGTTATGATTATGTATGCGTGGTAGGTCAAACATGCATTGTGGTGGTCATTATGTAGTTTGTGTCATCATGATGTTGTTGGTATGTTATGATGCTGATGTGTTGACTAAGATAGAGTAGGCAAAGTAAACCATTAGAGTGAGGTTGCAACATTGGACCTTGGGGTAAGAGAAGATCATCATATAGGTTTGTATGTTTGGCATGCAGTTATGTGGTTAATGGTTGCTATAAGCATTAGAGATACTTATTTCTTGTCATTCTATTGTTGTTATGGTTACATGCACGATAAATGCTAGTTTCTCATTGTAGTCATGTCCACATGTGTCGAAAAGTCATGAATGATAGTAACCTGTTGTTGTATGCATTGTGGTCACATGCTTGATGATTATGGAAATTGCATCTAAGATCTTAGAAGGGGTTGGTCACTTGGAAGGGTTGGTTGGCCCCTGAAGGTTCTATAGCATCCGTGGAAGGTCAAATTGGTCTTTTCATGTCGGTTTCACTTCTTTAACTGTACTTGGGGAGTTGAATAATATCATAGTAAATCTTCGTCACATGTTTACCATAGTGGAATGGTTAGCTTGGGTAAATGTGGGAGGAGGCGGTTACAGGGTGGTATCATATATGATTTCGTTCTCTTTGGATAATGTTTGGTTTCCATTCTCCTTGTGTGATATATGATACCACAAGGTGGTATTAGAGCATGGTTCAACCTTGCATTGGATGGGAGGACTGTGTTTTTCATGCATACATGTCAGTTTCATATGTGTTCTCTATGCTTGTGGTCTATGTGCTTGTTGCGTATGCATGGTGATGGTCATTGTTTCCGTAGTGTCGCCATGTGGAAGTTGATGATGTTGTTGTTGGGATGTGTTTGTCATGAATGCATGTCAGTTGTATATGCATTCATTATGCATGTTAGTGTTTATGTGTTGCTATTCATGCCTTTTCATGGTTATGGTTATGCATGCATGGTAGGTCAGACATGCATTGTGGTGGTCATTATGTAGTTTGTGTCATCATGATGTTGTTAGTATGTTATGATGTTGATGTGTTGAATAAGATAAAGTAGGTGAAGCAAACCATTAGAGTGAGGTTATAGTATTGGACCTTGGGGTAAGAGAAGATCGTCATACAATATGTTTGGCATGCAGGTATGTGTTTAATGGTTGTTATAAGCATTAGAGTTACTTATATGCTCGTCATTGTATTGTTGTTATGGTTACATGTATGATAAATTATAATTTCTCAGTGTAGTCATATTCACGTGTTAAATAGTCATGAGTGATAGTCACCTATTGTTGTATGCATTGTGGTCACATGCCTGATGATTATGATAATTTCATCTAAGATATTGATGTTATATGTACCATGCTAATTTGGATTTGTATATGAAAATGGTTATGGTTGTGATATTCAGGTATGAGTCAATATATTTGTGATTTTGTGTCATAGTAATCCAAACTAACTTGTGCAGATGTGATAACCTTCCCCGAGATACATTGAGGTATGGGTGTGATTATGTCGTTTAGTTGGTGTTTGAGTGTTTGATGTCTATTACGTTTTCTATCTATTATTTGAATGTTTTATTTATTGCATGATATGAGTATGTGTTTATATGATTGTATTAAGGAATGATCTTGTTTTAAGACGGTTGTACTAACGCATTATGTGTTGAGACAACTAATATGCAGTTGCGTGAAAGTGGGTGCTAGTTGTAGTATTATGACTTATGACTGTGATTTGATTGCATATTATGACATGATTTTTCATCTTGGTAAAGGTTGATTTAAAATTTAATATACGTGATGTCTTGATATTTGGAACATATGACTTACATATGTGAAATATTGCAGGGAAACATGCTTGGCATTAGTGTGAAAAGGTATCAGTTTATTTGTTTATATAACTAACAACTAGGTGATGTCTAAGCATACAGTAAGATTCAATTGTAGCAAGGTAAAAGTTTAAAATAAATGAATTGGGTGAGAATTCCTCTGGCTATGTTTGAAAACCAAAATTCCAAATAATTGAGTGTTTTTCATGAATACATGAAGTCTTCTTAGCCTTGATTTTGTTTGACATTATGTAGATATGTTGTATATTACTGACATGTATTTGATAGGTATAACAACTGGTTTCAGTTATGGTTGGATTCTTAAAGGAGTTGGAGTCCTTGAGAGATGGTGTAGATGTGTTTAGCTACAAGGTCGCATGATTGGTATAGTAAGGTAAGGTAACTGATATATTTTTATATTTACTTGTACATTGACAATTGTGTGTTTATGGAAATATGATGCAAGGGATTGCAGGTAAAGAGAGAGACTGCCATGAAATCTTGAAGAAGGCTCGGGTTGATCTTTCCTTGGGAACCATGGGGATTGATTCATGGTTTTTGTTGCTAGTATTGTGCTTTCGGTATTTTTTGATTCGTTTGAGCTTGATTTATGGGTTTTGATTGTGTTTGGTGCAAGGCCTTGCCAATTTTTTTATGGTGTTGTAGTGTTATTGGTTTTCATGGTTTTATTTTTTTTGTTTCTTTTTCTTACTTTTGATGTTTTGAGTCTTGGGAATTGGTTTGGGAAAGAGGAAAGTTAATGGAGTTTGGGAAGAGCTGGATGAAACCCAACAGGTAAGGTAAGACCTGGATGAAGCTAGATGCATGAGTAAGTGAAGTTGAAGGCAAGAGTATGAAAATTGGTTTAGTTGGTTGAATCTGTTGGGATAAATGGATAATGACAGTCATGAGAAAGATAACAAAAATTTAAGGTAAATGGATTTTGAGGCGTCTGATGCCTTATCTATGTTGGGAACTATTGTTCTCAATGTTGTGCATGGATAAAGGGACTTATATTAACCTTGAACTTATGATATCTGGTAATTATGTTTTGATCATGATTATGCTACCGTCTATATTTGTATACATGTATGCATGTATGTATGTATGACGTGTCTGACAGGGTCGTCATGGACCATGATTATTTTTATGCTAATATGTATGTATGTATGTATGTATGTATGTATGTCACTATATGACAAGGTTGTGAAGGATCATTCTTGTGGGGGAATGGTTGCTAATGCAGGTGAATGGCATGAAGGATTTCCTAGTTTATGAGGAATCAAGTGGGAAGAGTAACTCTGATAGATCTAGAAGGTCAGTATCATGTGGATATGAATTGATATTATATGCTTGTATGCCTTTACGTTATGGACAAGTAATTCTGAGAGATACTTTTGCGAAATGAAAGCAATGTGACTAGCGATATGCTGGGACAAGCATGGATAAGACACTAGAAGCAAGGTTGCTTGGTAAGGACAATGTGGTCTTAGGATGTGTAGTACATGTGTTGTGTACATGTAGCATATGAAATATTGTGTACATATGATGTTGTGTGCATGTTGCATATATGATGTTGTGTGCATGTTTCATATATAATGTTGTGTACATGTTGCATATCCGATGTTGGCCACCGATGGTTCTAAGCACATGTCATACATGCAATGCTATGTACAAATGGTGCTATGTACATGTTGTAAATGTGGTGCTATGTACATATGATGCAGTGTATAGGTTGTACAGTGGTGCTGTGTATATATGGTGTTGTGCGCATGTTGGATATGTGGTGCTATGTATATATGGTTCTTTGCGCATGTTACATATGCAATGATGTGTACATATGGCATGGTGTGCATGTTATACATATAGTGCTATGTACATGTGGTGTTGTGTGTATGATTGTACATGTGGTGTTGTGTGCATGTGGTGCCGTGTACATGTTGTACATGGGGTGCTGTGTGTAGGTGGTGTTGTGAACATGTCGTTTTGTATACATGTTATGCAGGTGGTGTTGTGTACATGTGATGTTGTGTACATGTTGTGTAGGTGGTGCTGTGTACATGTGGTACTATTGTATATGTGGTATTCTGTGGATGTGGTGTTGTGTACATGTGGTGCTGTGTCACATTATGCAGGTGGTGTTGTGCACATGTGGTGTTGTGTACATGTTGTACAGGTGGTGTTGTGTACAAGCGGTACTGTGTACATGTTTTATGTGTGGTATTTTTGTACATGTGGTATTGTATGCATGTTGTACATGTTACAGTTATCACATGAGTTATTGTGTGCATGTCGTACATGTTACAGTTATCACATGAGTTATTCTGTGCATGTTGTACATGTTGTTTTGTATGCGTGTGGTACTATGTATGTGCATTGCATTGTCGTGGTATCATGACATTTGTATTCGTTGTATTGTAATATGTGTATGTATATGTATTGTGTTGTACACTAGGTGTAGGTGTATGTATTGTGTTGTGTTGTACACTAGATGGAGATGTATGTGTCGTATGTCAGGTGTAGGTGCATGTATTGTATGTGTTAGGTACCTGTAATTTGTCATATTGGTAAGACCAAATAGACAAGGGTAACATAAAACCAAATTTGGAGTCCTAGGACATAGCCTTCCTAGACTCAGAGAGGGCTCTCTCTATATTTGATAAAAGATATGACTTGATTGATTTAGGATGTTGATTTTAGGCTAGTTATAATGATAGGGCTTGTTTGTTTTGTTTTGTTTTTTTTGGTTGGGTTGCTTGTTAAGTAGAACAGATAGAGTAAGAGAAATTCAAACCATTGGGCTATGGGGTCTATGAAAGGTTTGAAGAGTAAAAAAATAAATCAAGGGTGTTTCATAGGGCAAGTTGACAAAGCCAAATGGTTCTTAATAGCTTATGTGAGTGTGAAATGAACATTAAATTGTGAATCTAGTAGGTTTAGAGAGAAATTAAGAATCCTTTAACATATACTAGAACAAGAAGGGTCTTTAAGATTACTATGTTTAAGAAAGAATCAAAGGAAAGGGTGCATCATAAACTTCTTTTACCTAGCTTCACCAAGTAAACTTTAAAACAAAAATCCAGCAAACCCTAGAGAGCAAGGAACTCCTAAATTCTCTAGTTATTCACCTTCAGAGAAAGAAAACATTCAAGATAACATAGAAGTGATGATCAAAGAGCAGGGAACTCATAAATTCTTCAATAAAACTATAAAATACCTTCAAAGTGACTATTCAAGATGGACTAAAGGATAGGGAAAACCATAAACTTCTTTAGCCAAACCCTAAAGTAAACTTCAAAGAAAAGGCCTTAAAAACAATGTTTCAAGCTACACCAAAGGACATGGCATACCATAAACTTCTTTGGCTTGACTCCATTAAATTATTTTCAAGACAAAAAGCTAAGTGGAACCGGAGAGCAACTAAGAATTCTCCAATCAGACCTAGTAGAGGAAAACATCTAAACAATAGAAGGCAAACAGACTTAAGGTGTCTCTAACAACATATCTTAACCTAAATTTTTTGCTCTATTGCAAGAGAAAAGATGAAAAATATGGGAAACATGAGGAAAAAATAATTAAATTGGAATAAAATCACCATTTGACAAGGTCCATGAATCCTGCAAATGTGTTTTCTCCATTATCATTTAGTCCAAGATAGTTACAAAGCTCCAAAGCCAGAAACTCTTCACCACTCAAAGTCTATGTGATTTTCATCTCAACAATCAACCAAAAACCAACTAAAGCATAAATGCAGTATTTATCTGTAAAATGAGGAGGTGAAATCTAGCTAGGGTTTAAGAAGTCATTTATTACATATTTAAGCATTTTGACCTTTGAGACCATGCAAGGCCCAAGGAAAAAATATCTAAAACTCATTCATTGCAATAATAACTTCTAGCATATCTACTGAGCTAATTTTGGAAGAATTTGACCTTAAGGCCGCTCAATAACATTTAAAATAACTCCTAGTGTCTTTTTTTGACTTTATGGCAAGGGTTCAACACCACTGGTTGAGGGCGCAACGCCACTGGCAAACGCGCAACGCCAAGACTGGGAAAATTTCTTGTTTTGCATCTGAATTTTGGAGACCTTCCTGGTGTCCAAATGAGCTCCATGATAGCTCATTGGAAAGCCTGTCCTATCTAGTTTCCAGATCTACCTTCAATTTTCAAAATTGTGCCCATTTTCCTTGTCAAAAATCACTTCTCCCAAGACTGCTAAATGCACAGCGCCAGTGCTGAAAAGAGGGCAGAAAGGTTATTTTTTGGTAGTTTTTGGCCCTTTTGAGGGAGCAGTTTTGCTCCAAATGGTCTGAAATTTTCTGAGGATGATTTCTTGGCATGAGGAACATGAATAAGTTGAATTTTTCCCATTTGAGTTCCATAAAAAAGAGCGCAATGCCAGTGGCGTTGCGCTTTTGGCCCTATTTTCTGCAAGCCAAACTGTCAAAAATAAAAAAATTTGCACCAAGTGCAAAAATTTGGAATTTAGCTTGCTGATGAAGATTTAGAGGCTTGGAGGGATACAAAAGTAAGAATATTAAGCTTTTCCTTCTCCTTTTTCTTGGCTAGGTTTTCCTTCAATTTGTTCTTCAACTGCCTGAGCTTGATGTTGCAGACCTTGTTTCTAGTGATGTACTTGTTAGACATGTGTCTGAACATCTCATTGTCTTTGTTTGCCTTATGGAGGATCTTCTGAAGGTGTAGTTTAACTATGTGTATCCATACCTCTCTGTCATCTTCAACTTCCTTAGCAATCTTTTCCTCAAAACTAAGTTTCTTTGCCTCATGTTTTAACTGCTCTAAAGCCCTCTTAAGACCTCTTCTTTTTGGTCTTGACTTGATGGTTTGAGAATCGTAATGGTCAGATTCATCAGGTGCCATCATTTCCTTACCCTTGATGTCTTGTCTTTTTGCCTTTAGTGGCTCTAACTCCATGAGAACTTGTTTGTCCTTTAACTGCTTGCTCTCTTGTTCTAATAATGATATGAAAAATTGAGCTTTTGCCATGTTGTCCTATAGTTATTTGATCATGGCATCCTTCTCTTTGATGATCAGCTTTGAGGCCTCATGATCATCTTGGTCATCCAAGTCCACCTGTTAAACTCTCTCTCTCTTGCTCATGATAAAGGTCTTCCTTGGCATTTGTGCCTCCATATGACTTTATGCTTCCTTAGACATGTTAAACTCAGTTTTATAGAACCCTAGGGCTGATGTGAAATGAGATGAAGGGAGGGTAATGAAAAAGAACCTTTGCAAATTAAGGGAATGAGTGAGTGGGTATAAATGTAGGAAATGAGTGAGGAGGTAAACTATCTCAGTAACAACCCTTAAGCAATGTAATCACTCCTGTTTATGACTAATTTTCTTTAAGGAGGATGGAGTACAGTAAAACAATGATTTCAAGCTTAAAAATTAGGGTTTCTTCTAGGGTTTCACTTCAATTGATTAAGAGTTCACCAAATGGCATAAAAAATGGGGCTTATGGTATGCACTTACCTCTTATCAGTTCTTGGAAGAATTTTGCAAAGAATTGAAGGAAATTTGATGTGATTTGAGTGGTTGGAAAGCTCAAAAAACCTCTCTAGAAAGGGCGCAGCGCCAAGCTCCAGGAGTGCAGCACTGGTGCAAACGCGCAGCACCAAGTGCTGAACATGCAACGCCAAGTGTTGAATGCGCAACACCAGGATGACAAAACACATTGTTGTTTTGCAGACCAATTTTTGAGGCCTTCCTGGTGTCCAAATTGGGCCTAGGGTAGCGCATTTGAAATATATTAAAATATAATTTCCAAATATACCTTTTGTTTGCTGATTGGAGTTGTTTTGACATGTCAAAAGTTGATTTCCCCAAGACTGGTCAAAAAGTGTTGAATGATGGTGCAGAAATGTAGAGTTCTAGTGCATGAAACTTTTGGAGGCCTTCTTCAACTCCAAATTGAGCTCATGATAGCTCATTGGAAATCTATTCAGTCTAGTTGTCATGTTACTCATCAAGCAATTCATTTGGACACACCAGCTATGCGAAAATGGGATTTTCCCAAGGTCTCTCTAGAAGTGCAGAAAACCTCTTGTAGCACATGAAAATTTAATATTTCTCCCAAACCATGATACCTGTGTAAAATATGAAAGACATTTTTCTTCCTTTACCTATGATTGACAAAAACCTCTCTCACTTTTGTCAAATTTATCTTTGTTTGTTCAGAAACACAATTTGAAGCGAAACTGGCCTTGTGTGCTTCCTCCATGTCATTTTCCTGCAAGTAATCACTACTTTGGCACTCAAGTGGACTTAACAAGTTTACAAACCCTATTCATCTACAAGACTAAGTTTTTCCTCTTTCCCTTGCTGTAAATTGTTTTCATTCAGGAGTAGACAGTCTACATCATCAATTCCTTCTGCTGATAAATCTTTCAACACTCCTGTAGAAGTGCTAAACTTTTTCCAATTTTCTCACTTGCAGCTTATGAAATGAGAAGATAACCCTCCTTGGAAAACTTAGGCCCTTTTTGAATAACCACGTCTTGAAATTATATTACATCTGAGCCAGATTCTAGCAAAGGAAAAGCAGTGCTTGAAACATCCAAGGATAACCTTAAACAATGTAAAACCCTAATGACCTAGTGGGAGTGTCCTTTGACCTGATTTTGACTGAAATTTGGCTTGGAGATTTTCAAGTGAAAACAGAGTATTTTTATAGGTTATTATGCCAAAAGGGACATGGGGATGAGTTAGCAACAAGAAACCCTAGATAGAGGATGGAGTCTATTGACAGGGGAAAATAGGGCAATGAAGTCTTAGGTAGGCAAGAATGATGAACAAGAGAAGTATAAGCCCATAAGGAGTCTCTTAAGAGCAACAGGGTGACTTTGATAAGACCAAATGAGGAATAGTGAAAATAGGTTTACCAGGATAATGAAGGCACTGATATTTCTGAAAACACATAATGTTTCAATAAAATTTGTTTTCAGAAGGCTGCCATCAATCTATAGTCATCAAAAGATAGTGAAAAATATTGATGACTAATAGTGGCTCCACTTGGGGAGGGAAGCTCCTTTAGGAGGTGTCAACAACCTCAGATCTTTGATTTTGTAGATGAGATGCCTCACATGCTTACTGATTTCCTTCATTTTGCAATGCTAATCCTGTTGTTGTTCCTTGAAGTTGTGATCTTAAAATCTGAAAAAACATGAGTGCTTCAACATCAACCCTACCTACCCATCATACCTTTCCTAACATTTTTTCTTCATTTGGGTGCACTTGGATTGGCAAAACCTTGACATCATTTTTTCTCTTGAAAGCATAAAAACTATCTACTTTTACCCTTATATCATACAAAGGCTCAGATTAGATTGATGATCTCTTTTATTCTCTGCCTAATCTACTCCTATTTCAAAGTTAAACAGTTTGAATTTTTTTTATTCTCTAATATATCAACATAAAATTGAAAACATGACCAAATAAAGGTTGAGCAGTTTGGTTTGTCATGAGCTGTGGCATTTTGGACAAGTTGCACACAGATTTTATTTTGTACAAGTAAGACTAGAAAAACTGAGGGCTGAAATTTGGAATTTGGAATTTATCCCTCTCTTTTCTCTTTGGTTCAGATTTGAGCTTTGGGAACCAGTATCTTTTCCTAATCTAGTCTACTGATGAGCCAATTTTAAACTATTTGGAAAATCTTCACTTTCTAACTTATCATCAGAAATTTAAAACATGTTCAATCATGGTTAGGCTGTATGACTGAAAAAGACTTTACTTCCTCAAAAGTAGTGGCATTTGGACTTGCACACTTTCAGACATATTATTTTTTGGTATGGGGCTTTACCTTTCTTTGATCTGCCCTCTTTTATCTTTTTCTTTTTTTTTTTCTTTTTTGTCAAAATAATTTGAAACTAAACTAAAAAGATGCTCATAGTGATGAGCTTATTCACATACCTATCTATCCTATTCTAACTTAAATATAATATATACATTAGGTGAACTCTCTTTTCCAATACAACCAATCAAGTGAGTGACCACATGATTAATTCTCATTTAGCCTTTTAGGTGTGCTAAAAAAATAAATAGGCCATTCCCATCTCATCTACTTTTGAACAACAGTGCTCAAAATATTCTTTATACTCTGCAACAAATTGTTCCTGGCATAGTTTACTCCCTTTTCAAATGTTTCTAAGAAAACAACAAAGGGGTCTCTGAACAATAACTGGCCTAGAGGATTTAAGGAATAAGCTTCATCTAGGACTACTCCTTTCTCGAATTTGCTGAGCTTGGGATTCTTTTGAGAAAGACACTGCACCTCTTCTTGATGGTCATCTGAATTAGCAGCCTCATTATATATTACTGTGTTGCATGTGAACAACCCTAGTAAGCCTTGATTTAATGGGCTGAATTTTGTCTGAAGGCCCTCATTCAGAGAATTTTATGGCAATAGGTATTCTTGAGAAGGTAGTGCAGCCACAACATCAATTTGTTCCTCTGTTTCTTCATGAAGGAATGTTGCAACACATAAATCAACAGTATAACAAACAAGAATAATTTCTTTATATAAAAATTCAGAGATTGCTGCATGCTCAAAACCTAATTGATTTCTCCTTCAGTTAAAGGAGGAGGCATTTTCCTTTTTCCTTGGATAGAACCACAATTTCCCTCTTTCTCTTGTGAAGGTTGGTAATAAGGCTGGATGTCTTCTTGAGCTTCATACAAGAGAGAAGATGATTGATAGTCTATTTTAGCCTTTGAGATTTCATCTGCTACTTGATATTCAAAAGGACTCCAGGGTTGATTATTTGGATCCGAGACAGATTTTTTTATCATCAATGATTTTCTCATCGGATTGATGAGAGAGTTCCTTTCTCCTATGACTGTCAATTAGAACATGAATAAGCTTCTCTTTAGCAATCTGAAATGAATTGAAGCATAAGGGTAGAGACTCAATAGGTGCTGACTCATCCTCTGTTTTTGGTTTTGTGATTTCAAGATGACTTAAGGGGATAACTTCTTGATTTGAAAAAGGGTTTGTATAATTCATTTCTTCCCTGATTGATTCTTTAGAGCATTCCTCCTTGTTTCTATTTGCAACCTACCAGTAATGCTCTCTTAATAGTGAAGCAGAAGATGTAGGAAGGGATATTGTCTTTCTTAACAACTTCCTACACTTTTTTCTTTGCAATCTTGCTCAGCGTGCACATTTTGATTGTTATCTTTGCATTGTAATGAATGAGCTTGTTCTTCCCAAGAAAATAGTATTGATTGTTTTGAATAGTCGGCTCCAACCTCAACATTGTACTCTTCCTCTTTCCTCCTACTAATCATATGCATTGCTCTGTTAACTGTGTTTTTCAACATCTCTAGCTTTATCTCTGAAGATATAGGTTGCTCTTTATCTACTTTGTCCTTCTCTATTGCTCTTAGCTTTGCCTCCCTATTCATCATGTTGGCTTCCACATCAACTTCCATCCTTTGCATTTCCTTCAGGGTTGAAGGGTCCCTTTCTCTTATTTGGAATGCCATCTCTTGGTCAAATGCATATGGGTAGTGCAATAGAGCCCATCTTGGGGGTGGATTTATCTTAGTAGGTATGGAATGATATACCTTATTGAACCTCTCTAAAAAGTGTTGCACTGTCTCCCCTGGCTGTCTTTTTAAATGGTTGTATTCCTTTATGATGAGAAAAAAATCTCCCATGACCACCCACCTATCTAGGAAGACTTGAGTGAATTGATGAAAATTGCTAATGCTTGCAGCTAGAAGGTCTTTAAACCAACTCTTAAATTTTCCTTGTAATGATAAGGAAAACATTCTAATACGCACATCATCTTTTTATACATCAAATAGGTCAAGTAAATCCTCAAGATTTTGAATGTGTTTTTCAGTGGTGATCTTTGTATTTTCTCCATAAAAACCGGCTAGCTTATTTGCAAGATTTGCAGGGAGGGCCTGGAGGATAGGAGGAAAAACCAGAGGCTTGTATATGTCTAGGAATTTTATGGGCATAGATAGGACTGAAGGAGGCTTATAACCATTTGAGATTTCAGCAAGGGTAGGGGAGGTAACATGAGGCTCATACTTCACTAGGTCTTCCACATGTGTATCTAGATAGGACTGAAGGAGGCTTATAACCATTTGAGATTTCAACAAGGGAAGAGGAGGTAACATGAGGCTCATACTTCACTAGGTCTTCCACAGGTGTATCTGGGGTATGCACAAGTGTATAAGTATGTTCATGGTCTATAATTCGAGGCTTATATTTTTTAGGCTTGAGATATTTCTAATGATCAATGTAGATCTCATAAGTGTATTCTTGATCAGGATTAAAGTAGGATAGAACATAGTTATAGATAAAAACAATAATTTCTTGAATCCAATTTACGCCTGAGTAATCTCTCTTTCTAGTATGACTGGTCATGTTTTTAGGTTCTTCCTCTAGTAGAGTCTTTGCATAGAATTTATCTGAATTGGAGTCGCCAGGTGGATGATTTTTAACTTTCTTGTGGCTGGATGTTGTCCACCATCAGCAACCAGATACCAGTCTTGGATAATACTTGAAACATTAGAAGCCAAAATTGGGACCCAATAGAGAAGGTTGAGAGTTTATAACAATTTTTAAACACAACCTAATTTGTAAAGAAATACTCAATCCACAAAGTATTCTTGACTGGATTCTTTTGATGTTTAATGAAAAATAAGTTTCCTAGTGGAGTCTATGGAAAACCAGTGGAGTCAGTAGGCCTACTAAAAAATAGTGCAGTCACCAGGTGGATGATGCTAATTTTTTGGAGGATTTGTTTGTTGTCCACCATCAACAGTTGGATACCAATCTTGAGATATTTTTTGAGTTCTTTATATAACACTAATATTTTCAATAAGTGTCCCACCATGATCACCATTATGTTAGTTCCTTGTAATTTGTCACATTGGTAAGACCAAATAGACAAGGGTAACATCAAACCAACTTTGGAGTCCTAGGACCTAGCCTTCCTAGACTCAGAGAGGGCTCTCTCTATATTTGATAGAAGATATGACTTGATTGATTTAGGATGTTGATTTTAGGCTAGTTATAATGATAGGGTTTGTTTTATTTTGTTTTGTTTGGTCAGGTTGCTTGTTAAGTAGAACAGATAGAGTAAGAGAAATTCAAACAATTGGGCTATGGGGTATGTGAAAGGTTTGAAGAGTACAAAAATAAATCAAGGGTGTTTCATAGGGCAAGTTGACAAAGCTAAATGGATCTTAATAGCTTATGTGAGTGTGAAATAAACATTAAATTGTGAATGTAGTAGGTTTAAAGGGAAATTAAGAATCCTTTAACATATAATAGAACAAGAAGGGCATGGCACATCATAAAATTATTTGACCTAGCTTCACCAAGTAAACTTTAAAATGACAATCCAGCAAACCCTAGAGAGCAGGGAACTCCTAAATTCTCTAGTTATTCACCTTCAGAGAAAGAAAATATTCAAGATAACATATAAGTGATGATCAAAGAGCAGGGAACTCCTAAATTCTTCAATCATATTATAAAATACCTTCAAAGCAACTATTCAAGATGGACTAAAGGATAGGGAGAACCATAAACTTCTTTAGCCAAACCCTAATCAGTAAACTTCAAAGAAATGGCCTTAAAAACAATGTTTCAAGCTACAACAAAGGACAGGGCATACCATAAACTTGTTTGGATTGACTCCATAAAATTATTTTCAAGATAACAAGCTAAGTGGAACCGGAGAGCAACTAATATTTCTCCAATTAGACCTAGCGGAGGAAAACATGTAAACAATAGAAGGAAAACAGACTTAAGGTGTCTCTAACAGCATATCTTAACCTAAAATTTCTTCTCTATTGCAAGAGAAAAGATGAACAATATGGGAAACATAAGGAAACAATAACTAAATTGGAATAACATCACCATTTGACAAGGTCCGTAAATCCTGCAAATGTGCTTGCTCCATTATCATTCAGTCCAAGATAGTTACAAAGCTCCAAAGCCAAAAAATATTCACCACTCAAAGTCTATGTGATTTTCATCTCAACAATCAACCAAAAACCAAATGAAGCATACATGAAATATTTATCTGCAAAATGAGGAGGTGAAACCTAGCTATGGTTTGAGAAGTCATTTATTACATATTTAAGGAATTTTGACCTTTGAGACCATGCAAGGCCTAAGGAAAAAATATCTAAAATTCATTCATTGCAATAATAACTTCTAACATATCTACTGAGCTAATTTTGAAAACATTTAACCTTAAGGCCACTCAATAACATTTAAAATAACTCCTAGTGTATTTTTTTGACTTTCTGGCAAGGGCGCAGTGCCACTGGTTGAGGGTGCAGGGCCATTGGAAAACACACCATGCCAAGACTGGGAAAAGTTCTTGTTTTGTAGCTGACTTTTGGAGACCTTCTCGGTGTCCAAATGAGCTCCATGATAGCTCATTGGAAATCCCGTCTTGTCTAGTTTCTAGATCTGCCTTCAGTGTTCAAAATGGTGCCCATTTTCCCTGTCAAAAATCACTTCTCCCAAGACTGCTAAACGAGCAATGCCAGTGCTGAAAAGAGGGCAGAAAGGTGATGTTTTGGTAGTTTTTGGCCCTTTTGAGGGACTATTTTTGCTCCAAATGGTCTGAAATTTTCTAAGAATGATGTACTTGGCATGAGGAACATGATTATGTTGACTTTTTCCCCTTTTAGTTCCTTTAAAAAGAGCGCAGTGCCAGTGGCGCTGCATGTTTGGCCCTATTTTCTGCAAGCCAAACTACAAAAATAAAAAATTTGCACCAAGTGCCAAAATTTGGAATTTAGCTTGCTGTGAAGATTTAGAGGCTTGGAGGGATACACCAGCAAGAATATCAAGTTTGTCCTTCTCCTTTTTCTTGGCTAGGGTTTACTTCAATTTGTTCTTCAACTTCCTGAGCTTGATGTTGTAGACCTTGTTTCTAGTGATGTACTTGTTAGACATGTGTCTGAGCATCTCATTGTCTTTGTTTGCTTTATGGAGGATCTTCTCAAGGTGTAGGTTAGCTATGTCTATCCATACCTCTCTGTCATCCTCAACTTCCTTAGCAATCTTTTCCTCAAAACTAAGTTTCTTTGCCTCAAGTTTTTCCTGCTCTAAATATCTCTTAAGACCTCTTATTTTTGGTCTTGACTTGATGGTTTGAGAATCATAATGGTCAGAGCCATCAGGTGCCATCATTTCCTTACCCTTGATGTCTTGTCTTTTTTCCTTTAGTGGCTCTAATTCCATGAGAACTTGCTTTTGCTTTAGTTGCTTGTTCTCTTGTTCTAAGAATGATATAACAAATTGGGCTTTTGCCATGTTGTCCTGCAATTCTTTGATCATGGCATCCTTCTCTTTGATGATTAGATTTGAGGCCTCATGATCATCTTGGTCATCCAAGTCTACCTGTTAAACTCCCTCTCTCTTTCTCATGATGAAGGTATTCCTTGGAATTTGTGCCTCCATACCATTTTATTCTTCCTCAGACATGTTGAACTTTGTTTTATAGAACCCTAGGGCTGATGTGAAATGAGATGAAGGGAGGGTAATGAAAAGTCAACTTTCCAAATGAAGGGAATGAGTGAGTGGGTATAAATGTAGGAAATGAGTGAGGAGGCAAACTAACTCAATGAAAACCCTTAAGCAATGTAATAAATCATTTTTATGAATGATTTATTTAAGGAGGATGGAGTAATGGTAAAAAAGTGATTTCAAGCTTAAAACTTAGGGTTTATTCTAGGGTTTCACTTCAATTGATTAAGAGTTCACCAAACAACATAAAAAATGGAGCTTATGGTATGCACTTACCTCTTATCAATTCTTGGAAGACTTTGGAAAATACTTGAAGGCAATTTGATGTGATTTTATTGGTTGGAAATCTCAGAAACCCTCTATGGCAAGGGCACAGCGCCAAGCTCCAAGCGCGAAATGTTGGTGTTAACATGCAATGCCAAGTGCTGAATGCGCAACGCTAGGATAACCAAACGCAAAACTTTTTGTAGACCACTTTTGGAGGCCTTCCCTGAGTCCAAATTGGGACCAAGATAGCTCATTGGAAAGATATTGAAGTCTACTTACCAAATATATCTTTTTTTTCTGATTGGATTTTTTTTGACCTGTCAAAAGTTGATTCTCCCAAAAATGGTCAAAAAGTGCTGAATGATGGTGCAGAAATGCATATTGCTGGTGCAGGAAACTTTTGGAGGCCTTCCTCAACTCAAAATTGAGCTCATGATAGCTCATTGGAAATATCTTCCAGTCTGTTTGTCATTTGACTCATTAAGCAAGTCATTTGGACACTCCAGCTATGAGAAAATGTGATTTTACCAAGGTCACTCCAGAAGTGCAGCAAACCTCTTGTAGCACCTGTAAAGTTAACATTTCTCCCAAACCATGATACCTATGTAAAATATGAAGGATGTTTTTCTTCCTTTACCTATGATTGACAAAAACCTCTCTCACTTTTGTCAAATTTATCTTCATTTGTTCAAAAATACAATTTGAAGCGAAACTGGCCTTGTGTGATTCCTCCATGTCATTTTCCTTCAAGTAATCACTACTTTGGCACTCAAGTGGACTTAACAAGTTTACCAACCCGAGTCATCTACAAGACTAAGTTTTTCCTCTTTCCCTTGCTGTAAATTATTTTCATTCAGGAGTAGACAGTCTACATCATCAATACCTTCTACTGATAAATATTTCAACACTTGTGTAGAAGTTATAAAAATTTTCCAATTTTCTCACTTGCAGGTTCCGAAATGAGAAGATAATCCTCCTTAGAAAAATTAGGCCCTTTTTTAATAACCATGTCTTGAAATTCTATTACATTTGAGCCAGATTCTGGCAAAGGAAAAGCAGTGCCTGAAACATCCAAGGATAACCTTAAACAATGTAAAACCCTAATGACCTAGTGGGAGTGTCCTTTGACCTGATTTTGACTGAAATTTGGCTCGGAGATTTTCAAGTGAAAACAGAGTCTCGTTATAGGTTATTATGCCCAAAGGGACATGGGGATGAGTCAACAACAGGAAACCCTACATGGAGGATGGAGTCTATTGACAGGGGAAAATAGGGCAATGAAGTCTTAGGTAGGCAAGAAGGATGAACAAGAGAAGTATAAGCCCATAAGGAGTCTTTTAAGAGAAACAAGGTGACTTTGAGAAGACCAACCAAGGAATAGTGAAAATAGGTTTACCAAGATAATGAAGGCACTGAGATTTTTGAAAGCACATAATGTTTCAATAAAATTTGTTTTCAGAAGGCTGCCATCAGTCTATAATCATCAAAATATAGTGAAAAATATTGATGACTAACAGTGGCTCAACTTGGGGAGGGAAAATATTTTAGGAGGTGTTAAGAACCTCAGATCTCTGATTTTGCAGATGAGATGCCTCACATGATTGCTGATTCCCTTCATTTTTCAATGCTAATCCTGTTGTTGTTCCTTGAAGCTGTGACCTTAAAATATAAAAAAACATGATTGCTTCAACATCAACCCTACCTATCCATCATATCTTTCCTCAAATTTTTTCTTCATTTGGGTGCACTTGGATTGGAAAACCCTTGACATCATTTTTTCTTTTGAAAGCATAAAAAATATCTATTTGTACCCTTATATCATCCAAAGGGTCAGATTAGACTGATGAACTCTTTTATTTCTTTACCTAAATCTACTCATCTGTCAAGGTTAAACAGTTTGAAAAATTTTTATTCTCTAATCTATCAACGTAAAATTGAAAACATGAACAAATCAAGGTTGATCAGATTGGTTTGTTATGATCTGTGGAATTTTGGACAAGTTGCACACATATTTTATTTTTTTACTAGTAAAACTAGAAAACCTGAGGGCTGAAATTTGGAATTTTTCATTTATCCCTCTCTTTTCTCTTTGGTTCAGATTTGAGCTTTGGGAACCAGTATCTTTTCCTAACCTAGTCTACTAATGAGCCAAGTTTAAACTATTTGGAAAATCTTCATTTTCTAACTTATCATCAGAAATTTAAAACATGTTCAATCATGGTTAGGCTGTATGACTAAACAAGGCTTTCCTTCCTCAAAAGTAGTGGCATTTGGACTTGCACACTTTCAGACATATTTTTTTGGGTATGGGGCTTTAACTTTTCTTTGATCTGCCCTATTTTCTCTGTTTTTTTTTTCTTTCTTTCTTTCTTTTTTGTCAAAACAATATGAAACTAAACTAAAAATATGCTCATAGTGCTGAGCTTATTTTCATACCTATCTATCCTATTCTAACTTATATATAATATATACATTAGTTGAACTCTCTTTTCCAATATAGCCAATCAAGTAAGTGACCACATGATTGATTCTCACTTAGCCTTTTAGGTGTGCTGAAAAAATAAATAGGCCACTCCCATATCATCTTCTTTTGAAAAAAAATTCTCAAAATATTCTTTATACTCTGCGACAAACTGTTCCTGGCATAGTTTACTGCCTTTTAAAATGTTTCTAAGACAACAACAAAGGGGTCTTTGAACAATAAATGGTATAGAGGATTTAAGGAATAAGCTTCATCCAAGACTACTCCTTTCTCCACTCTGTTGAGCTTGGGATTCTTTTGAGAAAGACACTCCACCTCTTCTTCATGGTCATCTGACTTAGCAGCCTCATTATATATTACTGTGTTTCCCATGAACAACCCTGGTATGCCTTGATTTAATGGGCTGAATTTTGTCTGAAGGCCTTGATTAAGAGCATTTTATGGCAATAGGTCTTCTTGAGAAGGTATTGTAACCCTAGCATCAATATGTTCCTCTGTTTCTTCATGAAGAAATGGTGCAACACATAAGTCAGCAATATAAAAAACAAGACTAATTTCTTTATATAAAAATTCAGAGGTTGGTTGCATGCTTAGAACCTGATTGATTTCTCCTTCAGTTAAAGGAGGAGGCATTTTCATTTTTCCTTGGATAGAACCACAGTTTCCCTCTTTCTCTTGTGAAGGATGGTCATAAGGCTGGATGTCTTCTTGAGCTTCATACAAGAGAGTAGATGATTGATATTATATTTTAGCCTTTGATATTTCAACTCCTACTTGATATTCAAAAGGACTCCAGGTCTGATTATCTGGATCCGAGATAGATTTTTTATCATCAATGATTTTCTCATCTGATTGATGGGAGAGTTCCTTTCTCCTATGATTTTCAATTATATCGTGACTCAGCTTCTCTTTAGAAATCTGAAATGAATCGAAGCATAAGGGTATAGACTCAACTGGTGTTGACTCATCCTCTATTTCTAGTTTTGTGATTTCAAGATGACTTAAGGGGATAAATTCTGGATTTGAAAAAGGGTTTGTGATGCAGGAGCATCCTGCTAAAATGTTGTTGGGAGACTTAAGAGGTTCAAATGTTATTGGGAGACTTGAGGGGTCTTATGTTTTCAAAGAAAGTTGGTTCTCTATGATTTTGAAATTAACAATTTTTGTATGTTTGCAGATAATATCATGGCAGAGAGAGAGAATTTGAGTTTTGAGAAAGCTCATACACAATTGGAGGAACATATTATTTTCCAGCATAATGCTAAAATTAAAAACAGAGGAAATTTGGCTCACAGTGATGATCAAAAGCAAGAAGAAGCAGCAAAGGATGTTAATTATTCAAATGATATGCTTGAGGAAGTTGAGATGAAGACCACTGAAGATTTTCTGAGTCATATAAAAGACTTGGAACAGAAAAGAGATTTGATGTTAGAATCATAAAACAAGACTTTTGGGTCTTGTGATTTAAAACTGAAAATTTGGGTGTGATTGTAGGTTTTGAAAATTTTGCAGGTGATAGAAAGTTACTAGAAGCTGTCATAAAGATGAAGGAAGAAAAAGAAATGTACACAAACATTTCAAAGGAGTGAGATGAAAATTGTATTTTAATGAAGGATAAAGTTATATTATCTGATGAAGATTGCAAGGGATCTACAACAATGGAACGAAATGTTACTACTATCAAGGAATTTGAAGAAAAAGAAGGAAGAAAGATTTTTGAAACTCATACATAGGAAAAAGGACAACAACAGCAAAATAATTTGGAAAGAGAAATAAAAAAACTTTGATGAAGCTAACAGAAAATGAACATCAGGAAAAGAGCTGCAGATAGAGAATCAGGTGGATAAAAACCTGGACTGTAACAAACATTAAAGGAAAAGCCAATAAAGTGTTTCAAATGAAGATATGGCAACCAGGAGAAGCAAGAAATGGCAGCAGAATATTTAGATAGCAGTTGAGAGAAGTAAGAAAATCACTTAAGAACAAAGTTTGGAATCCTAGAGGTAGCAAGTCATTGAGACCTGTGGCTATTGCATTATTACATAAAAGCAACAAACCTCATAGACAAGAGTCTATGAAAATTTTCTACATGGGGAGTCTGATGTAGGAGCATCCTACTAAAATGTTATTGGGAGACTTAAGAGGTTCAAATGTTATTGGGAGACTTGAGAGGTCTTATGTTTTTAAAGAAAGTTGGTTCTCTAAATGTATTTTAATGCTTTGAGTGATTTATAATATGATTTAATTAATAATTATGAGCATAAATGTAAATATTATCGAATGTTAGAAAACATGAGAGAATTAGATAGTTGAGAGATCATAGAGATTGAGAGATTTGAGAAATTATAAATTAGGAATTGGTTTCATGATTTATGGGATTAGAGAGGATCCTTAGGGATAAAAGAGGGATTTTAAGAATTAATGAGGACTTAGCGGAATTAGGGATTTGTTGAGTAAACTATGTTGGAATATTGTCATTGATGGCAAAGGCATTGGCTACAAAGGAGCATCTGATCAAAAGAACAAAGGAAGTATCGGTCAAGGAGCAGAGACAAGCAAAAAAAAAAGAGGAGATATGTTGAAAATTTCTTGTTCGGATTCTTAGGGTTAGTGTATGATCTGGAATAATGAAACATGGTATGGCAACTGTACATTGGTGCTTGTGGAACCAGAATGAAGCATGAAGAGGCGGAACGACGAATCAAGAACGAATTTAAGGTCGCAAAGGGAATCTGGTGTGAATTTCTTGTGTTATATATTATGGATGTTACAAAGATTGCATCGAACTGGTGTCAAGTATCAATAAATAAAATGATGGGTTAATCTGTTAATAAAGAGCGCAAGTGATGTCACAGTAAATAAGGAATGAAGCCCCTACTGTGTTAATCGATCAGTTCACCGCATTAACTAATGGAAGTCTTCATGAATAATTGTGATACAAATATGACAATTTACAATAATCGAGCAGGGGGAGTGGAACCTTGAGTGAAGAAGGCGGAACCTTGCGAACAGTAACGACGGTTTCTAGTTTTTATCGCACCGCTCTCGTCGGGCAAGTGGTATTTCCTGGTGAGGAGCGATTCCATAGAATGCTCGACACGCGTCCCTGTACGACTTCACAAAACCACTTTTCACCGTGCGCCATCGCGCGTTATACTTCGACCCAGGATGCCCAACGATATCATTGAGCGCCGTTGATCTGGGAAGGAGTCATCGGATGGTTGTCATTTGTTGAAGGTGCGTGGATATTAACACAGGTACGGTTGGCCATCGCATGTTAACGATCGGTATTGGAGGTTGAGCGATATGCATATACATCATTGATCTAGAAGCCTGCTAATCTAACGGTGATCGGATGTTGGACTTGCACGAAGTTTACCTATGGTACCATGCGCATATTTGATTGGCTATTAACTATATTTGTGGGCCCAGGGTCAAAGGTTTACCATATTATTTGAAAGCGTTAAAATGCGAAGGGTTAACTTTAATCCTAAAGTTCTGTTCAATGTTATAAATATTTATTTATTAAGTTCTTCAAATTGATAAATAAATTAAAAAAGAATTCAAAGAGGTATGTAAGGGTGGTAAATGAAAATACCGTCCAGGAATACCATTAGCAAGTGAATGGTTTTTACCCAAGGTTTTATTAAAAGCGAAAACTATATAAGGTGATGAGAATTATTAAGAATGTGGGTGCATGGTAAGGGTTGTGAACGAAATATTTCTCCAAGGAATATCTGTATGGGTGAGCTCTGTTCTTAACTGATAAATCTGAAACTAAGATGCACCCATGGATAGAATGATCTGATGATGATAAATCTCTGGTTCTAACGACGAACAAAATCATGAAGAACTCATGAGAGTATATAGAAAATTGATGAAATGTGGTTCGCTGAGGGTCGAAGCCTTCAGAAAGGGGGTTGTATCTCCCCTCCAGTGGTAGCTGGTAAACGAGAGAAGGTTGTAGCCTTCTGCAGGTGGGTGCCTGCGTGCTGGTATAAGTCTGCACCAGCATATATTGTAAGAAGTTTTCTCTATAATAAATATTGAAGACTGAGATTACAGCAGCGATGGTTTTCTCTCGAATTGGGTTTCCACCTTAAATCCTGGTGTTCATATGTGTTGTGTATGTTTGATGGTTTGTTCGGTTATTTTTGTTTATGCTTAATGCTTATTTGATGCAATGCTCTAAGTAAAGACACAATAAGATATCTGGACATACATGTTGAATGGAATGCTGTAACATAAGGTTTTAAGAGAAAGAAAATAAAATTTGTTTAGCCCAAAATACTAATTCACCCCCCCTCTCAGTATTTTTCCTAACAATTGGTATCAGAGCGGGTCCTTATGAAAAATCTTAGCCGCTAGAAGGAAGATCAAGCAAGATGAGCAATCAAGATGGAATAGCATCTATCAGGCCTCCGCTCTTTAACGGAAACAATTTAATCTTTTGGAAAACAAGGATGAGATCATATCTTCAGTCTCTGGGAGCAGAGGTATGGGCAATTGTTGAACAAGGATATCAATATCCAGCTGCAGTACCAACAGATCCGACGGAAAGAAAGAATTATGAAACAAATGCAAAGGCGGTCAATGCTCTATTGGGAAGTTTAAATGAATTAGAATTTGTCAAAGTCATGCAGTTGAATACAGCCAAGACAATATGGGACAAAATCATTCTCAGTTATGAAGGTGATGCAAAGGTAAAAAGTGCTAAACTCCAAACTCTCAGAATTCAATATGAGAATCTAAAAATGGATAATGAGGAGAGCATTGCCAATTTCTTTTTACGTCTTGATGATATTGTAAATTGTATGAGAAATCTGGGAGAAACAATAACCGAATCTACCTTGGTTGAGAAAGTCTTAAGATCACTAACAACAAAATTTGAGTCAAAAGTTTCTGCTCTTGAAGAAAAGCAGGATCTTCAAAATCTTACTGTGGTGCAACTTCATGGCATACTAACTGCATATGAAATGAGAAGAGGAGGACCATTTGAAGTCAAAGAAGCAGTCTTTATAACTTCTACAAGAGGGAAGGAAGTACAAAAAACAGAAGGATCAGGATATATATCAGAAGAAGATGAGATAAACTTTGTAAAAAAACTTCAACTTGGCACGGGACGGTTCAGAGGTAAGCTTCCTTTCAAATGTTTTGATTGTGGAAGAGTTGGTCATTATGCTGCTAAGTGTCCACATCAAGAAACACATGAAAAATGGAAGGAAGTAGCAAGAAGGAATAAGAATCGTTTTAGCACTAGAAAAAGTTACTATACTCATGAAGACAGTGATGGGTTATCTGACAGTGAGGAAGAATGTGAACAAGATCTTAGACTTCTCATGGCATTTGAAAAGGAATCTAAAGAAGAAAAAGATACTTTCATGGATGCTTTAGATTTTCTTGATGAATTCAATAAACTCAAGATATGCTTAGAAGAAAGTAAAATATCCATAGAAACTCTGAAAAAATCAGCTTGAAGAAAAGGAGAAACACAATGAGAAATTAGAATGTGAAATAGTAAGTCTAAGAAAAGAAATTGAGAAAACGAAGACTTTGAATCTTAGATTTGCGAAAGGATCTGAAACCTTAGATGAGATTATCAAGGTACAACGTTCTCTTATAAAGACGGGTCTTCGATATATTGAAGATATTCTAGGGCTTCAACACCAAATTATCTAAGCGATTACGGTGTCTTGCAACATCTTACTCGGCAAAGATAAAGAATCTCTACAGATAAAGCATGATCATATCAATTCAAATAACACTAATAGGAGTACCTTTCAAAGAAACACGAATCAACAAGTAAATTGAAGTAGAAGATTTTATAATCACATAAATTTCTTCTTCAATGGACAATGTTTCTCATGTCACAATTTTGGTCATAAATTTGTTCAATGTGTTGCATATAAAACCATCATGACAAGAGAAGCAAGAAAGCAAAGGATTGATATTGGAACAAAGAAGAATACTTATAACAACTTTTATCCTCTTCAAAATGAAGTTGAATGTTCTTATTGAAATAACTTTGGCCATGAAGAATGTGAATGTAGGAGCAAAGTCCAGCCAAAAGAGCATCTTCCTTCAAGCTCCAAAGTATGGAAAAAGAGTGGGGTTAGTGTGGCGCAGCGTTATTTGCAGAAGATAAGAAAACCAATGGTACATTGATAGTGGATATTGATTACACATGACGAACTGATAAAAAAACTGACTTCACATATAGTACTCTAGAAAAAGAAAAAAATGTTACGTTTGGGAATGATACTCCTGTGGTTATTAAGGGAAAACAGTCTGTTTTTCTAAAACAAAAGGTGAAAGCTAATGAAGTCATGCATGTGGATGGATTAAAACATAATTTTTTAAGTGTAAGTCAAATTTGTGATCAAGGAACTGAAGTTGTCTTTAGTTCAAAAAGAATGTGTGGTACGTGATGTAATCACAATTAAAGGCAATTATAAAAGGAAAAAGCTCCAAACAACACTGTTATATAATAAAGAAACCCCAAAGAACAATTTTATTTGAGTAAATCTTCGAAGAAAATTCATTTTATATGAAAGATGAGCATACGACTATCTCAAGTCAACAAATCAAAAACGAGACTTAAAAATTTATTGTGATATTCCCAATATTACTCTATGCGAAAATATCATATGCAAATATTGCCAATTTGGTAAGAAAACCAAAGTACAGTTTAATGCCAAGGAAGGATCATCAAGTAAGCCTCTTGAACTCATTCATACTGACATATGTGGACCTGTGAGGAAAAAGTCACCACGTGGTGAACAATACTATATCTTATTTATTGATGATTTCTCTAGAATGTGTTGGATTGGGTTGATTAAACACAAAGATGAAGCATTTGATAAATTTTAGATCTTAAAAGCACTGGTTGAAAATGAATTAGATATAAAAATAAAGTGTCTTAGATCTAATCGAGGAGGAGAATATACATCAGATGAATTCCTTGAATTTTGTGAAAAACATGGCACAAAAGGACAATTTTCTGTAGCTGGCACTCCACAACAAAATGGCGTGGTAGAAAGAATGAATAGAATAGTTCAAAAAATGGCTAGAGATATGCTTGATGATTCCGGAACACCTAACACATTTTGGGGAGAAGCAGCACATACAACGGTAAATATTCTTAACAAGGCACATGTTCGTGTAAATAGTGATAAAACTCCATATGAACTTTGGTATGGTAATCCTCCCACTATGAAGCATTTTAGAGTTTTTGGAAGCAAATGCTTTATCAAAAATAATGATGAAAATCTTGGCAAGTTTGAACCCAGAGCAGATGAAGGAATACTTCTTGGTTACTCCTCTGGGAGTAAGGCATATAAATGTTACAATAAAAGACTTCAAAAATTTGTTGAATGTGTTGATGTTGTTGATGAGTCTTACAGCTCCAAAGAAGAAAAGCAAACAATAGATAGGAATGATGATGACACACATATCCCTCTACATCAAATAGTAATGATACAAACGATTACTTGATGAAGAACTTGAAGAGGATTTGTAGAAAAGGCTCCATCTAGATATGTTTAAATAATCATCCCGAGAATCTCAAATTTTGGGAGAAAAGGGATCGGTGTACAAACAAGAAGGACTCTTGTGGGATATTACAACAATGCGGCATTCATCCACTATTAACAGACCTCACGGTGTACGGTCAAGCTAGCAAAAATGAATGTTGGATTCAAGCCATGAATGAAGAGCTTGATCCAAATTGAAAGAAATCACACTTGGGGTGTGCAGGCAACCTCATGACAAAAATGTTATTGGAACAAAATGAATATTTAAAAATAAGTTAAATGAAAATGGAGATGTTATTAGAAACAAAGCTAGACTTGTTTGTAAAGGGTACGCTCAACAAGAAGGTATAGAATTTGAAGAAACATTTTCTCCTGTAGCTAGACTTGAAGCCATAAGAATGTTTCTTGCTTTTTCAATATTTCAACAAATCAAAGTTTATCAAATGGATGTTAAATATGCTTTTCTCAATGGTGATCTATAAGAAGAAGTTTATATAGAACAACCAGAAGGATTCATTTTGGGAAATGATGAAAAACTTGTTTGTAGACTTAAAAGGCTCTATATGGTCTCAAACAAGCTCCAAGGGCATGGTACTATTGTCTTGACAAATATCTTCATCAACAAGGATTTTCAAAAGGGTCTGCTGATAGCAACTTATACACAAAACCTGAAAATGATAAACTATTGATTGTGGTTGTATATATTGATGATATCATTTTTGGAAGTAATAAAGAGTCTATGAGTCAGAAATTTGCTTTTGATATGCAACAAGAATTTGAAATGTCTTTGCTTGGGGAACTAACATTCTTTCTTGGCTTACAAGTGCAACTATGACACAGGATAGCATATTCTTATCACAAGAAAAATACCTCAAGCAAATCTTGAAGAAGTATGGCATGGAAGACTGCAAAACTGTAAGTACACCAATGATAACCGGATGTAATCTCAGTTCTAATGATGATTCCCCCACGGTGAATCAACCTAAATACAGATCTATGATAGGAAGTCTACTTTATCTCACTGGGACAAGACCAGACATCATGCATGTAGTTGGGATTGTTGGACGATTCCAAGCTAATCCAAAAGAGTCTCATCTTCGAGTCCTTCGAGGAAATTTATTGAAATAATATTCAAATATCTACAAGGAACTCAAGACTTTGGACTATGGTATCAAAATAATGATGATCTTACTCTTCATGCTTACACTGATGCAGATTGGGCTAGAAATGTTGATGATCGGAAAATCACTAGTGGTGGTGCATTCTATATGGGGCCCAGGTTAGTATCTTGGTTCAGTAAGAAACAAATATCTATTGCCTTATCTATAGCAGAAGCATAATATGTGGCTTCCGCATCATGTTGCACTCAACTTCTTTGGATGATGTAGACCTTACAAGACATTCAAATCAAATGTTCACCTCCTATCTCCATTATGTGTGATAATACAAGTGCCATCAGTATCTCAAAGAATCCTGTTATGCATTCCAAGACCAAGAACATTCCCATCAAATATCACTTCTTACGTGAACAAGTGCTTGAACAAAAAGTGAAATTGGATTATGTTTCCTCCAAAGGGCAAGTTGCTGATATATTTACCAAACCTCTACCCAAGGAAGCGTTTGAATATCTCAGACAGAAACTGGGAGTAGTCTCTGCCATGCAGAGGATCAGGTCTACTTAAATATAGAAGATTAAATTGGTTGTGAGGTGTTGTTGGGAATCTCTGAATACACAGGCTAAGGGGGAGCATTGATCATATGAAAAGGATGAATTTTTGGTCATATTATGTTTGAAGATGCAGCATGATCTCAGGGGGAGCATGGCTTTATCGGTTCAAAGGATCTTGATCAAAATCTTTTCCATTGATGTCAAAGGGGGAGGAAAAGCAAAGAAGGGATTCTATAAGACAAATAGAGGAAGAATATTACTAAGGAAGAATATTTCCATTAATGCCAAAGGGAGATATTGTTGGAATATTGTCATTGATGGCAAAGGCATTGGCTACAAAGGAGCATCTGATCAAAAGAACAAAGGAAGTATCAGTCAAGGAGCAGAGACAAGCAAAAAAAGAGGAGATATGTTGAAAATTGCTTGTTCGGATTCTTAGGGTTAGAGTATGATTTGGAACAATGAAACATGGTATGGAAACTGTACATTGGTGCTTGTGGAACTAGAATGAAGCATGAAGAGGTGGAACGAGGAATCAAGAACTAATTTAAGGTCGCAAAGGGAATCTGGTGTGAATTTCTTGTGTTATATATTATTGATGTTACGAATATTGCATCGAACTGGTGTCAAGTCTCAATAAACAAAATGATGGGTTAATCTGTTGATGAAGAGGGCAAGTGATGTCACAGTAAATAAGGAATGAAGCCCCTGCTGTGTTAATCGATCAGTTCACCGCATTAACTAACGGAAGTCTTCATGAAGAATTGTGATACAAATATGTCAATTTAAAATAATCGAGCAAGGGGAGTGGAGCCTTGAGAGAATAAGGCGGAACCTTGCGAACAGTAACGACGGTTTCCGATTTTTATCGCACCGCTCTCGTCGGGCAAGTGGTATTTCCTGGTGAGGAGCGATTCCATAGAATGCTCGACACGCGTCCCTGTACGACTTCAAAAAACCACTTTTCACCGTGTGCCATCGCGCGTTATACTTCCACCCAGGATGCCCAGCGATATCGTTGAGCGCCGTTGATCTGTGAAGGAGTCATCGGACGGTCGTCATTTGTTGAAGGTGCACGGAGATTAACACAGGTACGTCGGGCCATCGCATGTTAACGATCGGTATTGGAGGTCGAGCGATATGCATATACGCCATTGATCTGGAAGCCTGCTAATCTAACGGTGATTGGACGCTGAACTTGCGCGAAGTTTACCTATGTTACCATGCGCATATTTGATTGGCTATTAACTATATTTGTGGGCCCGGGGTCAAAGGTTTACTATATTATTTGAAAGCGTTAAAATGCGAAGGGTTTACTTTAATCCTAAAGTTCTATTCAATGTTATAAATATTTATTTATCAAGTTCTTCAAATTATTAAATAAATTAAAAAAAAGAATTCAAAGAGGTATGTAAGGGTGGTAAATGAAAATACTGTCCAATAATACCGTTAGCAAGTGAATGGTTTTGACCCAAGGTTTTATTAAAAGCGAAAAATATATAAGGTGATGAGAATTATGAAGAATGTGTGAGCATGGTAAGGGCTGTGAACGAAAAATTTCTCCAAGGAATATCTGTATGGGGTGAAATATACAAAATAAATAAATAAATACATGGATGGGAATGATAAAACGATGATAAATATATGGATTCGAATAATGGCTTGAAATATGAAAATCATGTGAGTATATATAAAATTGATGAAACGTGGTCGCTAAGGGGTTGAAGCCTTCGAAAGGGGTTGTAGCTCCTCCGATTGATGGTGATGAAAACGAGAAAATTTAACAACCCATACATAGGGTGATGCTAACGTCTTTGGTATCGTCTGCCACTATGTCTACTTGTAAGTTTTCTCTATAATAAATATTGAAGACTGAGATTACAGCAGTGGTGGTTTTCTCCCGAATTGGGTTTCCACCTTAAATCCTGGTGTTCATATGTGTTGTGTATGTTTGATGGTTTGTTTGATTTTTTTTTTTATGCTTAATGCTTATCTGATGCAATGCTCTAAGTAAAGACACAATAAGATATTTGGACATACATGTTGAATGGAATGCTGTAACATAAGGTTTTAAGAGAAAGAAAAAAAAAAACATTTAGCCCAAAATACTGATTCACCCCCCCTCTCAGTATTTTTCCTAACAAACTAGGGATCTAAAACCAAAATTGGTTTAGAATCCATTTGTATTTAATTATAAACCTCAAAGATATAGGCAGAGTATAAGAAGAGATACAGGATACAAGAAGTAGAGATAGAGGAAGAGAATTGGGAAAAATAGAGTGTAGGAAATTGATGTAATCAAGCCACGGGCTAGAACTCTATAATTTCCATTTTATGAGTAATAAATTTGAGTTGGTGTGCAAATTATGTTCTGGTATTAAATTGTGTTCGGAATCTTGTAAAATTCGATACTGAAGGTGCTGGCATCGCTCTCTTCTTTCTGAGTTGTAAATTAGATCATATTCTATGTCATGCGTTAAAGGGATGAAGTGGGATTTAAATTAATAATAAAGGAATTACACATTTAAGGATTTGATTGCAAATATGTGTGTTTAAGTTTGGAGAAAATGCAGATTTCGAATTATTCTAGGTGATTGAAGTGTTAAAACAGAGTTACATTGTAACCCAAACAACATTAAAGGAGAGCGGATTGCCACATAAAGGAACTCTGAATGTTGAGACTGCGTGAATGATGGCGTTAAGGTGAGTTTGAGTGTTGCAAAGAGGTAAGTCTAGATGGAGCATAGTTCTTTATTGGATTTATTTCTGTTCCAATGAACATTCTCGGATAAAACTATTTCCACATGTCTAATCGTAATATCAATAGCTATAGTGGTATTTAGATCGTGGGTCAATGATGGCTTCTGTCAAATTGAAAGACTAAAGGCTGAATCATTTTTTTAAGAAAATGCAATTTGTTTTAATGCCAGATAAATCGTGGCTCTTAGATAGAGTTTTTATTCTGGTGGAGTTGAAGAAATGGAAACGCTATAATGCTGGTTAAATTGATTGCTGTGTGGATGTTCCTTTAAAATTCTGCGTTTATTTTGAAGGCAAACAGTTCAATTTTATTGTTAAATAAAGGGAATGTAAATTGTTGATATAAGAAGCCGTGAGTTCTTAATTGGAATACCAAATATGGCATAAGGGATTACGGTTTAATTGCATAACTATAAAAATGGTGGGGTTGAAGAAACTAACAACACTGAAATGCATAAGGAGCCAAAGTAAATCCTCACTGTTGAATTGAGATCCAATGGAAATCGCATTTTAACTTTCACATTGTTTAACCATTAAAATGGACGCGATGAATTTATAAGTCCGATTTGATAATTTAAACCAATTGTCTAGCTCAGATTTAATCTGAGGTTTTTTTCATCTTGCTCGAAGATCTAATGAGCATCGCATTCCAACTTGCATGGTGTTTAAACAGAAACATGGATGCGATAGTTTATAAAGGGGGTTTTAATAAGTGTTGAAATCCATGGTAATTTAAATTAAAGAGAAAACCCATTACATTAATGGATTTTGACTTATATTTCCGATATTTATGAAGAGGTAGAAAATGGGTGTCAAAAATATTGAAGTCCGTGGGTTTTGAAAATGATAAAGTTTGATTTTGGGGAAAACTTATAAACATACATTTGTATGCATAATGTGGGTAAAGGTGCAGCGTTGCTGCACCATTAGTGGTATCAGAGCCGAAATAAAATTTTCTTTTAAGTTAAAAATTGAATTGTGAAGAATGCAATTGAAATTGCAAGAAAGGGTAAGCAGAAAGGGATTCTGCGTACAGCTGAGAAAAGTATGAACAGATTGAGATTTTCCTCAAGATAGTGAATTATTGCAGCTAGAGAAAGTTTGAGAATTTTTTATATTTACACAAATTGCATGAGAAAGAAATAAATTGTGTTATGATTGGATATTGTTGGTAAGGTAGATGCTTAGAAAGAAATTAAAATTTTGTGTAAATTCTAATCCAAAATTGATGTGGATTGAAGTCTTGTTCAGAATTGATTGTTGTGACAGCAACTGAATGTTGAAGAATGCACAATGGAAGCATGGAGACATAACTACAAAAGAAGATTCACAGAAATGGTAAAGGCCAGTAAATAAGGAGAAGACAAGTGATGTTGGGAAGATGGTATGCATGAGTTTTATTAATTGATGATATTTTATAGATTGAATAAATCAAGGGAGTGCAAAAGTTTCATGTTTGTAGGAGACAACCAGCCGAGACATAATTTAATTATAAAAGTATGAAAGTTTGCAGCAGTTGAATGAATGACGAAGTTCACACAAGACTACAATAGTAAAACTATAGGAAGAACTTTTGAAATTTCTTAAGATTGTAGCAGAACCTTATTCCAGTTGAGGCTTGGAATAGACAAGGACAAAGAGTCCTTAAGAGAAGTGAGTGTAGCAACTAGAGAGAGAGAAATATTGCTCATTGCAAGTTCTAAGGAAAGAGGACTTGGAAACTAGACAGAGGAGAAGTTTGGTGAGAAGATCAACTCAGAAGGAAGTTGATTGGTTGCATGAGAAGATCACAGAGAAGAAAAGATGGCTATGGGAAGTCATAGAGAAGGTTCAAAAGAAGGCTACAAGATGAAGGAAAGAGGTGCTAAAACAATCCGCAAAGATCGGATGAGTCAAGAAGAGTTTGACAAGGAGTTGGCTGAGATAAGCAAAGAACTCGATGAGTTAACAATGTTGCTAGAGGAAAACCAAAGAAAAGGATGGGTCTTGAAGAAAAAGACAGTGAAGTGGTATAAGTTACAGATAAGGCTACGATAGAGACAAATGAAGTGGTTGGTTGAAAAACTCAGAGAAGCAGAGTCAGAAATGGAAGTTTTCATTTGTGGACCAGAATAGGGTGAAATTCTGGGTGAAGATGACAATGAGAAAGATTCCATGGACTATTGGAATAGTCTAGAACAATTTGAAGATGTGCTGACAAGGGAAGCAAATGAGGCTATGGAGCCTTGTGTTTTTAAAACTCATATTTTATATGTTTTTGCAGGATGTGTAGGAAATGATGGACAGTCAGGTGAAACTGTCACAAATATGAATAAAGATATTGAGGTAAAGTATGATGGATAATTCCTTTTAGAGGAGGAAGATATTGCTTTATTGGAGCAGAAAGAATTCATAAATGGATTTCTATTTGGTGAAAGACAACCAGTTAAAGTTTTTATGGAACAGAAGCATAATGATAATGCCGCAGTCATATTCTAAGGAGGTAAACAAATGAAATTGTTTAATGAAATTAATGAAAGAATTTTGCAATGTGATGATACAGAATACATGATAACTCAGGAGGACTGCCGGAAGAAGAGTGAAACTAAGAATGAAGATTGTGAAGAAATGATGTGAAAATTTCACATAGAAATGGAGTTCTTGGAAAGATGGCTCAAGGAACCAGAAGAAAGAATGAAGCTTGCAGAACCTGATAAAAAAGAAGTTGTAGAGTTAAGTAAATGTTTTAACTCTTCAATTAACAATATGGCTGTAGGTACATAAGACAATGTTAATAAATATGAAGCTGAAATCAGAGAAATTATACAGAAGATATTTAATATCAGAGAGAAGACTGAAATAAATTTTCAATAGGCCTTGTTGATAGAAATGTTCCAGAAAAGTAGAGAAGACTAGATATACAATTGCATAATGGTAAATAAGGAAAATTTGTATAAGCTACAAGAGCAGCAAGTTGATATGCAGTTAATAAAGGAGCTGAGAAAGCTTGGGAAAATTATAGATGTTCTGTTGAGGATAAAAAAGCTTAAAGGAGTGAAGCTAAAACAAAGTGAAGTTGTTGGAGAAGGACACGTTTCTTTTGAATTTGAATATGGAGTAGTGATGTTTGAATCATCCGTTGAAGCAACTGAGTCCTATGATTTTGAAATTAACAATTTGTGTATGTTTTAGATAATATCATGGAAGAGAGAGAGACAATTTGAGCTTTGAGAAAGCACATACACAATTGGAGGAACATATTATTTTCCAGCATAATTCTAAAATTAAAAACAGAGGAAATTTGGCTCATAGTGATTATCAAAAGCAAGAAGCAGCAAAGGATGTTAAGTATTCAAATGATATGCTTGAGGAAGTTGAGATGGAGACCATTGAAGATTTTCTGAGTCATATAAAAGACTTGGAATAGAAAAGAGATTTGATGATAGAATCATCAAATGAGACTATTGGGTCTTGTGATTTTAAAAATGAAAATTTGGGTGTGATTTTAGGTTTTGAAATTTTTGCAGGTGATAGACAGTTACTAGAAGTTGTCATAAAGATGAAGGAATAAAAATAAATGTACACAAACATTTCAAAGGAGCAAGACCAAAATTGTATTTTAATGAAGGATAAAGTTATATTATCTGATGAAGATTGAAAGGGATATGCAACAATGGAAGGAAATGTTACTATTGTCAAGGAATTTGAAGAAAAATAAGGCAACGAGAGTTTTGAAACTCATACACAAGAAAAAGGAAAATAGCAGCAAAATAATTTGGACAGAGAAATAAAAAATTTGATGAAGATAAAAAATTTGATGAAGCTAACAGAAAATGAACATCAGGAAAAGAGTTGCAGACAGAGAATCAGGTGGATAAAAACCTGGATTGTAACAAACATTGAAGGAAAAGCCAATAAAGTGTTGCAAACGAAGATATGACAACCAGGAGACGCAAGAAATGGCAACATAATATTTAGACAATAGTTGAGAGAAGCAAGAAAATCACTGAAGAACAAAGTTTGGAATCCTGTAGGTAGAAAGTCATTGAGACTTGTGGCTGTTGCATTATTACAAAAAAGCAACAGACCTCATAGAAAAGAGTCTATGAAATTTTTCTACATGGGGAGTTTGATGCAGGAGCATCCTGCTAAAATGTTATTGGGAGACTTAAGAGGTTCAAATTTTATTGGGAGACTTGAGAGGTATTACTTTTTCAAAGAAAGTTGGTTCTCTAAATATATTTTAATTCTTTGAGTGATTTAGAATAGGATTTAATTAATAATTGTGAGCATAAATGTAAATGTTCTCGAATGTTAGAGAAAATGAGAGAATTAGATAGTTGAGAGATCATAGAGATTGAGAGATTTGAGAAATTCTAAATTAGGAATTGGTTTCATGATTTATGGGATTAGAAAGGATCCGTAGGGATAGAAGAGAGATTTTAAGAATTAATGAGGACTTAGCGAAATTAGGGATTTGTTGAGTAAACTAGGGATCTAAAACCAAAATTGGTTTAGAATCCATTTGTATATAATTATAAACCTCAAAGATATAGGCATAGTAGAAGAATATATACATGATACGAGAAGTAGAGATAGAGGAAGAGAATTGGGAAAAACAGAGTGTAGGAAATTGATGTAATCAAGCCACGAGCTAGAACTCTGTAATTTCCATTTTATGAGTAATAAATTTGAGTTTGTGTGAAAATTATGTTCTGGTATTAAATTGTGTTCAGAATCGTATAAAATTCGATATTGAAGGTGCTGGCATCACTCTCTTCTTTCTGAGTTATAAATTGGATCATATTCTCTGTCATGCGTTAAATGGATGAAGTGGGATTTAAATTAATACTGAAGGAATTATGCATTTAAGGATTTGATTGCAAATTTGTGTGTTTAAGTTTGGAGAAAATGTAGAGTTCAAATTATTCTTGGTGATTGAAGTGTTAAAACAGAGTTACATTGTAACCCAACAACATTAAAGGAGAGTGGATTGCCACATAAAGGAACTCTGAATGTTGAGACTACGTGAATGATGTCGTTAAGGTGAGTCTGAGTGTTGCAAAGAGGTAAGTCTAGATTGAGCATAGTTCTTTATTGGATTGATTTCTATTCCAATGAACATTATTGGATAAAACTATTGCCACATGTTTGATTGCAATATCAATAGCTATAGTGGTATTTAGATCGTGGGTCAATGATGGTTTCTGTCAAATTGAACAACCAAAGGCTGAATCATTTTTTTAAGAGAATGCAATTTGTTTTAATGCTGGAAGAAACCGTGGCTCTTAGACAGAGTGTTTATTCTGGTGGAGTTGAAGAAATGGAAACGCTATAATGTTGGTTAAATTGATTGCTGTGTGGATGTTCCTTTAAAATTCTGCGTTTATTTTGAAGGTAAACAGTTCAATTTTATTGTTAAATAAAGGGAATGTAAATTGTTGGTATAAGAAGCCATGAGTTCTTAATTGGAATACCAAATATGGTAAGCTGCAAGAATGAAGTTTCTGTAGCTTGTAAAGAGATTACAGTTTAATAGCAGAGGTATAAAACTGGTGGGGTTGAAGAAACTAACAACGCTGAAATGTGTAAGGAGCCAAAGTAAAAACTCACTGTTGAATTGAGATCCAACGGAAATCACATTTGAAATTTCACTATGTTTAACCATTAAAATGGATGCGATGAATTAATTAGTCCGATTTGATAATTTAAATCAATTTTCTAGCTCAAATTTAATCCGAGGGTTTTTGCATCTTGTTCGAAGATCTAACGAGCATCACATTCCAACTTGCATGGTGTTTAAATAGAAACATGGATGCAATAGTTTATAAAGTGGGTTTTAATAAGTGTTGAAATCCATGGTAATTTAACTTAAAGAGAAAACCCATTATGTTAATGGATTTTGAATTATATTTCCGATATTTATGAAGAGGTAGAAAATGGGTGTCAAAAATATTGAAGTCTGCGGGTTTTGAAAATGAGAAAGTTTGATTTTGGGGAAAAATTATTAACATACATTTGTATGCATAATGTGGGTAAAGGTGCAGCGTTGCTGCACCAGTTTGTATCATTCATTTCTTCCCTGATTTATTCTTTAGAGAATTCCTCCTTGTTTCTATTTGCAATCTGCTTGAAATGCTCTCTTAATAGTGAAGCACAAGATGTAGGAAGGTAACTTAGTATTTCTTGACAAATTCCGGCATTTTTTTCTTTGCAATCTTGCTCAGCATGCACATTTTGATTGTTATATTTTCATTGTAATGACTAAGCTTGTTCCTCCCAAGAAAATAGTACTGGCTGTTTTGAATAGTCAGCTCCACATGTGTAGCTAGAAGGTCTTTAAACCAACTCTTAAATTTTCCTTGTAATGATAAGGAAAACATTCTAATACACACATCATCTTTTTCTACTTCAAATAGGTGAAGTAAATCCTCAATATTTTGAATGTGTTTTTCATCGGTGATCTTTGTATTTTCTCCATCAAAACTAGGCAGCTTATTTGCAAGATTTGTAGGGAGGGCCTAGAGGATAGGATGCAAAACTAGAGGCTTATATCTGTCTAGGAATTTTATGGGCATAGATAGTACAGAAGGAGGCTTATAACCATTTGAGATTTTAGCAAGGGCAGGGGAGGTAACATGAGGCTCATACCTCACTAGGTCTTCCATATGTGTATCTAGGGTATGCACATGTGTATAAGTATGTTCATGGTCTATAATTCAAGGCTTAGCTTTTTGAGGCTTGAAATATTTCCAATGATCAATGTAGAACTCATCAGTGTATTCTTGATTAGGCATAAAATAGGATAAAACATAGTTATAGATAAAAACAATAATTTCTCAAATCCAATTTAGGCCTAAGTACTCTCTCTTTCTAGTATGATTGGTCATGTTTTTAGGTTCTTCCTCTAGTGGATTCTTTGCATAGAATTTATCTGAATTGGATTCGCCAGGTGGATGATTTTTAACTCTCTTGTGGCTAGCTATTGTCCACCATCAACAACCAGATACCAATCTTGGCTAATACTTGAAACATTAGAAGCCAAAATTGGGACCCAATAGAGAAGGTTGAGAGTTTATAACAATTTTGAAACAAAACCTAATCTGTAAAGAAATATTTAATCCACAAATTATTCTTGACTGGATTCTTCTAATGTTTAATGACAAAATATGTTTCCTAGGTGAGTCTATGGAAAACCAGTGGAGTCGAGAGGCCTACTAAAAACCAATGGTGTCACTAGGTGGATGATGCTAATTGTTTGGAGGATTTTTTTGTTGTCCACCATCAACAATTGGATACCAATCTTGAGATATTTTTTGAGTTTTTTGAGTTCTTTATATAACACTAAGATTTTCAATAAGTGTCCCACCATGATCACCATTATGTTAGGTCCCTGTAATTTTCAGGCTGGTAAGACCAAATAGACAAGGGTAACATCAAACCAACTTTAGAGTCCTAGGACCTAGCCTTCATGGATTCAGAGAGGGCTCTCTCTATGTTTGATAAAAGATATGACTTAATTGATTTAGGATGCTGATTTTAGGCTAGTTATAATAATAGGGTTTGTTTGTTTTGTTTTGTTTTGTTTGGTTGGTTTGCTTGTTAAGTAGAATAGATAGAGTAAGAGAAATTCAAACCATTGGGCTATGGGGTCTGTGAAAGGTTTGAAGAGTAAAACAATAAATCAAGGGTGTTTCATAGGGTAAGTTGACAAATCCAAATAGATCTTAATAGCTTATGTGAGTGTGAAATGAACATTAAATTGTGAATGTAGTAGGTTTAAAGGGAAATTACGTATCCTTTAACATATACTAGAACAAGAAGGGTCTTTAAGATTACTATGTTTAAGAAAGAATCAAAGGACAGGGAACATCATAAACTTCTTTGACCTAGCTTCACCAAGTAAGCTTTAAAACAACAATCCAACAAACCCTAGAGAGCAAGGAACTCCTAAATTCTCTAGTTATTCACCTTCAGAGAAAGAAAACATTCAAGATAACATATAAGTGATGATCAAAGAGCAGGGAACTCCTAAATTATTCAATCAAACTATAAAATACCTTTAAAGTGATTATTCAAGATGGACTAAAGGACAGGGAAAACCATAAAATTCTTTAGCCAAACCCTAATCAGTAAAATTCAAATAAAAGGCCTTAAAAATAATGTTTCAAGCTACACCAAAGGATAGGGCATACCATAAACTTCTTTGGCTTGACTCCATTAAATTATTTTGGAGACAACAAGCTAAGAATTCTCCAATCAGACCTAGCAGAGGAAAACATCTAAACAATAAAAGGAAAACCGACTTAAGGTGTCTCTAACAACATATCTTAACCTAAATTTTCTGCTCTATTGCAAGAGAAAAGATGAAAAATATGGGAAACATAAGGAAACAATAACTAAATTGGAATAAAATTACCATTTGACAAGGTCTGTGAATCATACAAATGTGCTTGCTCCATTATCATTTAGTCCAAGATAGTTACAAAGCTCCAAAGCCAAAAACTCTTCACCACTCAAAGTCTATGTGATTTTCATCTCAACAATCAACCAAAAACCAACTAAAGCATACATGCAATATTTATCTAAAAAATGAGGAGGTGAAACCTAGCTAGGGTTTGAGAAGTTAGTTATTACATATTTAAGGCATTTTGACCTTTGAGACCATGCAATGCCCAAGGAAAAAATATCTAAAACTCATTCATTGAAATAATAAATATAACATATCTGCTGAGTTAATTTTGGAAGAATTTGACCTTAAGGTTGCTCAATAAAATTTACAATAACTCCTAGTGTCTTTTGTTGACTTTCTGGCAAGTGCGCAGCGCCACTGGCTGAGGGCGCAATGCCAAAACTAGGAAAACTACATGTTTTGCAGCTGACTTTTGGAGACCTTCCCAGTGTCCAAAGGAGCTCCATGATAGCTCAGTGGAAAGCCTATACCATCTAGTTTCTAGATCTGCCTTTGGTTTTCAAAATGGTGCCCATTTTCCTTGTCAAAAATGACTTCTCCCAAGACTTCTAAACGCACAGTGCCAGTGCTGAAAAGAGGGCAGAAAGGTTATTTTTTGGTATTTTTTGGCCCTTTTCAGGGACTAGTTTTACTCCAAATGGTCTGAACTTTTTTGAGGATGATGTCCTTGGCATGCAGAACATGAATATGTTGATTTTTTTCCATTTTATTTCCCCAAAAAAGAGTACAGCGCCAGTGGCGCTGGGCGTTTGGCCTTATTTTCTGCAAGCCAAACTGTCAAAAATAAAAAATTTGCACCAAGTGCCAAAATTTGGAATTTAGCTTGCTGATGAAGATTTAGAGGCTTGGAGGGATACACCAGAAAGAATATTAAGCTTGTCCTTCTCCTTTTTCTTGGCTAGGGTTTCCTTCAATTTGTTCTTCAACTGTCTTAGCTTGATGTTGCAGACCTTGTTTCTAGTGATGTACTTGTTAGAAATGTGTCTGAGCATCTCATTGTCTTTGTTTGCCTTATGGAGGAGCTTCTCAAGGTGTAGGTTAACTATGTCTATCCATACCTCTCTGTCATATTCAACTTCCTTAGCAATCTTTTCCTCAAAAATAAGTTTCTTTGCCTCATGTTTTTCCTGCTCTAAAGCTCTCCTAAGATCTCTTATTTTTGGTTTTGACTTGATGGGTTGAGAATCATAATGGTCAGAGTCATCAGGTGCCATCATTTCCTTACCCTTGATGTATTATCTTTTTGCCTTTAGTGGCTCTAACTCCACAAGAAATTGCTTGTCCTTTAGCTGCTTGTTCTCTTGTTCTAAGAATGATATGAAAATTTGGGCTTTTTCTATGTTGTCTTATAGTTATTTGATCATGGCATCCTTCTCTTTGATGATTAGCTTTGAGGCCTCATGATCATCTTGGTCATCCAAGTCCACCTGTTAAACTCTCTCTCTCTTGCTCATGATAAAGGTCTTCCTTAGCATTTGTGCCTCCATACCACTGTCTTCTTCCTCATACATGTTAAAATCTATTTTATAGAACCCTTGGGCTGATGTGAAATGAGATGAAGGGAGGGTAATGAAAAGGTGGCTTTGAAAATGAAGGGAATGAGTGAGTCGATATAAATTTAGGAAATGAGTGAGGAGGCAAACTAACTCAATGACAACCCTTAAGTAATGTAATCACTCCTGTTTATGACTGATTTTCTTTAAGGAGGATGGAGTAATGTTGAAACAGTTATTTCAAGCTTAAAACTTAGGGTTTCTTCTAGGGTTCCACTTCAATTGATTAAGAGTTCACCAAATGGCATAAAAAATGGGGCTTACAGTACGCACTTACCTCTTATCAGTGCTTGGAAGACTTTGGAAAAGACTTGATGGAAATTTGATGTGATTTGAGTGGATGGAAAGCTTAGAAACCCTCTCTAGCAAGGGCGCAGCGCCAAGCTCTAGGCATGCAACACCAGTGCAAACGCGCAACGCCAAGTGTTGAATGCGCAATGCTAGGATTACAAAAAACAACACTGTTTTGCAGACCAATTTTGGAGGCCTTCCTGGCATCCAAATTGGGCCCAGGATAGCTCATTGGAAATATTTTGAAGTCTAATTTCCAAATATACCTTTTTATTTCTGATTGGAGTTGTTTTTACATGTCAAAAGTTGATTCTCCCAAGATTGGTCAAAAAGTGCTGAATGATGGTGTAGAAATGCAGAGTGCCGGTGCAGGAAAATTTTGGAGGCCTTCCTCTACTCCAAATTGAGCTCATGATAGCTCATTGGAAAGTGCTTCTAGTATAGTTATTATTTGACTCATCAAGAAAGTTATTTGGACACTTCAGTTATGAGAAAACTTGTTTTTCGCAAGGTCACTCTAGAAGTGCAACAAACCTCTTGTAGCACCTGTAAATTTAACATTTCTCCCAAAATATGATACCTGTGTAAAATATGAAGGAGGATTTTATTCCTTTACCTATTATTGACAAAAAAATCTCTCACGTTTGTCAAATTTATCTGTGTTTGTTCAGAAACACAATTTGAAGCGAAACTAGCCTTGCGTGCTTCCTCCATGTTATTTTCCTGCAGGTAATCACTACTTTGGCTCAAGTGGACTTAAAAAGTTTAGAAACCCTAGTCATCTACAATACCAAGTTTTTCCTCTTTCCCTTGCTGTAAATTGTTTTCATTCAGGAGTAAACAGTCTACATCATCAGTACCTTCTGCTGATAAATCTTTCAACACTCCTGCAGAAGGTTCTGAACTGAGAAGATAATCCTCCTTGGAAAACTTAGGCCCTTTTTGAATAAACATGTCTGGACATTCTATTACATCTAAGCCAGATTCTAGCAAAGGAAAAGAAGTGCTTGAAACTTCCAAGGATAAGCTTAAATAATGTAAAACCCTAATGACCTAGTGGGAGTGTCCTTTGACCTGATTTTGAATGAACTTTGGCTTGGATATTTTCAAGTGAAAACAGAGTATTGTTATAGGTTATTATTCCCAAAGGGACATGTGGATGAGTTAGCAACAGGAAACCCTAGAGGGAGGATGGAGTCTATTGACAGGGGAAAATAGGGCAATGAAGTCTTAGGTAGACAAGGAGGACGAACAAGAGAAGTATAAGCCCATAAGGAGTCTTTTAAGAGCAACAGGGTGAATTTGAGAAGAAAAACTGAGGAATTGTGAAAATAGGTTTACGAGGATAATGAAGGCAGTGAGATTTCTGAAAACACATAATGTTTCAATAAAATTTGTTTTCAGAAGGCTGCCATCAATATATAGTCATCAAAAGAGAGTGAAAAATACTGATGAATAACAGTATGGTGTTGTATGTCATATGTGGTTGTATATGTGTGATGCATAATATGTGTATGTGTACATGGTTGAAGAGAAGGAACTAGGTGTTTGTCGGGTGTGGTAATTGATCCAGTGTGCATACGAAAAAGACAAAGGACAAAGGTAGAAGAAAAGGACCCATTGAAGGATAAGTATCCGTATTTTATTTCAGATTTTATTATGCATGTGATCTATGACTTTGATTTATGATGGTCACATGTGATTTATGATTCTGATTTATGGTGGTTAGGTTTTTAGCTAACCGGATGTGATATGTTTATACATGATGATTTGATCAAATAAATACTTTGACTTCTTGTGACCAGAAGTGAATATAATTGCAAGTGTACCTTATTGATGAGCCAAAAATGAGGTATGATGTGAATTTATTTCAATTTATTTGAATATCATGGTAGTTATATGCTTGTTATGAAGGGGAGCATGAAAATTCTCGGTTGGGTGGTTGGAATTGAATGCAAGAATTATCAGCAGCAAGGATGAAAGGAATTGGAATAGGAAATAATATGTTGGTAAATCACTTCAGGAGTAGGGCCATTATGGGACACTGGTACACAATAATGTCCATTGATTTCCATGAGCATGATATGACTTGTATGATGGTTTTGAGGAAGGGATATGCCTTACTTTTTGGACCCTCCGATACGAGGAAACCTTTCCAAGGGAGGGGTCACCTGGGGGACTATGGAGCAGAGAAGGGGATTCCCATGGAACTTAGAAGGTGCGTGACTGCACAGAAGGTGATGATCGAGTTTCCCGAGGGAATTTGTGGAAGATAAGGGAAGGACGAGAATACATTTATTATTGTCATTAAAATTTCCATATGGAATCATATGCACATTGGGAGTGTGATATGGGACAATGAACCAATAATTGTTCACTGAGAGGAAAAGTAGTGCAAGATTGTAGTGCTGGAAATTGGATGCAAAATTGACTTGGGTAGTGGATTTTGGACTTCCTGGGAAGGGGGTGAATCCTTGTATTACTGTGAGGGTGTGTGAGCCTCTGGATTCCATTTTTATTGATACAAGAATCATATCCTTTATTTGTTGGTTGAGAAAATGTGCATATGTGTATATTATTGTAAATAATGTATTGAGATGTATTATAAAGCTCCATATATAGTATGATTATTTGTTGGTTGAAGAAAATGTGAATAATTGTATGTGGTTGTAATTGTAAATACTGTAACGAGATGTTTTATAAAGCTCCAGTAAACAATTTTTATGTTATATTTTCAGTAGTGTTCATTTTAAATACTGCAACGAGCTGTGTTATAAAGATCCATGGGAAGTGTGTTTTTCTTTCAATAGTCTTGTTGGTTGTAGGTGTAATTAAACACCAAGGACAGTGTTCCCCCAAGGGGGAGGGTTTTTTAACAACCCCTGGTCAAAAATTCATTTAAAAGAAAATAAGACCAAGGTCATGGGACACGTATTCCAAGTTGAATGTTGGGTAAAACATCCTTGCGGGTGTCACTCTCAGTTTATTATCTCTAAGGAAATTGGAAAAGGAATTGGAAAGGGAAAAGAGGAAATAATTGACATTTTATTTATGAAAATAATGGAAATTAGGAGAAAGGGAAGGTGAAAGATCACAAATTTGCATGAGAAGTAAAATTGAAGGAAATTAATGTAAAATGAAGAGATTAGAAGCCTCATTGATAAAAAGGATTTCGAGGATCAGTTGGTGGTTGTTGGTCAGTTGAGCCTTTTTTTTGTTCAGTTTTGGAGCTCTCATTATATTATCTCTCTCTCATACTCTTGTACACTTAGAGTTTTCTTGGAGCACTCTTGGAGGAGTTTGGCATACTTGGGATTTGGAGCAAGAACGATAAGGAAGATTAGGAAAACACAAAAGGAAATTGGTATCAGTAGCTACAATTGGTTTTTATTGCAGGTACCGAGTTGCATGTATGTTTTCCTTGTTAGTTTTGGCATGCACGACACATGCATGTGGTTTCTTGGTTATGATCTATCATTGGCATGGAGGATTTCCTAGATTGACAATGGTTTTTCCTAGCCTTGCCATTTCCTGGATAGCCATGCTCTTGTGGGTTTATTTCCTTGTGTTTTTGTTTAGTTTTCATGTTCCTTATGCCCATGGGTTGAGTTACTAGTTCCTTGAAGACTTGGTCGGAAAAACACTCTAAAAGCCTTGTAATAGCTTGGGTTGAATTACAAGTCTCAGAATCCTTGGTTGGAAAAAATCTCAGGAAGTGCTTGGTGGGTTGAGTTATTAGTCCTAGAAGCCCTGGTTTGAAAAACTCTCTGGAAGCCCGATGACATCTTTGGGTTGAGTTACTAGTCTTGGTAGCCTTGGTTGGAACAAACACTCTAGATTCTTGGAAAAATTGGGTAGATATCAATCCGGAGATGGTAAGTGATGTCCGACCATGAGGTGGAATCAATGGTTGAGGGTTGAGGTGGTTTGGCCTTTGGAAGCCCTGGTTTGGTTTTGTTTTAATTTTCCCACGAGATCCCACTTTTTTTCCTGGAATATGGCATGAGGGTGATTGGATGAAAGAAAGACTTGGTTAAGCCCAATCTATGGTTGTTTGGTACGTGGAAGTCCAAACTTGGTTTCATTTTGTGTATGTCAATAAAGATATTTTCCTCTTATATAGAATGGGTAAATTTAATTGCTATTATGTGGTTTTATGGATGTTATACCCTTGTTATTTTTTTTTTTTTATGTGCTAGCTATAAGCAAGTTTTATGGCAAACTTGAAGTATGGCTCTTATCATGTTTTGATATGGAAATGAATGAAATATGAATATATGACCTAATATATGATAATGCATCTATTGTGATAAGTCATCAATTTTTCTTAATGATCCTCACAGAGGTATGATACCCCTATTCTCAGATATGTTGTTGTGACCTGTAGATTACATATTTGTGACATGTTTGATGAAATTCCTATCATGGCTATTATTGGTCTGGTCAATTCATTGATCAAATTTTTGCATTAGTAACCTTGTTTCAATGTTATTTATCATTTATGAATGTTTCATGAAGTTATGGGTAGTGGCCTAAGACCTAGTCCTAAAAAAGTGGCTAATAATCTGGGGCTACTGGCACATAACTGCTTGAAAAAGGCCACATACGATGGCATGGCTTGCTGTGGGAGTAACTGGAATTCCTTAGTCTCATGCATGGCTTGTCACTTGGGAGGGTTGGTTGGCTCCTAAAGGTTTTGTAGCATCTGTGGAAGGTCAAATCAGTCTTTTCATGTCAGTTCCACTTCCTTAACTGTACTTTCGGATTTGAATCATATCATAGTAACTGTTTGTCACATGTTTACCTCGATGGACTAGTTAGCTTGGGTAAATGTGGGAGGAGGAGGTTACATTGAATGTACTTGTTGTAGAAACCAATTTTTTTTTAAAATTTATTTCGCTCAGGAGGCACTATATTAATGTTAAAATATCAAAAAAATTTCAACAACATCCCATACATCATTATGATATGCTCTAAACTTAGGATGCTTCTTTTGGCACAAACTCTTTACCTATTTCACCACCAACTCTAAATCTCCAAACACGATAAATTTATAATTTTCATTTTCCTTGCTACTTCTAATCCTAGGAGAAAAAAATCATATTCTACTACATTATTAGTAGTATAAAATTCTAATTTAAAATACAAAGGAACTTTCTCTTTTTTATGATATAATAGTACTACACCTACTATGGATCCTTACAATAAACACCATAAAAATAAATTTTCCACACAAAATTATATGTAGCAACTATAAGAGTTAATTTAAATTCTCCATTATTGTTATTTACATCTAACTTAAAACAACCGAAACCAATATCTACATTGTCCAAAGGAGAATTGTTAGGATATTTTTTATGAATAATAACTCTAACTAACTTCTTGATATAACATTATTAGTTTCCTACCATACACGAGTACTATAGCATATGACATATCCACTTGAAGAGTATCTCTCAGCTTCATACCCCATGATCTAGGCAATAACATGCCAAATTTTCCAAGGATTTAGGCTACTACTATGTGCATTGCTATTATTTCAGCTAGAATATGTGACAACAACACTAATAAGTCCTTGATTAACCCAATGCATTTAAATCTTCTTGAATCGAAATGATACTAATAATGATAGTGTTTTTTAATTTGAAGGTCCTTTATTCCATTACAACCTTAGGAATTAGGTTGTGTGTGTTAGCGCTGTAATTTTTCGAATATTTTCAAAGTCTGGTCATCATTCTCCAAGGAATCAATCTGCCTTTTATGTTTGGTTGTAAGATGAAAGTGTTGCTATCAAAGTGTAGTGGCGAGAAAATTTAATTTCTACCTTCATTCATTTCATTTTCCCTCTTTTACCTTTCATTTTTCCAAAAACCCAAATTCCAATATTTCATTTCTTTCAAAACCCCCTTTTTACTATTAAAATCCATTTTTTATAATTAAAAAGAAGCTCTGCCCACTCACTAACAACCATATCATATTTAATTTTAAACTTACCATATATTTATTTTATCGCTGCTATACCTGCACCACAACAAACCTTTGTAATATCATATATCATATGATATAACTTACCGCATTTAATAACATTGTGGACCCCTAGCCCTTTCATCGCAATCGACTTATCATAGTTTTAACTTTAAATCACGTTACAATTTTTGTCTCTTACAAAACTCCCGATTCCCCGATTACGATGTAAGTGGTCCCCACATTCCATTCTCATCGCACATTGCACTTCACGAATCTTAACCTTTAACTCTCATTCCTTATAACAAAACTCCCGATTCGCGATTTGCGATATTTTTTGGGCCCCACCTTCCCTGCCATGTCACCCTCCGCTCATCACACATCGCCCTTCGCAAGTTTTAACACTTACCTCCCATTTCTCAAACCAAAACTCCCGATTTGAGATTTGCGAGCGACCCCACATCCTTGCCACGTCATCACCCCCATCACAAATCATGTTCCCTCCCACTTGTGTCTTATGTTTAAACATTCTGACCCCGATTTGCAATTGCAATATATGTATAAAGAGTTTCTCTCCTCCCACTCATCATTTATTTAATAATCTCTCTTGCTAATAAAATGAAACTTCGCTATCTCTTTTAATCCACCTCCATCCCTATCATGACAAACAAGAAACCAAAGGAAAGGAACAACGTCATAGTTTCTCTGAAACATATATCTACCATTACTCTCAGCACCAACACGTTTCCATGGGGCACCAAGCAGCATTCAAGGAACAACCGCACGTCACTTTCATTGTTGTTTACACTTCTTTTGGAGTTAGTTGCACTAGAACAGAGGAGGAGTCTTCCTATAGATTGCACATCATACAACCACTTTGAATTGTTTGCCTTGATGCTGTTTATTTTTATTATTTCATAGCACTTTGTATTAAAGTTTTTGGATAAACCTCATCTCTTGCACGAGATGGTAATAACTTTTAGGAATATATTTACTCCTTTTTTGGGGATGACAGTTTTATATTTTTGTATATATGTGACAAACTACTATGAAGTAAGGGTTTATGGTTTTAGGATATTAACTCATATGATCATTACTCTTTTTAGTGAATGAAATAGAAAGAAAATTATGAGGACTTATTACCAATCTGCTGTGTATTGTCATTTTCCACTTGTGTCTCCATATCTTATTATCTTCAGTTGCACTTTGAAATTCCTCATGTTGTTATGAGTATTTATCAGTCTCTTGAAATTTTCATGTGTTTTATCAATTTTTTTTAGTCTCACACAGTGAGCCTTCTTGGTAATATATATATAATAACAGTGGAATGAGCATCACTCATGACAATTATCTTTCATAATATTTCAGTGAGAATCTTGTAAGACTAGAGATAGCTTTGTCTTGATGAAATATTGTTAAACTGCTATTGGTGTTAATTTTTACCAAATACAGTGGATTTCTGCTTTGCAGACCTACTGTTTCTTCTCTCACCTTATAGTTTCCTCTCCTCATAGGCTATAAACTAACTCTTTTCTACCACATCATGATCCAATACCCTCATGAGTAGAACTATGGATTTGATTGAAATATCTTTTTAGTGAATAACAATTTAAACCACCTACCAATCTCATAAAACAAATCATTAAATTTCCTTAGAGTTTAGGATATGTCTGGTCAGGCGTTTGATGCAGTCATAGTTTTGATTCCAGTGCCAACATATTTTGGTGCGTTTGTCGGGAGACGAAGGCCTTGAAACGATGTATTATTGCGATGTCTTTTGTTTTGAATTGTTGAATGTCAATTCTTAATGGTGAATAAGAATTGATGACTTGAATAAGACTGCAAATTATTTCACCTGGTGACTCCACAAAGAGAAAAAGGGGTTTCAAACCTCCAACTACAAGGAGAAATAAGAAATCTGCTACTGTGACCCCAGTTGCAGACCCAAATAAGATCATTAAAGATGCAAAAGGAAAACATAGATCAGTTGAGACCACATCTCAGTTAGTGAAGAAGGTACACAAAAAATACATTAAAAAAAAAAAGGAACCCTCATCTACTTTAGAATTAAAAGAAATTTTAGTTTCAAAAGATCTTGCTGAAAAATCTAAAATCGAAACTGCTTCCCTAGAAGATAAAGTAGATGTTGTTAATATAATCTCAGCTGAAATTTTTTCTCATTCCTCAATCGATAAATCTGAAATTAGCAAATCTGAAGTAAGCATTATTTCAGTCAAAGAGAAAAAAATAGAGTTATTAAGTATCAATAACGAAATAGAAGAGTTTGTTCTAACTGAAGGGGAGTTAGAGCAAGTATTGGAAATTGCACCTTTTCTTGATAGGGATGTTTTGACTGAAGGAGATTTTAAGACCATTTTAAATTTCCTCAAAAATCATCCCAAATACCAGTCTTTCATTACACCTCAGTAGGAATATTTTACTTTATCTAGAAATCCAGTTGTTGGGTCATCCTCTTCTCATACACTATAAGAGAGTGTTATTGAAGGCCTCACAATCAACTTATATAACTTCCTAGCTCAGAAAAATAAAGTTGAATTAACCTCATCCCCTCAAGAGACAAATTTTGAATCTGATTCTTCTCTAGAAGGTGAAGTCAACACATCCTCTGTTCATCTCTTTGAAAATCAACTATTTTCAGTCCCCAAGCCTGAAGAATCAACTCAATATTTCCAATTTTATATTGTTATAAATCAGATTAAGAATACACAAATTTTAATTCCTATTTCCCAAATAGCTGCATCAACTGGTCATCCATCAACTGTACATCAACAAAATATGGCTCAACCTACCCTTACAAATATGCAATAGATAGTGGCTTCAAGATATGCTCCACTTTATATTCCTCAACCTTTTCATCCACTCCCTCAAGGAGATTACTTGAAATATATTCCAAAATACACTAGAGGGGGAGAAGGATTTTCTGCTGAGGAACATTTAGTGGCTTTCTATAGTTATGTTGACAAATATAATGCTGAACAAGAAGATTTCTGGTCAAGACTCTTTGTTCAGAGCTTGGATGGTGAAGCTCGTAAATGGTTTAGAAGTGTTCCCCCAAACTCAATTACAGGAATTGATGAATTGGAGGAAATATTTGTGAAGCAATGGGGTGATAAGAAAGAATATGTGTAGTACCTTACAGAATTTGGAACTCTGAAGAAGAAACCAGACGAGTCATTGGATGATTTTACCAAGAGGTTTAATAAGATTTATCTGAAAATTCCTGAAGAAATTAAGCCTTCTGAGACTACAACTATGATAAATTTTGCAAATGCTCTAGATTATGAGTTTGCTTTATGGCTAAGGGTTGAGAAAGCACAAACATTGATGGATATGCAAAAGGTTGTAATTGGAGTGCAGTCTAATCTAATGGCTTCTAATAAATTGAAAATGGAGGAAGAAAAGGTATCAAAGGAAAAAAGGAAGATGAAAGAAGAAAAACCTTCTTCTAAGTCTCTTACAGCAGAAGAAAAGATTGATCAAATGTCCAATTTAACCAAGGAAATTGCCTCTAAGATGAAAAAATTAGAGCTAGAAAAAAAACAGCTACTAGAGGTAATCAAAATGAGGCAAATAAAAATCAGGCTCCCTTCAGGAGGCCTTTTCAACCTCAACAAATCTTACAGCACCCAAGAAGGAATGTTGATGATCAAAATGTTCAGCCTCCTTTGAATAATTTTGCTGAAGAAGAGCAGCAAGAAAATTCAGGAGTGAGAATAATTTATTTCTCACCTATTTATCTAAGTGAGAAATTTGAATAAGATCAGCAAGAACACGAGGAAGAAAATGAAGAAATAACCTTGTAGGAGAAACCTCATAGTCAACTTGTTTAACTTTGTGAGAATATGAAGACCAGTCAAGGATTTATTTGTTTTCAGATGATGAGAATGTTCAAATTTATGCACAAAATGATAAAAAACAACAATAAGCTCAAAAAAGAAATTATCCATTGAGGTCTAAAGGCCCTGTTTAACAACCTCAACAAAAATCAAATTCAGAGAAACAAGCTGCCAAACAGAAGGCCAAAGTCAATGAGGTTTTTCCACTCCAAAATTCTTCCGCAGTAGTCAAAATCACTGCAGAAAATAAGGAATTAGTTCCAATTTATTTCAGTTTCAAATCTAAATTGAGTAAAATCAAAATTTCGGCCCCACTTTTGGAATTGTTGAAAAATCCAGCATATAAAGAGTCTTTTAAAAGTCTACTACACCCACCTCTTGCTCTCGATTCATTCAACCTTGAGGATGAACATCTCACTATTTATCTAGGTTGTCATGTGCAAGACCAAAATGATGATAACTCACCACCTTTCTACTCGTAACTCAATATACATGAAAAATTGCTGCATAATTGTCTGTTAGATTTTGGGGCTTCTCACACTTTGATGCCAAAGAAAGTGATGGATGAAATGGGATTAGAGATCACCAAGCAATAAAATGACCTCTACACCTTTGATTCCAAAAACGTCAAGTGCCTTGGAGTAATTAAGGACTTGGTTGTTTCTCTTACCCAAATACCTATGAAAGGCTTACTGATGGACATTGTAGTTGCAGACATTCCTTATAGATTTGGGATTCTACCTTCCAGAACTTGTTCTAAAAAATTGGGAGGTACCCTTCAGATGGACATGTCATATGCCACCATCTCAGTGTTTTGAGGGGAATTCAGAAGGTTGTATAGGGAAACCAAAATGGCGTACATCATTAGTGACCAACATAATCCTTCAAACCATCCCATATATGCTGAAGAAAAGGAATTTGGGTCATCAATACTACACCTTGTTGCTGATAATAACAATTTCTAGCTTGAAATAAGTGAAAAAAACAGTTTCAAGGTACAAATGAGCAACATTTAGAGGGAGGACAGATCTGGAAATTGTACTTTGATGGAGCCTCATCAAGATAAGGATCAGGAGCTGGTGTAGTCCTCTTTTCTCCTACTCAGAAAAGGGTAACTATATCATATAAACTGCAATTTGCTACCACTAACAACACTGCTTAATATGAGGTGCTTGTGCTGGGAATGAAGGTAACAAAATATTTGGGATCGAAGTAGCTAATTTCTTTTGGTGATTCAAAGTTGGTGATAAAGTAGGTGAGAAACAACTAGCAAGTGAAAAATTACAAATTAGCATTATTTTTAGCATTTAATATAAATTTTGTCACTAGAGAGGAAAATCAAATGGCTAATTCACTAGCTATTGTTGCTAGTAATTTCAAAGTTCCTCTAGATGTCAAGGCAGCCTACGATGTTCAAATCAGAAACAGGCCTTCAATTCCTGATAACATCAAATACTAGCAAGTATTTGAGACTGACAAGGAAATTCAGAAATTTTTGTATTGTGTTGAAGAGTTTGTAGACATACAAATTGATGATGAGCAAGACATTTTGAAATTCAAAATAGCAGGCCTTTTAAAAAAACCATGGATGGGAAGAACATTATAGATCTGAAAACTAACTATATTCCTAAAGGCTTAGTCCCTTTAGAAATATTGTTTGATGATAATGATGTTTTTCTCAAACCTGAAAGTAAATTTGGTGGAGAGAGTACAATGGAATGTAACATTGGAATAGAAGATCAGCCAAAATTATTCAAAGTGTCCAAATTCCTTTATCTTGAAACCTGAACAAAATATATGAAGCTACTGAAAGAATTTGCTGATATTTTTGCATGGTCTTATAGTGAGCTGAAAACTTATGATAGAAGCATAATGGAGCAAAAGATTCATTTGAAAACAGATGCAAAGCCTGTAGCACAAAAAATAGACATATCAATCCCATGTTGATCCCAATCATTGAGAAAGAAATCAGAAAATTATGGGAAGTAAAAATAATTTTGCCTTTGAGATTTTCTAACTGGGTAGCTAATATAGTCCTGATTCGGAAAAAGAATGGAGAGATAAGAATTTGCATCGATTTTCGTAACCTGAATTGGTGTTCATTAAAATATAATATCCATTGCCCAAGATGGATTATATTTTGTAGAAGGTTGTAGATCCAAAAGACTGTCAATGATTGATGACTTTTCAGGCTATAATCAAATTTTAGTTGACAGGAAAGATAGGGAAAAGAAAACATTTACCACACCCTGGGGTACATTCATGTACAACAAAATGCCATTTGGACTGATGAATGCAGGCGCAAATTTTCAACAAGCTTTGGATATTTCCTATGCGGGAGAAAAAGACAAATTTGTAGTCATATATTTGGATGACATCATAGTTTATTCAAAATCTAATGAAGACCACTTGAAACATTTGAAACAAGTCAAATGCAGAAAGTTTGGTTTTTCCTTGAACCCAAAAAATTCATCCTTTGTTTTCCAAGAAGGGAAATTATTGGGACATATTGTAACATAAAGTGGCATCTGTATTGATTTGGGAAGAGTAGAAGCTATTCAGAATATTGGTTTGCAAAGGAATAAAAAATAATTTCAATCATTTTTAGGGAAAATCAATTTTCTGAGGCATTTTGTTCCTAACTTTGCAGAGCTGATCAAACACATAAATGTCTTGCTGAAAAAAGATGCAGAATTTAAATGGCAAGATGAAGCAAAGAATTCATTTTTAGCAATCAAGTCTGCGTTGACTGAAGCTCCAGTTTTGTTTAGTCCTGATTTTGAAAAATATTTTCTGATTTTTTCATATGCTTCAGAAGAAAAAATTGCAGCTATCTTTTTACAGAAGAACAAAGAAGGTTTAAAGCAGCCTATTTCATTTTTTAGTCATGCTTTAAGGGGTGTTGAATTAAAGTACAACTTGACTGGAAAAAAAAAATGCACTAGTTAAGGCGTTGAAGTCTTTTCGAGTTTATGTGTTGCATTCAAAAATAGTTGCTTTTGTGCCCAATATCACTGTTAAATATGTTTTGCTGCAGCTAAATACAGATGGCTGAAGGGGATGCTGACTGACCAAAATTATGGAATTTGATATTGAGATCAGACCAACTAAATTGATAAAAGGTCAAGGGTTGGCTCGCTTGATGGCTAAATATAATTGCAAGGCTTTAAATCTGAACGTAGAGGCAACTAAAGAAGAATATAGAGAAGGTATTTCTAATTATCTTGAAATATTTCATTCAGATTGGTACAAGGTATACTATATATTTTGTTAAATTTCAACTGTCCCCCTGAAATGGAGAAGTCAAAGAGGAGAGCTTTCAAATTGAGCCACTGCAAAAAAATCTAAGAGCTGGCTATTATTTGCCAACTCTTTTCTCTGATGTTTTTTCCAAAGTCAAGAGCTTTATCGAATGTTAGATATTTTCTGGTAAACTAAAATTCCTACCATTACCTCTTATTCCTATTTCAGCAGATGTTCCTTTCCAACAGTGGGGGTTAGACTTCATCGATGAAATTCATCCACCTTCATCATAACAACATAGATGGATTCTCACAACTACATACTATTTTACTAAATGGATTGACGCTATACCAACCAGGAATGCTACTGATATGGTAATTATCAATTTTCTGTTGGAAAACATTATGTCAAGATTTGGTTGTCCACAAAATTTAGTAATTGATAATGCAATGGCCTTTAAGTCTACTAAGATGTACAAATTTTGTCAACAATATGGAATTGAATTGAATCATTCCATGCCTTATTACCCTCAAGGTAATGGATTAGCCGAGTCATCCAACAAAAGTATGGTTAGGATCATTAATAAAATGCTACCTGAAAATAAGAGAAATTGGGACACTCAGCTGGTACATGCTCTTTGGGTAGATAGGGTAAGTGGTAAAAAATCAAACGGAATGTATTTGTTTCAACATGTATATGATACAGATGCCGTAAGGCCTTTGCAATTATCTCTTCCTGTGATGAAGTTCCTAAAAGATGAAGTTGGTTATGAAAATCCAATCCAAAGGAGAATGCTACACTTGATAGAGGCACACCAAATCAGAGAATCACTAATGGATAAAACACAAATGTATCAAACTAAAGTCAAATCTGGTTTTGACAAAAGAGAAAATCAGTAGTTGTTTGAAGAGAATGATTTGGTGATGTGCTAGGATGTTACGAGAGAAGACCATGGAAAGCATGGCAAGTTTGAAAATTTTTGGTTTGGACCATTTAGAATTGCTAAAGTTTTGGAAAACAATACTTTTCTACTCAAACATCTGGATGATGATCAACTAGCTGGAGGCCTAGTCAATAGTAATTTTCTTAAAAAGTTATTTGTTTAGTAAGTTAGTTGAGTCATTCCATTGTAAATATCCGATGTGATGTGTCAATAAAACTCCATGCCCAATGGTATTTGTGTCTGTATATATGGCCAATATTGAGTACAGTGAGTCAATGGTTAGTCCTAGTCATAATTTCCAAGAAGTATTATGAGTTTAAAGAGTTTTTAAGGCATTGATTCTACAGTCCTTGAAGCCTCACAGGGAGGACTTCATCCCCAATATGAGCTACTATTAGCACTGTAATTTGTCAAATATTTTCAAAGTCTGGTCATCATTTTCCAAGGAATCAATCTTCCTTTTCAGTTCGGTTGTAAGATGAAAGTGTCGATGTTAAAGTGTAGTGGTGAGAAAATTTCATTTCTACTTTCATTCATTTCATTTTCCCTCTTTACCTTTCATTTTTCCAAAAACCCAATGTCTAGTGTTTCATTTCTTTCAAAACCCCTTTTTTACTATTAAAACCCATTTTTTATAGTTAAAAAGCAGCTCTGCCCACCCATTAACAACCATATCATATTTCCTTTTAAACTTACCATATATTTCTTTTATCGCAGCTCTACCCACACCACAGAAAACCTTTGTAATATCATATATCATATGATATAACTTACTGCACTTAATAACATTGTGGACCCCTAGCCCTTTCATCGCAATCGGCTTATCACAGTTTTAACTTTCATTCATGATACAATTTTCATCTCCTACAAAACTCCTGATTCACCAATTGCGATGTAAATGGGCCCCACCTTAAATTCTCATCGCACATCGCACTTCGTGAATCTTAACCTTTAACTCCCGTTCCTCATAACAAAACTCCCTATTCACGATTTGCAGTATTGTCTGGGCCCTACCTTCCTTGCCACATCACCCTCTACTCATCGTACATTGCCCTTCGCAAGTTTTAACACTTACCTCTCATTTATCATAACAAAATTCCCGATTTGCGATTTACAAGAGACCCCACCTCCTTGCCATGTCATCACCCCATCACAAAAGCATTCCCTCCCACTTGTGTCTTATGTTTAAACATTCCTACCCTAATCTGCGATTGCGATATATGTATAAATGGTTTTTCTACTCCCGCTCATCATTTATTTAATAATCTCTCTTGCTAATAAAATGAAACTCCACTATCTATTTTAATCTGCCTCCACCCCTATCACGACAAACAAGAAACCAAAGGAAAAGAACAACGACAGAGTTTCTTTGAAATAGATTTCTACCATTACTCTCAGCACTAGCACATTTCTGCGATACACCAAGAAGCATTCAAGGATCAACCACACGTCACTTTCACTGCTGTTTACACTTTTTGTGGAGTTGGTTGCACCAGAAAAGAGGAGGAGTCTTCCTATAGATTGCCACATCATACAACCACTTCGAATTGTTAGCCTTGATGTTGTTTATTTTGATTATGTCATAGACCTTTGTATTAAATTTTTTGGATAAGCCTCATCTCTTGCACGAGATGGTAATAAATTTTAGGAACAGATCTACTCCTTTTGTGGGGTTGAAAGTTTTATATTTTTGTATATATGTGACAAACTGCTATGAAGTAAGGGTTCATGGTTTTAGAATCTTAACTCATATGATCAGTACTATTTTTAGTGAATGAAATAGACAGAAACTTCTGAGGACTTATTACCAATCTGGTGTGTGTATTGTCAATTTCCACTTGTGTTTCCATATCTTATTATCTTCAATTTCAGTTTGCAATTTCTCATGCTGTTATGAGTTTTTATTAGTCTCTTGACATGTTCATGTGTTTTATCAATTTTTTTTAGTCTCACATAGTGAGCCTTCTTGGTAATATATATATATATATATATATATATATATATAGTGGAAAGAGAATCACTCATGAAAGTTATCTTTCATAATATTTAAGTGAGAATCTTGTAAGACTAGAGATAGCTTTCTCTTGATGAAATATTGTTAAACTGCTACTTGTGTTAATTTTTACCAAATACAGTGGATTTATGCTTTGCAGACCTACTGTTTCTTCTCTCAGCTTACAGTTTCCTCTCCTCATAGGCTGCAAACGCACTCTTTTCTACCACATCATGATCCAATACCCTCATTAGTAGAACTGTTTTTTTGACTGAAATCTCTTTTTAGTGAATAAGATTTTAAACCACCTACCAATCTCATAAAAGAAATCATTAAATTACCTTAGAGTTTAGGATGTGTCTGGTTAGGCGCTTGATGCAATCCAAGTGCTGATTCCAGTGCCAACAGTGTGAATTCTTCAAAATATAACATACCATTGTGAAACATGAAATCATGAATTTTCATGGTAACATAAAATGGAGGCATTGAAACATCCCTTTCTTCTACATGAACCCCAAACATCACTAGAGTCTTTCCATCCTACAAATTCAACATATCTTGATATTGATTCATTAGAGAAATTTGTACAAAATTTTGAATTTGTTTATGACAACTAGGTTTCTTTGTAAGCTAACTAAGTGGAACAAGTACTTTAAACTTCTCCAACTCTCTGAAAAGACTAAACATTGCATACATATTCTTCAATTTTAGTTCGTCTTCATTCTCCTTTTCTTTTTGATTAGTATTAGAGAAATTTTAAGGTGTAAAATAGGCCTCCTAAGGAATATTATAAAATAATAGTGGAAGTAATGAAATAATATTAGAATATCTCATCAAGTCTTGGAGGGAAAATAAATAAATTTTCAACTCACATTTTCAACTTATCTCCATACAATTTTACTCAAATTTCGAGCAGGAGCACTCGTCGGATGCAAAATTTAATTTTGTATCCAAGGAGTACCCATGTTGCATAATTTGATGGACCCTACTACATGAAAAATGTCAAATACATGAAATAACGTGATTACAATCATGTTTTCTCATGTATTTGACATTTTTCATGTACTAGGGTCCATATAAAGTATACAACATGGGTACTCCCTTGATCTAGGTGGCTCCATGGACACATACAGGATAAAGAGGGCTTACAAATCAAAGTGTTTGGATCACTTTAAAACTAGGACCAGACCGTAGATCTCGTCGTCCTGATCGTAGTGGTGTTAACGGTTCGTCAAACCGAGCTCGTATGCAAAAGTTAGGAGCAGCCAAAGTTCAGGGTTGAATTGGTGACTGGGCAGCCTTAAGGAAGGCGCAAATTTGACCTTTTCTGGCCACCGAATTCGTGAAAACTCAGGCCAGATTATAGACAAAATTGTGGGATACTTAAAATCCCCACTAATGCCTATTTTCGGGATTTTCAAAAAAATGCATATTGTTTTAATTAAACAAAAATTATATAAAAAAAGGGAGTGGGGGCCGTGACCCCCGCCACCCCTATCGGACCCTCAAGTCATAAATATTTAAAAATATATATATACGGTGGTTCAACGGCCATGAACCTGGTACCTAATCATCATAACCCACGACAATGGTCAAAGTATTACAGGTGGGGCCAACGACTATGACCTCGCGACCCCAACCCTCTCTGCAATAAGGGCCAACCATATTAAATGTTGGCGAGGGTTGTTAACCCACTGCCAACCAACCCTCGCGCCATGTCCACCATGGAGCCGGTGGAAATAGTGGGGTGGGCTGCCTCATGCGGGTTCAACCCCCCATAAGTTTACTTTTCAATTAAATTCGAGGTTAAAAAATATGCACATGGATTTGTTTTAAAATAATACTTTCATTTTCCGCCCCTAATTATGGAGGGGTCAGGGTTTGACCCCTCGACATCCCTCTAAAAAAATTCAAATTTAACCAATGCACCACAACGACTCCTGGGGGAGTCCACCCTCAGTTTGATATTTTAACTTAGTTTTTCATAAGCGCGCCCAGGCCAAACCAGAGGAGAGTGTGCATGCAGTTCGAGGCAGGCACAAATTTCGATGCAGGTGGAACCATGGGCAAACCCGGAAACAGGGAGCGGAACCATGAGCCTTGAAATTTTCCCCAGGAGGTAATTTTTCTCCATGTCGGAATATAGTCAAGTTTATAGTCATTTTTCACAGTTTTTTGTAGCGAACGAAATGGCGAGGTCAGATTCGCCTTTTGAGTTGCTGATTTCTAGTCCACCCATGGAGCAGCATCTTGGAGGAATCTAGGGGGAATCTAAAAGATTCCCTTTTGCCCTATATTTTCACTTCATCTGAATTCAGAAAATGGACAATCGATTTTGTGTTATTCGACACCACAAACCTGATGGCGCATTCATATTTTCCATCCGATCTGTATAATTTTCAGTCACTTTTTGAAGTGATGTTGCAGGTGTCATATTTCAGTGAGTGAGAAGTGGATTTCACACCTTTCATTGCTACGATTTTGATGGTGATTTTAGATCCAGCAATAGAGTAGCTCATTCTTCATTCATCTTCAGCATGAGCTATATGATGTGCTAATTTCATGTACTTCTTTGTCCCTAAGATGCATAGTGTTGTACATATCCCTATTGGTGTATGAGTCATGGGATCTTGTTTTGTTATTTTTGTACTTTCTGTCATGGATTTGTATTATGTTTGAGATCCCTTTGATTCCATGTTGGCGAGACACTCATTTTCACACGTATGTTGTTTGAGATCCCTTGTTTTCCATGTTGGCGAGATACTCATAGTATTTATGTGTGAGCTATTGTCATACTGATAGGAGTCCTTTTTGTGAATGAGAGTTCCTGTTGTGGAACATGTCGTAGAGAGGTCTAGCCACTCCTATGTGAGGGAATTTTCCTTATATGTCAGAGAAAACACATCCATGTACATATTCACTCCTTACAGAACTTAATGTAGTGACCTACACCATCTTGATACCGAGGCCCGCAGATGTAGTCCCTCCTGGACGAACTCCGTTATCAAACGACTTGTTGTTATGATTGTTGATCTTGACATGTTATGTTCCTCTTCTTTAAATGCAATTCTAATTTATTAGCTGAAGTAAAAGGTCTTGGTGAAGGGTATCAAGAATTTACCCTGGATCAAGTGGTATCAGAGTAGGTCTTCTTGCTGATTGGATTGCAGGCATGAACTGTTGAATGTTCACTGAGTTGAGAAATGGAGGATGTCAAGGAAATGTATGAGACCATGCTCAAGGTGTCTGAGAAAGCAGACATGTTGTACAAGTCTTATGAAAAATAAGCAGCAGAGAACGCCGAATTGAAGACACTCCTACAAGAAGAGAAGGAGGACAAACATCGGTTGCAACTTGAGTTGCAAGACACAACAGAGGTGTGGGATGAATTGAAACACAACAATGAAAGTTTAAAAGAAAATCATGATGCGTTGAAGGCACTCCTACAATAAGAGGAGGAGGAGAAGCAACGGTTGTAGCTTCATCTACAAGCCGTGACACAAGCCTTGGAGGAAGCGAAGCAAAACTAAGGCTTAGAGAAGCCTTGTTCACCTATATCGCAATCGACAGCTAAGGTAAATGGTGTTGATTTCTCTTCATTTTATTCTCTTGATATCATTTTAGTTGGAAGTGTGGAGATACCCATTATAGGAATAGACATGAAAATCCTCACAATGATGGGGTACAAAGGAGGAGGACTTGGCGTTCGTGGCCAAGGCATAGCCCAACCATTGGAGGTTGTGCAGTGACCTTGCCATGCAGGTTTGGGGTACACTGAAGAAGGATGTTCGAAGGAAATAAAGGGAAAACATATATTGTTGAAATATCCAGGGAAGAGGAATGATGGGGACACTTCGCCATCATTCCATGGTAATGCATGTTGCAGTGAAAGAGATGAGGTGAGCTCCCATCATCATGATTGCACCAAAGACCACCAGAGAAGGTATGATAAGTCTCATTATTCCAAAGTGAATTTTGATTGTAAGAATTTTGATAATCACGGTCGTAAATCATGGCATCGCAAAACATGCCATTTTTGTGGTTTAAATAACCATTTGATTTCTAAGTGTTGGAGAAGGATGGCAACACAAAGGAGGGTGGGGCGTGAAAAGCCTTCTCCCCAACAGGAAAATAAATTGGTTAAGAAGGTTTGGAGGAGAAAAACCTTTTGCACTCATTGCAACCAAAGTGGCCATCAAAGAGCCACGTGCTGGAGACTCCATCCAGAGCAGCGCCTTCAAGACAAAGCGCCCATGCATGAACCAATCAAAAGAGATAATCGAAAAGAAAACTCCCATAGGGGAACAATCCATTCACTTTGATAAGTGAGAGATGGTTTTTCTAGAAGTGGTAGCTTGTCATGGCCTTATTTTTGTAAATCATTTGTTGCATGCTACACTATAAAAGTGATGATATGTTTTCCATCACTTGTTCAACAACCATGATATTTTGGCCTTGTTTTGTGAGTCGTGTGATGCATTTATTTCATGTAAAAGTGATGAGGTGTTTGCCATCACTTCGAAATGCGACACTGATGTATTGTCTTGTAATGATAGCTGGGGTGTGATTTCCATTTGATGTAAACTTGACCACCGAGTACATGTTATAAACTCATGGCAAGTATGGGAATATTTGGGTCATAGTTATTCAATTTGAGCATGTATTTGCATGGGATTGTACTAGAGGTTTGCAGAAGGTGCAGGTTTCAGTTCATCGCTTAAGGCTCCGAAGGACAAAGGTGAAGGAGATGGAAGGGTTTCTGGACGCTTGTGGTGTAGACATAGTACACAACATTGCAGATTCTTGTTGATGCTTTTGGAGGACCAAAATCTCCTTAGTGGGGAGGATTGATCCAGGTGGCCCCAGGGACACATACAGAACAAAGAGGGCTAAAAAATAAAAGTGTTTGGATCACTTTTGAACCAAGAACAGAGTGTAGATCTCGTCAACTTGATTGCAACAATGTGAACTCGTTGTCAAACCGAGCTCGTATGAGAAAGCAAGGAGCAATCAAAATTTGGGATTTACTTGGTGAATGAAAAACCTGAAGGAAGGCACAAATTTGACCTTTTCTGGCCACCGGATTCTGGCAAAATCAAGCCAAATTCTGGGTGAAATTTTGGGATACTTAAAATGCCCACTAACGCCTATTTTCAGGATTTTCAAAAAAATGCATATTGTTTTAATTATATATATATATGTATGTATATATATATATATATATATATATATATATATATATATATATATATATATATATATATATATATATATATATATATATATATATATAGGGGTGGGGGGCATGACCTCCTCCACCCTCGTCGGACTCTCAAATCATAAATATTTTAAAAAACATATATATGGTGGGTCGATGGCCATGACCCCGCCGCCCGACCGTCATAACCCACAAAAATGGTCAAAGTATTATGGGTGGGGCCAACGGTTGTGACCGCGCTTCCAAAACCCTCTCCACAATACGGGCCAATTGTATTAAATGGTGGCGGGGGTTGTTAACCCCCTCCAACCAACCCTCATGCCACGTCCACCACAGAGTTGACGGAAATGGTGGGGCAGGCTACCCCATGCAGGTCTGGCCCCCCATAACTTGAATTTTCAATTAAATGCGGGGTTAAAAAAATGCATACGGATTTGTTTTAAAAAAATAATTTCATTATCTGTGCCCAATTATGGAGGGGTCAAGATTTGACCCCCCGACCTCCCTCCAACAAATTTCATGTTTAACCAATGCGGCACAACGGCTCCTTCGGGAGTCCGCCCTTAGTTTGATATTTAAACTCAGTTTTTCATAAGTGCGCCCAGGCCATACTAGAGGAGAGCACACACATAGTTCGAGGCATGCACATATTTCGATGTAGGTGGAACCATGAGCAGGCCCAGAAATAGGGAGCAGAACCATGAGCCTTGAAATTTTCCCAGGGAGCTAATTTTTCTCCATGTTGGAATATAGTCAAGTTTACAGTCATTTTTCACGATTTTTCGCAGGGAATGCAATTGCGAGGTCTGATTCACCTTTTGAGTTGTAGATTTCCCTTCCACCCATAGAGCATCATCTTGGAGGAATCTAGTGGGAATCTAAAAGATTCCTTTTTGCCCCATATTTTCACTTCATTCAAATTCAGAAAATGGAAAGCCGATTTTGCACTATTTGACGCCATGAATCTAATGGCTCATTCATATTTTCCATTCGAGATTTATATTTTTCGGTCACTTTTTGAAGTGAAGTTGCAGGTGTCAGCTTTCAACAAGTGAGCAGTCAATTTCAAATGTTTCGACGCCACGATTGTGATGGTGATTTCAAATCCAGTAGCAAAGTAGCTCATTCTTCAGTCATCTTCAGTGTGAGGTATATGATGTGTTGATTTAATGTACTTCTTTGTCCCTGAGATGCATAGTGTTGTACAGATCCCTGTTGATGTATGAGTTGTGGGATCTTGTTTTGTTATTGTTGTACTTTTTTTCATGGATTTGTATTATGTTTGAGATCCCTTTGATCCCACCATTACCAGTCTAGGGATCACTAGGCCCTAAACAAGAATGGATGCATCTGGATCTCTCCACCTAAACTATGAGGAATTTTCCTGTATCCACCCTTATGATTTTATGCACATCCTACCTTTACCGGTCTAGGGATTTCTAGGCCTTTGGGAAATTTCCTGAGACCACCCCACTTAGTTTCAAAACCATCCAGCAATCCATCTCAACCAAGCAAAAGAACACCATCGCACCATGACTATCCATAAATGGAAAGGCAAGGCTAAAAACCAATGTCACACTTGGAAAAATCCATGCCAATGACATCAAGAGAACCAAATACACACTTTCATATACTATGCATTCCAAAACTAGCAAGGAAATCATACATGCAACTCAGTACCTGCAAGTAATCATTTTGTAGCAGCTTGATCCAACTATTCCTTGCTTGATATTTTATTTCCTTTGAGTTCTTTTTCCTTCCTTGGCTTCCTTGCTCCAATGCTAGAGTTCTCCAAGAATTATCTAAGTGTGCAAGAGTATGTGAGTGAGAGAATAAAGAGATATCTCCTAGATAAAAACTGAAAAAAGGTATTGAACTGATCCTCATAAGCCTTTTTATCAATGGGGCCTCTACTTTCTTCATTTTCCATTATTATGCAACATGTGACCTATCACCTTCCTTTTCTCTTATTTTCCATTATGTTCATAAATAAAATCCCAAATAATGCCCTTTTCCTTTTCAAAGTCCTTGCCATTGCCTTTTCCAATTTCCCCTAGCCATAATAAACCAAAATAAACACCCACTAGGATGTTTTTCCCAACATTCAACTTGGAATGCATGTCCCATGACTTTGGTCTTATTTTTCCTTGATTAACTTTATTACATGGATTTTTAACCCGAGCATGTTACATAATGGAAGAAAAATATTTTAAAAGAAAAAAATACACATATAGCAGACTGTAAATGATCAGGAACTGGAATATTTATTGATTTCTTAAAATTAGTGTCACTACATCTAGTACAATATGCCAAAATTAATACCTCCGAACCCATTTTTTGGATATCTGTCTTCTTTTCATACAAAATGAAATTATAATTACTGAAATTATTTTTGGTAACTATCAAACTAAAGAAACAACACATAAAACATCATTTGTTAACTATTAAATTAAATATTTTTATACAATATATCCTCTATGTTTGAGCATGACACATTAATGAAGCCCTCTAAGAATTTGTTTTAAACATATCTTCATAATTATACTGTAATTTTCTCTATATGGTTCCACTAATTACTTTTGTATAATGACATTCACCCATTCTCCTAAAAGACACATCAATTTATATATATCTTTGATAGTTTGGTTTTATCAAAAACAAGTTCTTCAATTGCCACCACAGTTGAAACTCCTTGTGTAATTTAAAAAAAAATTACTTTTCCATTTAAGCCTTCAATACATCGTGTTATATTGCCGTCTTTGAATTTTTCTCTTTACAAAACGTCTAAATAAACTACTTTTGGCATTAGGTTATCACACTTAAACCTAGTTGAGTGAGTGTCTGAAACTTGTTTGAAAACATATTGTTGTATTGTATTTGGCGCAAGGGCGGATGAAATACACTGTGCTTAATAGGGAGGCTGCTTTCCAACAAGCAAGTTAGAGGTCAGTTGGTTTTTCAAATGTTAGTGGAAAAAGTTCAACATGTAATAAGCTAAGTTAAAGGAAACATAACATGCTACATAAACAAAGAAACAAAAACAAAACAACATGGTCAAGAAACATGCTCAATCGAGAAAATACACTAATAACTCAACAATGGAGAGCTCTCTCCTTTTATTAGGTGCTGGTAGTAGTAGAAGATAGAATGCTAAATCTCTTGTAGTGGATCCTTAGAGCTGCGGAGCTCCAATATCCAAGACAAAGGGGTATCTTCCCCTCAAGCTTTCAACAAGCCTCTCTTTCCTCTTAAAGGATGGTATATCGATGGACATGTGGTGAACTCTTCTCTCTTCAATTTAAGTGTTGAATGGAAAAACACTGAATCCTTCCAATCCTTTTTCTTATGGACAACACAAGCTCGTTTTCTTCTAAGAAATTTGGCTAACACAACAATGTGTTCTCCTATTTTTCTTCCTATGATGCCTTTTATAGACAAATTTCAAATTTTCCCTCCCTCTCTTGGTACAATATGGATGTTGACACAAGAGTGGAGGTATGATTACTTTGTGTGTTGCACTAAAGCCTCAAGGTGGCTCCAAGGTAGTTGTAATTGGCTAGCTTGAGGGAGAATATTTTTCTCCAAGTGTGCCAACTGGTCCCAAATGGTGAATTTCCGCATCCTCAGGACCACACAGCTCTTTGAGGGCTATCCACGATGATATTCGTGACTATCGAAGAAAAAACCGCAATGATTTCTTGGGGTCAGTGCTTCCTATGCACAGTTCAATAAATTTTCCTGCTTGACCTTAGGAAAAGTTGAAATTTTCAACTCCTGTAATGTATTTCTTCCCTGTAAATATTTATTTGTACCCGCTGCTCGACATTTTCTAATGTATTTTGCTTGTATGATTTTCCAATGTTAACAATTCCCCCCTAATGTATGAGGTCTAGGAAGAACTATATATTCGAAATACATTATAGTTTATTTTTGTGTAATCCTTTTGAGAGAGAGAGAGAGAGAGAGAGAGAGAGAGAGAGTAACTTGCTTGAAAACTAAGGTTGGAGACCCCTTGGCGTGAGTAAAAGAGATACTATGCTTTGTTGGAAACCTGCATGAGATAAAATAAATAAAATATTTCTACGAGACGTGAATGTCCCATGCTCATGATGTTTTTACTAGTTAAGCTTATCTAACAGATAGAGGTTCTGTCTGTGTCACTTCTATGGTATTGACCTGTTGTTGGTTGATGACGATGATTGCTGATGCCCTTAGGGATGTTTTTTCTTTGAAATAAGGTTGCATGTGGTGCTCAGACACATAATATTGGTATGGAATGTTTGTTTATAAAAAGTGCTCATTGTATGCATGGGTCTATGACAGTTATGGACCTTCCTGTATAATCATTGCTAAAAGAGATGCTTATCAGGTCATGGGTATTTGACGAATTCTGACCAAGTGTAATGGTTATGAAGTACGATACCATCTTGGACATGAAAGTTTATGTTGAAGTCGAATTTCAGGAGGATTGATGACATCAATGGGAAATGATGACTCCCATAGTGCCATATGAGGATTCCCCTATTGAGGTGATAATCCATCCGAGGTACTGCCTTATTCTTGGAAAATGGTTGTTGAAGTCGATAAGAAGGAAGCACCAACCAACCGAGAGGAGTACTGATGCAAGGGACCAGGGTCTTTGATGTTACAGGGTGGGGTGTGATAGGTCAACTCAGGCATGATGATGAGAAATGGCTGTAAATGATGATGGTAGTTCAGTGGCTCGAGGTCGAAGCTTGTAAACGCAAGTGGCAACAGTCATAAAAATTTATGGTGAGGAAATCCATGTAGTCGGTAAGATGTCCAGGGTGGGTGAGTGGTTGTTATGAGTGTCAAGGTGGGGTTTGGTAAAGAATGCGAAGCTCCAAAAAAGAGTGATTAGGGACTATTTCCAGGTGAAAAATGTGGGTGGATGGGTGGGATTTCTCTCCCAAAAAATCTTTGTACATTTTCCAAAAGAATATATAATGGGTTTGGATGTACAAGCATGTAGACGAGTGCCCTTATAAACATGAAAATAATCTATCACTATGGTTTGAGGAGGGCATTTTTCTGAGGGTCTGGGCCTCGTTGGTTGGTCTCAGTGTGAGTGTGATGAAGTAGATGAAAAGTGTCGCAGATGGGCTATGCTGATGGGGGTGTGGTAGGTCAAGTGCGAGACGTGGTGGTGCGTAGTCAATCTGATCATGAGAAAGGTAGTCCTACAAAGGGGTTTTATCGTGACATGGGTAAAAATTGACTTGATGTATGATGGATGAATGAACATGAAGTGCTTCCCGGACTTGGATGTTATGGCCATGGCTCCAGATCTTTGGTGTATGGTCTACTTGAGTGATGGATTCCATGGAGGGTGAGGCTCTACCGACCTGCGATAATTTTTATCATGTGAGAGGTGGGGTGATGATAAAAATGGTCGGGTGAATGGAACCTATGATTGATTTCTGTGGAGAAATGATTTCAGGATATGCAAAGCTTCTGTGGGGAGCCTATCCTATTAGGGATAGAATGATACCTACTCTTGTACCTTTAGTGGTTGGCGCAACAGGTGATTTGGCGTGCTTGTAATACCTACAACCAATGCCCCAAGTATAACGTTGAATGGAAAGCGATAAGAGAGGGAATACCTGTCGTAACTGAAAAAATGACTTTTTTTGAGGCGTGGATGTATGAATCCTGTTGTGAACGTGATGAGGTGTTGATCACTGCGTTTCCTGTGATTTTGAAATTGGGCATTCTGAGCTCTAGTTATGGGTTGTTAAATAATGAGAAAAGGGCAATATATAGGCCAATATGACTCATTTCAATTCATATATGTTGTTTGAGAGTATGAGGTCAGAGCTAAGGCCTTGCTATCGAGCATTTATTTCCATTGTGGTAAACTTGAGTACTCAGGATTCGCGTCGCCAGTGTCAGGTAGGGGCTTGAACGTCCTACTTTTCAATTTTGTCATTTTTTTCCTTGGGGGGTCCGTACAAATGTGATTTGTATGGATTAATTACCTATTTTTTTCCTCGTCCATACGGGCGATCGAGGTTGTGCTGCTTGGACCTCGCAGAGAAGGAAGCTTTCCCGCGAGGTTATCACGCTTGGCAAAGATTTTGCGCGATGAAGCGTGTGTCTATATTTGATACAGATGCACGGTCATTGTGCCTGTGTAGAATAATGCATGATGATGAGAAAACGTTTTGAAATTTGTTTGTTTCCTGATTTTAGCCACCGATTTTTGGTTTTTTATATGGTAGCAAGATGTTGTGGCATGAGCAGTATTGGCACGATATTTTCATAGCTGTGGTGCGGGATGATAATTTTTGGAGGCTCTTGGCACAGTGGGGGTTGTTAAAATTTATAGAGAATAACCTCTTGAGATCACAGGATAGTCTGCTCCGTTTCCTAGTCTGTTGTTGGAACAGGAGACAACTAGTGATGGTGTTGTGGCGTAGATACACCATCATCCATTCGGAGACAGATGTTTACTTTGCGACGAGATTTTTTCCTCAGGGGGAGGCATTCCCACACTGTTTCGGGGAAAATAACCCTAGAGGTTCGTTGGGTTACAACCTCCACAGAGCAGGGGCATGCTACTTAAGAAGGACTCACACAACCATGCATGTTCAGGAAAAACTAAATAGAGTAGATCGAGGAAGTTACCCGTAGGTCCTACGGTTGAAGCAGATCCCGCGGGGTCCAAACCCCCAACAACCGTCCTTCCTTCTTAACCTGAAAGACAAGAAGAAACAAGCACGAAGAACTGGTTGTACAACATATATCTACTCTAAATGTTAGTGAAATCCATATAAAACATCAGATAAACCATAATGAATGCTTAAATAACAATATTCTCATATATGTAAGCAGACACTAACATGTATATTTCGGGAACAAGATGGTACTTCTGTATTATAAATAGCATGTACAGAAATAACGAGTGGAGAGATCACCTGAATCCTTCCACGATCTTTGAGCAGACCATCATCCGGATCCGTCCTGCCCTTGCCTCACTAAGATTCCTTCCAAACTGGTGCATACGAGATGACATATAGGGAGATGAGCATCTCAAGGAAACAAGGGTTTCCTGTAATGAACTGGGAAAGTGCAGGAGGCACGGGGAATTAGACTTGGATAGGGAATACCAACAGAGTATAATATCAATAAATTCTCTCTCCCTTAGGCCATGCACATGAGGGGTTTTTATACTCCCTCCAAGTAGTTTCAACAGTTGGAAACAGTTGGCCATGTGCTGGGGTGGTTGAACTACCTGAGTAACCATCAAGCCAACCCGAAAATAGGGATTTTTTATATATTTTTTCATAATTTTAATGGCATACGCGGAAAAGTGCAGCTGGACTCGCGTATACACGTGGAAAAGTACGGGCATACTCGCGTATGGGGATTTTTACACTGTTTTTTAGTGAATTTGTCCAAGTCTGTAGGAATGGGTGCCCAAAGCCATACAAGCAATCATGAATCATATGAAGGTGAGAAATGATGCTATAACAGATGCCCCCTAATATATGAGGTCAGAAGGGGTACATGATGGCCGAAATGTATTATGCACATAGAAAGAACTTCGCAAGGACAAGAGAGGACTTCACCAGATTTCAGCCTGCCAAAAACCAATGAAAGAAAATAGAGAGTCAACTCATGCTGAGGTGGGCATACCCATGCTCAGTCCAAAAATACATCATATAGAAAGTAGTGAATAGATCCAACATGTATACAAGTATAGCTGAACTGAAAGTACACAATGAATCATCTGAGCATGGCCCGGAAGTGTAAGTCCGAATCAATGTCCAAGTATCACATATAGAAAGCTGATCAAAGATGGTGCAACTGGATGTCTGATCATATAAGTAACTGAATCTCCAAGTACCGAATCATAAGAGGTGGAACAAACGGTACAATCACGCAACTCGGGAGCCAACATATAAGATGTTGTTGTACTGAACTGCAACATATAAGTGTGGATGTCATCACTGGTAGAAACTGAATGGATTGTCAAAAGTGAACCGAAAAATGCTGATCCAACCCGAGGTCTTCACCGATCACTATGGCACAATTCTACACAATGGGAATAAATGAGCTGAAGTCGACCATGTGAGAAATCGTTGGATTACTGGTCAATGATGTATACCGTTAACCAACGCGAGACAACCCACCGATAATGAAAATGAGTGTCAAGGTGCCCCAGTACAATCTAACAAGTGCGAATGAATGAGTTGAAGTCGAACACTTGAAAGAAACTACCAATCAGGAGGCAATGATGAATCCCCACTGTCGATAGCGAAGAGTCTGCCACTGATGACTGCAAACCCTAAGGTACTGACAAAAAGACTCTAGACCTTATTCCCAGAGCAATGAGTTGGAGTCGATGGGAAAAGATCTGCTGGAAGGAAGGCATTAAGGCATCCCACATCAGTCCAGCGCGAGTGTAACCCGTAGGCCAAGATTTGGAAGGAATCGGACGAAGTAGAGTGATGGAACCAAAACCGAAGTATGTTTCCGACATGCACAAGATGAAGCTAGCGCACGGAAGAAACCCTCTGAACCAACCAATAATGAAAGCTGACACAGAGGCGAGAAATCCACCGATAGGGTCAAATGGAAATCCAGGTACTGCACGTGTGATAATGTGTGCCGACGTCGAACACAGGGGAAACCACTCAGTCAAAGACCCATGATGATGATCAAATGCTGAGCACGAGGTCACCTATCAATGATGGAAATAGGCCCAAGGTGCGGCTCTAGGCTTGCTCTCAGAGCAATGTGTCGTAGTCGATAAGAGACAAACCCGCCGGCAAGAAGTCAATGAGGACCTTCTCAAACCAGCACGAGCAGAAGATCAAAACATCTGATGTGATAGAACATGATACTGACAAGACCGGGAAGGCCGACTGAATAATGAGTCAAGAGACACCGCAGAATGGCCGACTCAGGTTAGAATTCCCTTGAACAAAAGCACGACTCGTGATGACCATGGCAGTAAAAAGTGACACTGTATAAGTCTGTTATGCAGGAGGCAGAACAAACTCTCCATATGATTGGAAGAGATAACCAACCGGGGGAGAACTGACAAGTGAAACATGGTAAAGGCTGAACCTAGGTCAAAACTAAAACCATCCCAAATGTAGGAGATATATATAAGTAAATGTGCTTTGTTCAAGGGTGAAAAACTGACTCTGTACTGCCATCAAAACAACGAAGATACATTTCGTTCCCGCTCTTTTTGTTATATTTGATTTTTTTGTCTTTTTCATATAATAAGCCTGAAAAATAATAAAAGAATGCTATGGTACAATGGATAGAACGAGTATAAAAAAATCAGATGCACTAGTTCCTGGGATTGGAACAATCCTATGCTTAATGCAAGGTGGCGAAAACTGGTAAGCGATACTCAGAGGAACGTTCCATCCATAGGTAAAAGGTGTCAAGTCGTGATAGCTAAGTGCATGCAATGGTTAACTTGTACAGAGAGTCAAGGTCAAAAGTTGGCTTAAACATCGAGTCCAAATGAAGCCGGCTAAAGGCCAGGATAAAAAAGCAGCCAATATGCAATGCAGTAATACAACTTAACGACACCAGGGAGCCTCTAGGGTAAAAGCCAGAAAAATGATAGTGATGAAGAAGAAGAATGAAGCTTCAACACATAAGACATGGTGGGACTAAAGAGGACTCCCGAGCCTACATAAAACGCAGCATGGGCAACGAGTGATAGCGAGGAACTAACTAGGAAGCCCATGTAAAGGAAGGCTCTACCATCAAGTCATGATTAAATAATCGGCGAGTGAAATGGGTGTAATACTCATGACCTGATGGGATCGACCCTAAGGAAAGTGATCAGTATGGAGGCTAGTATGCAAGATGCAACGGAGAGTGATTTCCCTAACCTATATGCCAGTGAAGATCATATACCTGCCGTGACGAGTCAGTAATCATGGATCAAAAATCGGGAAGAATCTCAAAATCGTCAAAATGTACCTGAAAACATACCAAACTGGGCACTTCCAAGCATTCGAGTTATGCAGCTTAAGATAGATTGAAAAAATGAGCATAACAAATTTTTGCGAAAGTTTTCAACTTTTTAGGCATAAATAGACAAATTACCTCATATTTGGTTCATTATTGCATTGCTGATTTGGAAAAAAGTGCTCTGGAGCAAAAAACTTCTTTCGTCAAATCAGGAACAACCGACCGTCAAATCACGCCGAATTTTCAGGTAGGCTCCTCAATCATCCTTGCAAATCGTTTTGTCCGTTTAGAAATTAAAATTAAGTGAATTTTACCATTAAAACCCTTGCTAAAAAATGCGGACTTGCGCATATGCGGGTTCATAACAGGAAAGTCGTGTATACACGCGACTGTGCAAAGAAAAAGTCGCGTATGCGCAGGTCCGAAACTTAAAAAAGCGTGGCTAATGCATGATTTAATGAAATTTGACAAGATGACAATCTCATGGAGAGAACGTGAGCATAGCGCAATTGACCAAGAGGTCATGCAAGATCGAGCAACGCAAAATATCCTTCGAAATTGCGGATTGTTCAAATTATTCAAAGTGCCAAATATGAAAAGCAATCCTCGGTTGCTAGAAATGCTCATCAATTATTGGGAACTAGATCAAGATTGTTTCGTGATAGATCAGATGCCAATACGCATTGAAGTGGAAGACATATACTTTATTACTGGACTCTCCCGAAGGGGAGAACCAGTAGACTTGCACGGGAAGCCCCTGGGAGGGTTAACCGTGGAAGACTATGTCCACGTGTATTGCGTAGAGGGTTCCAAAAAGGTTGGAACTCAGATTGCAATTAAAGATTTACGGGATTTGCACATGAAAATCCTCCTTTTCACCATCGGCAGAGTGGCAGTATCTGCCTCCCTACATCAGGCGTCCAGGACGCAAATGAGCATAGCAGTAGAATGTTTGACTCATGTGCATGATTGGTGCACAGCCCTTTTACTGAACATGAAACAACAGTTGACCTCAATCCGCCAAGCAAAGACCAAACACTTTGGTTACGGTACAATTTTGACAACATTCTTCTTTGAGAAGATACCAGCATTGAGACCCAGAGTTATCTCTACCATCAGTAGCCCGCGGGACCCAAGAATTGCCCGTTGGGCGGACATGATGAAGAGATTGGGGGGTAGTGAAGTACCCCGGACCACATGGGACAATGAGTTCTTCCGTTGGTGGGGAGAACAAATCATCGCAGTGGACGACTATCCCTATGCCGGGATGGACTTTCGTGGAGATCCAGATCTAGTTCTTCCACCAGGCACAGCATGGGGCACAGTCGGTAAGTTTGCAAATTTTTTTTGACTTATATAATTTTTTTTGGATTTTTTCAAATATGTATGAAAAAATGAAAAACAAACATGTTTTTGATTGGATTCATAATGACTGAAAATTTAAAATGATCATGATTCAGATGTTGGACCAGTTCGACCTGAGGGTCTCCCGCGCCACAAGCGCCGCAGGGGCGAAGCAGATACTGTGGATTCAGATAGGACTCTCTAGGCCGTGCAGAGGAACTTGGAGGGACTAACCCACCAAATACCTATGGCTGCTGTGGAGGACCTGCCGGAAGCCATCTAGAGACGGGTGGTAGGAGTGCCCCGAGACTGGGTTAGATTATTCCGCCGAGTTGCCACCGCAGTCACGTTCTATAGGAACACGACTTCTGGGCAGGGACCTCAGGAGTAGACAGATATTATGTATTAGATGACTGTATATTCTTTTTTGAGACTGAACATGATGGGGGCATAAGCCCAAGTTTTGTATGACCTTATGGATCCAAATTTTGTAAAGTTTTTGAACACTCTGATGATATATATACAGTGATATTTGATGTGATGTGATAAATGTATCAAAATGTATGATTTTTTTGATGATTAAAAATTTATTGTATGGAATGATTAATATGCTAATCTAATGCTTGATTAGCTAATGAGTCAGCAAACCAATTTTCAGCTCGAGGAATATGAATGAAAGTTAAAAATTGAAATGACCTTTGTAACAAACGTACCCTCAAGAACAATCGTAATAAAAATGGATCTCGTACCCGATAAGTATTGTTCAACCGCGACACCACCAGCTGAGAGTCCAAGAAAACTACCAACGAATCAACACCCAAAGATATTGCCTCCGAGAGTAGATGAATAACTACAGTGTATTCTGCTATATTATTGGAAGCAAGACCAATGCAGACCCCTCTTGATACTAACAGCTGACCGGATGGATAATGAAGCACCCAAGCCGCGGAAGCTAAGTTCCGGGTGTGTCTACTAGCACCATCGGCGAAACCAAAATGACTCATGACATCCAACACAACCTGCCAAAGCAGATCAAAACATCACCAACTCATCAAAAATCGAAAATCAATCAGATATGTACAAAGCAAAAACTACAAATATATATACAAAAGCAAGATGCCAGGCCAAAGCCTAGGCATAATACTTCTTAAGATAGAGCCCATTTCGGGGCTCCGACAACTCGTTCCCTTCGAAATCAACCAAGGTATAAGCTCCTTTCTTAAGGAATTTTTTAACGATATAGGGGCCATACCACATCGATTTAAACTTTCCTACCCCCAAGGCATCTTTTTCTTGGGCATAGACCAAAACAAGGTCACCTTCCGAAAAGACCCTAGGCTTAACCGCCTTATCGTACTGAACTTTTACTCGGTTTTTATGCGCTTCATTCATCGTGGCGGCATCTCGACGCTGCTCATTGAGATGTTCCAGATGAAGAAGCCGTTCTGCCAGACTAGAAGTGTCAGGAAGAAGTTCAACAGCTAATTTAAGAGAAGGAATCTCGCATTCAATAGGAAATATGGATTCTACCCCGTGCACTAGCTGAAACGGAGTAAAGCCAGTTGCAGTTTTCACTGACGTCCTATATGCCCAAAGTGCAGGATATAGCATAATATGCCAGTTGGATCTAGCTTTATCAATTGTCCTTTGAAGAATTGTCTTCAAGGATTTATTCATGGCTTCCACTTGCCCATTGGCCTGAGGATAATATGGAGATGAATGCTCCTGCCGGAAACCCAATTTGAGAGCCAACTCAGCCATCATACTATTTTGAAAATGACTGCCATGGTCAGTGACAATCTCTCTAGGTATACCAAAACGAGCGATAACTTGGTTGAAAAGGAACAGAGCTGCAGTCTCACCATCGTTCCCAAAAGTAGGCATAGCCTCGACCCACTTTGTAAAGTAGTCTACTGCTACGATAATGTACTTGTGACCTTTTTCCGAAGGCGGGTTACAAGTAGTATAATCAATACCCCACTTTGTAAAGGGTCCGACAGTAATGACTGGAAAAAGCAGAGCTGGATGAGCGCGCATTTTTCGAGTATAAACCTGACACGGATGACACTTTTTGACCGATTCAATACAATCTTTGAAAATCGAGGGCCAAAAGTATCCAGCACGCAAAATCTTTTGGGTTGTAGCAAGCCTAGATAAATGACCCCCACAAGCTCCACTGTGAGAATCATTGAGCATAGCCTCAGCTTCTTCGAGAGTTAAGCAGTGTCTTAGGATTGAATCAACCCCTCGACGGTACAAAGCATCACCAATAATCAAATAATTCTTGGCCAAGTGACGCAGTTTACGACGCTCATCTTTCGAAAAAGTAGAGGGAAACTTCGCAGTCTGGAGATACACAATGATATCCCCGTACCAAGGATCCTGTGGAGAGATAAGAAACAAGTGTTCATCCGGAAAGGACTCATCATAGATCATCTCTTCTCCACAGGGCAACTCGGAGATCAATTCCGCAAAAACTAATGATTTCTTGGATTTGGCAGACATGAACTCAAGATCAAATTCCTGTAAAATCACAATCCATCTATTATATTTGCCCCCAATCACTCACCTGCTGAGGACAAACTGAAATGGATTGGCAGCTGCCAAAACATAAGTTTTGTGAAGAAAAATGTAATGCCGGAGTCGCTGCACAGCATGAACTACTGCTAAGGCTAATTTTTCTATCAGAGTGTACCTGAGTTCAGGTCCTACCAATCCTCGAATTAGGTAGTAAATAACATGCTCTGTAAGAGCATCATCTTCCTGAACCAGAACCATACCGATGGTAGATTCTGCTACTGCCAGATACAAAAGGAAATCTCTGCTATAATCAGGTGGACTCAATAAAGGAGCAGAGGTCAATTCTTTCTTCAAGGCATCGAATGAGCGTTGAGCGTAGTCGTCCCAAAGAAAAGGAACTCCTTTCTTCAACAGTCTCATAAATCCCTTTGTAACTTCAGTATAATTGACGATAAATCTCCGAAGAAAATTAGACTTCCCTTGAAGACTTTGAAGCTGACTAATTGAAGACGGGGGAGGCAACCGAAGTATTGCCTCAACCTTGAAGGGATCTACCCTTATCCCTTCCCTAGACACAATGAATCCCAATAGCCGACCGGATGTAACCGTGAAAACGCACTTGTTCAGATTCAATCGAATCTTATAAAAACGACATCTTTCAAATATTTGCCGGAGGTGACCAGGATGATCCATCCTCTTTCGAGAATGAGCAGCTAGATCATCTAAGTATGCCTCGATAATCTTCTTGATGTCGTGGAAGGCGTAAGACATGGCCCACTGAAAGGTAGCCCCAGCATTTTTAAGACCAAAAGGCATCTTCTTGTATGCAAACGTACCCCAGGGACAAATAAATGCAGTCTTATGTTGATCTTCAGGACGGATAGTAATTTGATTATATCCGGAGAAACCATCCATGAAGGAGAAAATCTCATTACCGGCACACTCGTCAATGATCTGATCGATAAATGGTGTGGGGTAATTATCTTTAGGACACGCTTTATTTAGGTCTCTGAAATTGATGCACACTTGAATCGTTCCTTGCTTTTTATCTACGGGAACGGGGTTTGAAACCCATTCAGTCAGAGGAACAGGGAAAATGAATCCCGCCTTAAGCAGCTTTTCAACTTCAGTTTTGATAGCTGCTGCCTTCCTAGGATTGACCAGACGAAGTTTTTGCCTCACCGGCTTAGCGTTTTCATACGTCTTGATCTCATGCTAGACGATAGATGGGTCTATTCCAGGAATTTCCTCATAAGACCAAGCGAATACATCCCTATACTCTTTAAAGAGCTCAGTGTAAATTTGAACCTCTTCACGGGAACATTCAGCTCCAATGAAGACATTCTCAATAATATTGGGATCCCTGGAAATGTTCACCGGGATAGTAGGAGAAATCACAGCCATGTTCCCTTTAGCATAAACCTGTGTTGGTGCCAAAGGGTTTAAGACTGGGTGAACAGGACCAGGAGATGGAGGACTCGGAAAACTTGTTTCAACTTCGCTCAAATCAGGTAGGAAGTAAGACCGATGATGCAAATCATCCCATGGTCTATCTATACCTGTCATGGCTTCCAGGATGGCCTCTTCAGATGGAAGAGTGGTATCAAGGCAATCCTGGGCCGAAGAAGAAATAAGCGTCCACGCCGGAGCCACATCACCATCCAACTCTTCCGGTGAAAGAGGAGCTGGGATGGTTTCTGCAGAGTCAACAATAGACTGATACGCAATCTCAGCTGCAGAAATAGGAAATGTCATTCCACCCACTTGACCTTCCGCTAATGTGGCAGTAGGGGAAGGTAAGGTCCAAGGGTTCGAAAAATAATGAGTTCTGAAGAACTCTCTTCGAAGGGGAGCCTTGGAGGATGAATAGCATTAATATGCACCGTAGGAGGAGGAAGATCGAAAGTACCCATCAAGGAAGAATACATTCCAACTCCTAAATTCTCAACAGGCGCCTTAGTATTATCCAACTTCGGAACAGATGAGTCAAAAGACGCATTCAGGTCTACAGGAGGACAGTCCAGTTGATCCACTGTAACGATCCTCCCTTCGTGGGGGAAACATACAATCCAAAATAATGAGGATGCAATGGCATCCATCTCATAAATCCAGTTCCTCCCCAACAGAAGGTTGTAGTCCAAGCTTGCATCCACTACCTCAACCTCTATATTGACAGTTTTCCCCCCAACACAGATGGGCAAAGCCGGGACAATACCATGGGGTCTGTGAGAATGACCATCGAACGCAGTAAGAACAGTGCTAGATGGAACAACTTTGGGAGATCCAAGTGTCTTCCAACATGCGAGAGACATCACGCACGTGGAAGCACCCTCATCAACAACCGTTCGAAAGATATTGCACTTCCAATACGACGATTTAATATGAAAATCCATGTGATGAGGAAGTCTCTTCTTAAAATTAGTCATATCAAAAGTAATCAGAAGAGAATTTTTCGGATCAATAGCCCCAATGGCAGTGAGCAAAGCACTGCGCTGAGCCGGACAAGACTGGAGTACCTCTAAAGCCGACATAGCACAAGGACTCTGTGCCAGATCTTCCACAATAGAGTAGTTCTGAGCAGCCCTAGCATTTGGATTAATCGTTGATCGCTTAGAAGATGCTTTGGGCATCCGAGGCATAGACTCAACAGTAGGCTTCGTAATGTGAAGTGGCTCAGTAGCATCAGGAAATTCCTTAGCTTTCGAAGACTCTTCTCCGCCATAATCACGGGATCTCGTAGCGATATCCGCGTGAGCACTCATCATAAAAATGTTCGATGGAATTTCCCCTTCCTGGGTGCTCCCAGAAGAAGCCCCAGGATTTTGGTTCGCGCCAACAACTAATTGCTGCCCTTGGGGAAAAGGGTTTGTTAACACAACCTGGGAACTAGAAGAACCCTATTGGGCTAACAAGCGCTGAGCATCCTGAATTTTAGGGCAAAGGTGTGTGAGATGGTCTCCAGCACACATCTTGCATGGAAACTTCACTTTCTTCTTCTCCTTTTGACCCTCACCAACACGCTCGTTGGTTTTATTTGCATTACCCTTCCCGTTCTTGCCCTTCTTCTTGTTATTTCGTCCCTTATTCTTCCCATCAGATTGTTGATTTCCTTTGGGATCAGAATCTTGGACATCATTTATGGACAAAGACTGGGAAGGCGATGACTCAGCAGGCACAACCTGACTAGAAGGAGCAGCTTGTAAAGACAATTGCTGCAGTTGAGTAAGCAGGCTGGCTGCACCACTATTGATCGATCCGACAAGCCCATCATCATGCGGACCGGGCTTAGTTTTTGATAAATCTAATTTGGAGCGAGGAGCATTGGGCAAATATTTATAAAGGACCCCAGACTGAGAATAGATCAGTTCCAGCTGCTGGGCCCTAAAAATGGCCTGCTCCTCAGAAAATACCCCAGATAGGGATACATCTTTTGAAATGTCTGACTGCAGAGATTTCAGAAACCATTCGAGAAGGAATTCTCCTGGAATATGAGCTTTAATAAGCCTCTTCCTTCTCCTCCATTCCTAAATGTGATCAGAAATGTGAGTTGCTTCGTCCTGCTTAAAATTAGCTAGGAGTTCCGTCCCAGCCTCATATCGGACAGGAAACTGAAAATGGTTTATAAATGTGACAGCCAGTTCTCCAAATGTAGCAAAACTGCCCCCAGTTAACTCGATATACCATTTGGCAGCGTTTCCAGTTAGGGTGCGTTGAAATAATCTCAACCTAATCGAATCATCGATCAGGGAGTTCGAAGAACACCATAAGTGTAAAGTGGTAATGTGGTCAGCCGGATCCTCTCCATTCTTACCTTCAAATTTTGGAATATCTGAAGGAAGTTTGGTGGGGACCGGAGGCCACCCCGGACTATAACGAATCGGATCATTAGTCAACTTCGACAGATCTGGCAAGTTTAACGTTGCCAGAAAAGGTAAGCGAGGCGGAGCCTGAGGATTCCATCCTTGATGGGATGGATTCCCAACATTCTGAAAAGAATAGCCTGGATTTGATAAGGCACCAGGTTGCCAGAAAGGACTCATAGAAAAAGGAGAAGAACCTCCTCCCAACGCAGAGTTACCAAAGCACAGGCCAGTTCCCCCCGCTGAAGTATTGAATGAAGAGGAGAGCCCCTGATAGGGGTTCCAGGCATTAGAAAGAGGAGAAAAGGTCTGGTAAGCACTCGACGAAGGGAAAGAAGCATTCCCTTGATGACCTGCGTAAAACTGATTCCCTGCCCCCGCCGTAGTAAACACAAGATTCCACCCTGTAAAAGTAGTCGAACTTTGCCCCCCAGACCAAGGGTTGAAACTCTGGGTCTGGGATGTAAAAGGAAACGACCTTAAAGAAGGATTGGAACTAGGAATGTGTCCAGTCCCAAAGCGGAAACCCTGAAAAGAAGCTGATCCACTAGCCATAGAAGACATGGGTGTAGATCCAGCTGCAGCAGCAGGAAAGGAAAAAGAGGGATTCCCACTAGAGGGCATCCCTGAACAGAAGGGACCAGAATGAGAAGCATGTGCTTGGGTGAAACAAGAGCCAAACACAGCAGCACTAGAAGCAATCGAAGATAAAGCAATAGTGCCCCCTCCTTCAACAGAAGCAGGGGTCTGAATGCCTGCAGCACTCACGGCAGAGGCCGCGTTCCCAGTCGTGGCCATCGAAAGATATGAATGATACGGAAGATCTTCCGGTCTCTCAGACTCAGGTCCGATGTACTGAACAACGAACGGATAGTCAGGAGGAAGAGGAGATGGACCTGTCGCAGGAGGCTCAAGTACGTCTTCAATTTGAAAATCTTCTTCCTGAGGAAACAAAACTCGCGAGGTGAGCAGAACGCTCCTCTCGGAACCGACACCAGAATCAGCTATGAAACCTTCAGACCTTTGTGGAGGATCTCTCTCCACTGCGTCAGACGCCAGAGGGTGGTAACCACCTGCTAAATCGCTCCTACGCCTTCTCGAAGAAGGCTCTCGACTCTCGGGAGATAACCCCCGGATTATCCTCGATCGACGAGGCGCTTGATCAGCCACTTTTATAGATTTTAAATTAGACTCAAAAAAGTGAAAAGCTAGGCAAGCTACGAGCAAAGAGCACTCACTAAAATAAAAAATCCTTGAGATGCAATCAAGCAAACAACCTCCAAGTATTTCCACTCCGGGTGATGAGAACCGGACACCAAAATACAGGAAAGCGAAATATAGGACCTCCCGAAAGTAGTCTGGGATGATTAGGGCCCAGAATAACTAGCGAAGGTATCATAAATAGTTACGTCGACCTCCTAACGACAGCCTTTGTCGGCTCAAGCACCCAAGCTTCGCAAGGGCACCCCCCATAAGTACTGCTGAAAGTGATGCGACGTCTGCCTCAGGTACCACAGGTATTCCCCCCCGGAGTCACCTGTGTGGAACCTAGGAGTGGCAACTATGGGCACCAATCCGTATCAGAAGCCGAGCGAAATGGTCTTGAGGTCAGATTCAGCTAATCGAAGGGGGGGTATCCCTCTTCTCAACCTTCACTTCCCCTCGCGCTTGACTCTCTGGAGGAGGGCTTTCCCGGTCCACCTAACGGAGTTGGATTTCGCTCAATTAATCAACTTCTATGATTTGTTTGAGCGGCCTTGGAGAGTTAACTCTCCACTCACCTAATCCAAGGCCCTACAACCTAGCTAATTGGTGTATGACACTTAGAAAACTTGCCAGTTGATTTTAAATTAAATCTCTTATTTTAATGGGCTGTTATGTTAAGTCACAAGGATATGGAGATGAAACTTATGATGTTTTTGATGCAGAAAGAAATTAATAAAAACTTAACTACATGTAGATGCAGTTATTGTCTTTCGATGAAAAGAAATCTCTACACGGGTTCTACGAGATTAAAAATTGTATTTTTTCTTTTCAAATAGCAAACTCACACTCACAAAAACTATGAAATTGACTAAATGTTTAAATGCACCTAATGCAAATCACTACAAGCATGCAAATCCTAAGATGCAAAATCTCCTAAAGCAGAGTGAAATTTCCCAAAAGCTCCCTCAGTTTTAACTCTTTTTGGTTGCCCAGAAAGCTAGTTCCCGAAATCAAGAACTCTTAATATGAAGACACCAAAAACGCTTAAAAACAAGAGGAAGAAATCAATGACAACTCCTCCCCAAAATCAAGCCAAAAACCAAAAGCAAGAAACCTCACAAAAGCTTCAAAAGATATAGCAAAATGAAAACGAAAATGCAACAACAAAATAAAATAACAAGACAAAATGTTTTTTGAGCCTTTGAAATGCAAAAACAAAAAGCAAAGAAAATTTTTTTTGAGCTTTTGAGTTTTATAAAGAAAGAGCTCGAAAAGACCAAGCAAAACTATCAAATTCCAAGCCAAACACCAGTGAATTTCAAGCAAAAAACTTCAACAATGCTCCCAACCTTATAAGGCTAACTAGTAGCAAGATCAATAAGAGCAAAAGAAGACAAAAAAACTCAGTCACTTAGCCTAGAAGAATAGTACAAACTTGCCGCAAACAAAAACTCCAAAGAACCAAGAAAGACTCTTCAAAGCTGCAACAAGACCTAGCCAACTGAACTCAAGAAAACCAATCAAGAAACGGGAAAAAATCGTAGTGCCAAGCAAAACACAAAGATAGGAAAGAGTAAATGAACAGGAGCTCTCTGTTCTGATAAAGCAGAACAGCCAAGAATGCTCAGAAAGCGATCTTGGTACTCAAACCAGAAGTGCCAGCACCAGAAACAACACTTTGCCAAAAAGACTAGTTTTGAATCAAAAGAAAGAGATAAAAGACAAAATACCACCTTCTTCACAATCCAGAGAGTACAAAGACACTATAGGGACAGGTCTCCATAGCCAGAAAGGATCAAAGACTCAAGAAATCCAAAAATTCAAAATCTGCCTAGGTATACGCTACTTCACAGTTTAGCAACAAGCGTGCATACGCGATTGTGCTAAAGGAAACTCGCGTATACGCGACTCCCTTTAGACAAACTTGCATGTATACGCGACTGTGTGCAGAAAAAAGTGCGTATATCAAGGTAAATAATGGAAAAACAAAAAGGATCAAGCCTGGATAAGAAACCAGGACTTCAGACTGACTGAGAAAAAGTAAACTAGACTGCAAATAGACGTTAAAACTGCTGGAAACCTACCAAACAGCTGAAACCACCCAATAGGGGAATCACAAGAATGCAATCCCCAGTGGAGTCGCCAGTTCTGTTTCGGGGAAAATCACCCTAGAGGTTCGTTGGGTTACAACCTCCACAGAGCAGGGGCATGCTACTTAAGAAGGACTCGCACAACCATACATGTTCATGAAAACTAAATAGAGTAGATCGAGGAAGTTACCCGTAGGTCCTACGGTTGAAGCAGATCCCGCGGGGTCCAAATCCCCAGCAACCATCCTTCCTTCTTAACCTGAAAGACAAGAAGAAACAATCACGAAGAACTGGTTGTACAACATATATCTACTCTAAATGCTAGTGAAATCCATAAGAAACATTAGATAAACCAGCATTAATGCTTAAATAACAATATTCTCATATATGCAAGCGGACACTAACACATATATTTCGGGAACAAGATGGTACTTCTGTATTATAAATAGCATGTACAAAAGTAACGAGTGGAGAGATCGCCTGAATCCTTCCACGATCTTCGAGCAGACCGTCGTCTAGATCCGTCCCGCCCTTGCCTCGCTAAGATTCTTTCCAAACTGGTGCATACGAGATGACATATAGGGAGATGAGCATCTCAAGGAAACAAGGGTTTCCTGTAATGAACTGGGAAAGTGCAGGAGGCACGGGGAATCAGACTTGGATAGGTAATACCAACAGAGTATAATATCAATAAATTCTCTCTCTCCCTTAGGCCATGCACATGAGGGGTTTTTATACTCCCTCCAAGTAGTTTCAACAGTTGGAAACAGTTGGCCACGTGCTGGGGTGGTTGAACTACCTGAGTAACCATCAACCCAGCCCGAAAATAGGGATTTTTTATATATTTTTTCATAATTTTAATGGCATACGCGGAAAAGTGCAGCTGGACTCGCGTATACACGCGAAAAAGTACGGGCATAATCGTGTATGGGGATTTTTACACTGTTTTTTAGTGAATTTTTCCAAGTTTGTAGGAATGGGTGCCCAAAACCATACAAGCAATCATGAATCATATGAAGGTGAGAAATGATGCTATAACACACACTCACTCCCTCCTCGTAGGTTGAGCATTTAATGTTGGGCTGAGCAGCATTACAGCAGTGAGCCACTTACACAGGGATGTGTCTGCATTGACTCAATGACTGATTTAGCTGAGAGGGGTGCCATGGAGATGATAGTTCACCTGAAGGGGTCGTCATCACCCAATAGGATGTCTAGACCTCATTTGGTGTCTTGCACTGAATTTGGGCTGATCAATTCTACAACTGGATGCACCAGGTGTGCGATGGCATGGTATCACAATTAGGGAAGGTCCGAGGAGGATCTTCCAGGGTTTTTACTTACGCGAGTATCTTATGCACTATCATGTTTCAAAGAGTAGTGATGCTCTGATCTTTTGTGCCAGTGCCCATTGGTCCTCGTAGTGATGCTCTGACCTATAAGCAAGCTTTATGGCAAACTTGATGTATGGCTCTTATCATGTTTTGATATGGAAATGAATGAAAGATGAATATATGACCTAATATATGATAATGCATCTATTGTGATAAGGCATCAATTTTTCTTAACGATCCTCACAAGTATGATACCCCTATTCTCAGATATGTTGTTATGACCTGTAGATTACATATTTGTGACATGTTTGATGAAATGCCTATCATGGCTAGTATTGGTCCGGTCAAGTCATTAATCAAATTTTTGCATTAGTAACCTTGTTTCAATGTTATTTATCATTTATGAATGTTTCATGAAGTTATGGGCAGTGCCCTAAGACCTAGTCCTGAAAAAGTGGCTAATAATCTAGGGCTACTGGCACATAACTGCTTGAAAAAGGCCACATACGATGGCATGCCTTGCTATGGGAGTGACTATAATTCCTTAGTCTCATGCATGGCTTGTCACCTAGAAGGGTTGGTTGGCTCCTAAAGGTTCCACTTCCTTAACTGTACTTTGGGATTTGAATCATATCATAGTAACTCTTCGTCACATGTTTACCTCGATGGAATGGTTAGCTTGGGTAAATGTGGAAGGAGGAGGTTACATTGAATGTACTTGTTGTAGAAACCAACAAATTTTTTAATTTATTTCGCTCAGGAGGCACTATATTAATGTTAAAATATCGAAACATTTTCAACAACATCCCATAACATCATTATGATATGCTCTGAACTTAGGATGCTTCTTTTGGCACAAACTCTTTACCTATTTCACCACCAACTCTAAATCTCCAAACACGATAAATTTATGATTTTCATTTTCCTTTGCTACTTCTAATCATGGGAGAAAAAAATCATATTCTACTACATTATTAGCAGTATAAAATTCTAATTTAAAATACAGAGGAACTTTCTGTTTTTTAGGATATAATAGTACTACACCTACTATGGATCCTTACAATAAACACCATAAAAATAAATTTTCCACACAACATTATATGTAGCGACTATAAGAGTTTATTTAAATTCTCCATTATTGTTATTTACACCTAACTTAAAACAACCGAAACCAATATCTACATTGTCCAAAGGAGAATTGTTAGGATATTTTTTATGACTAATAACTCTAACTAACTTCTTGATATAACATTATTAATTTCCCACCATGCACGAGTACTATATCATATGACATATCTACTTGAAGAGTATCTCTCAGCTTCATACCCCATGATCTAGACAATAACATGCAAAATTTTCCAAGGATTTAAGCTACTACTATGTACATTGCTATTATTTCAGCTAGAATATGTGACAACGACACTAATAAGTCCTTGATTAACCCAATGCATTTAAATATTCTTGAATTGAAAGGATACTAATAATGATAGTGTTTTTTAATTTGAAGGTCCTTTATTCCATTACAACCTTAGGAATTAGGTTGTGTGTGTTAGCGCTGTAATTTTTCAAATATTTTCAAAGTCTAGTCATCATTCTCCAAGGAATCACTCAGCCTTTTCAGTTTGGTTGTAAGATGAAAGTGTTGCTGTTAAAGTGTAGTGGTGAGAAAATTTAATTTCTATCTTCATTCATTTCATTTTCCCTCTTTTACCTTTCATTTTTCCAAAAACCCAAATTCCAAAATTTCATTTCTTTCAAAACCCCCTTTTTACTATTAAAATCCATTTTTTATAATTAAAAAGAAGCTCCGCCCACTCACTAACAACCATATCATATTTACTTTTAAACTTACCATATATTTATTTTATCGTTGCTCTACTTGCACCACAACAAACCTTTGTAATATCATATATCATATGATATAACTTATCACATTTAATAACATTGTGGACCCCTAGCCCTTTCATCACAATCAGCTTATCATAGTTTTAACTTTCATTCACGTTACAATTTCCGTCTCCTACAAAGCTCCCGATTCCCCTATTGTGAAATAAATGGTCCCCACCTTCCATTCTCATCGCACATTGCACTTCATGAATCTTAACCTTTAACTCTCATTCCTTATAACAAAACTCCCGATTCACGATTTGCGATATTTTTTGGGCCCCACCTTCCCTGCCATGTCACCCTCTGCTCATCACACATCGCCCTTCGCAAGTGTTGAAGAGGTAAATCCCCTCTGCAGACAGAGGCGATCCCTACTAGCCCAAATCGGGTCTAGCAATAATTAAACACACTACAGTGCAGGTTCCTAATTGTAAATAAACTGACTTGCGAGGAAGGCTTACCTGGAATCCAACGCCGTTGTTTGTAGAAGAGGTGGTGCTCCCGTTCCTTTGCCCTGGCAGATCACAATCCTCACGATCTCCGTGATCGGACACCTGCACATGCAAGAAACAACACAAACACAAGCATAAAATCCAGTATATACAAATATATGTCAGTCAAAGAGGACATAACTCATGAACATGATCAAGAACAAGAGTGGAACCATAACCAATAGTTGCTTAATATAAATGAGTAAAAAAGAAGAATACAACCAAAGCTTCGACGCCGAATTCTCCTTTGGCGGGTCGTCAGCAGAACATGTCTCAATAAATCCTGTCAAGGATGGGACAAGCCTCTCTCTCCGGATACTTGGCAATAGTCTCCTTGCTTGGATTTGGCATTAGGGAATCAAGAAGGCTTTTGCAGCATGAAAGCTCTTGGGAATTTGGAGATTCTGGAACTAGCCTGCAAGGGAAATGGGCAAGCTTTTATAGAAGGAGGAAGGGGAGTTGGGATCCCTATAATTATGGGATTGGGCCCTATCATCAAGGAAGCTTCCATGAGAGGTGGCAAACCACTTCCTCTCTATGGAAATCCGTAGCCAAACCTCCCAACTCAAGATAGAAATCAGTCCAGGAATTTTTTAGGATGAAACTTCCGCCTTTTATTTTAAAAAACACCTCTTAATATGGTTGGTGCGGGTGCGGCTCTATGACAGAGCGCCAATTGGCGCGCCCTCTTTGGAGGATTTGCCCCCTTGGCGCGAGGGCTGAACTATGAAACCGCGCCAATGGAAAAAGAGCTATTTTTATGGTTTTTTGCAGGGAGATTCCTTTAGGGAAATTAAAGCTCATCTTCAGAGGGATGAAATGAAAGTATTTTCAAGTCTTGTCTCTGCTCACAGGTCACGGAATGAGTCCTCCAATGTACGGGATGGGGATTGGTAGGGACGGTGACAAATTTTTGTGTAACAGATGCCCCCTAAAGCATGAGGCCTGAGAGAGAGAGAGGGGTGAAATGCTTTACGAGAACATGCCAACTGAAAACACTGCTATCGGAAAACCTGCGGAGCGAAGTACAACTGATGTCTCAGATACATGATATATATGCGTGGTATGGGCGCAGCCATCCGTAACAGAGTATACAATAATCTAGATCCAAGGCATGGATGCAGCCATCCAGTAAGGATCGATAAATAGACTCAGGCATGGTCGCAACCATCCAATCAGTGAGTCATGTAAATAATCATAATAATCCACAAAATCGCAACCTGGATTACAACAGACGCAATCCAGGGTCTTGCGCTCCATCTCGACCCGAACAGAGTACAAGTTCAAGCATGCGAATATGCGAGCTGAAGTCAAACATGCAAGAACATCGTCTGATTACCAGCCAATGATGAAAGCTGTTAACAGACGCGAGAGGAACCACCAATAATGACAATGGCCCTTGTTGAGTCTCAAATCTGCATCTTTTCCATACACTTTTCTATACCTTTTTCACTCACCTAAACCTCCCAAATTGTCAATATCATGTGCAAAAGAGCATCTAACATGGTTTTTAATTATATTTTTGTGTTTGCTATTTGATTCAGATTTTGTTCATTCAGCTGCGGAATCTTGCCACTTTCCGCAGCTGCTGCAACTTTCCGCAGCTATTTTGTGAAACTCTATGCTACAGGTGTCTACAAGGGCAACGAGCCACATGGGCAGGTCAGGAATGACGTGGACATGGTTCGTGTCCTATTGGTTCAAGAAAACTCGTCCAAAGAAGCCGCGGTCAAAGGCGTCCACATGGAAGTCAACTATGGAGTTTCATGTCGGCCGGACTCTGTTTCGTGGCATATAAAGATCCATACGGCCGTTTCTAAGCCTGCGGAGGTTAAATCGACATCTGTGCAGAGCTCTGGAGTCGAATTCAAGCATCCACCTTCCGTAGATTCACTTTCCAACACGGCCATACTCCTATATCCATGGACGTAGTGGTCTACGTGCTCTCTGCCAGCATGAACTTTAGGAGACAGTTACAGTTTGTTGTTATATATAGTGTGTTTGCATACGCATATGAGGTGAGTTGTGAGTTGTTGTCAGTGAATATAGTCTCTGTTATTTTAGTCTGCTCTGTAGTGATTACGCTGCACTTGTGCCGTAACATTACCATTCTGTAATGAACTGCTTTTTAATATGAGAAGACTCTGTTTTCCAACTTAATTCGTATTTGAGGACCGTTGCCAAGGCTGGTGTAGAGGGCCCCTGCTCAGCTAAGGTTTTGTGCATTAGTGTATAATTTTAATTTCGTTTCATTGTGTCATAATCCATTCATATGTTCATACATTGCATTTGTTTCATTTCTATTTATAAACTTCCATAATTTCCATTTCATTCCTGTCTTTCATGTTTTATGTTGATAATCACTGATCAGTGTTCTTGTTTCAGGTTATAGATAGGCAGCCCGGGCATTTTCATAGTTTTTTGACTAGTGACATGGAACTAACATTGTTCTGCTGCTAATTTGCTTTTCATAGCTTTTGTTTAATTCCAGTATTGCTTATTTGCTTCAGTAGTTAAAGTTAGATATATTAAGCTGCTCATAGCATCTTCAGTTGCCTCCGAAAGCCACAGCTGGACTGATGGTGAGGGATTGTATTATGAAATGTGTAGTTTAGTATTAGTTTTTTTTCTGCAAATTTAGATATATTAAGCTGCTCATAGCATCTTCAGTTGCCTCCGAAAGCCACAGCTGGACTGATGGTGAGGGATTGTATTATGAAATGTGTAGTTTATTATTAGTTTCTTTTCTGCAAATTTAGATATATTAAGCTGCTCATAGCATCTTCAGTTGCCTCCGAAAGCCACAGCTGGACTGATGGTGAGGGACTGCATTATGAAATGTGTAGTTTAGTATTAGTTTCTTTTCTGCAAATTTAGATATATTAAATCATGCATGACATCTTCAATTGCCTCCGAAAGCCACAGCTGGACTGATGGTGAGGGATTGAATCATGAGTGTATGGTTTAGTATTAGTTTACTTTCTGCAAATTAAATATCAGTTACTCAAATTGTTTATGATTACTTCCGAAAATCATAGCTGGACTAACGATGAAGGATCAGAAGATAAATTGATGTAATCTGATTTAGATTTATTTTGTTGCAATTTTGAATTTCCTTAAGCATAGTTTCTTTTATGTTTAGTTGGCAGCAAGAATAGTTTAGTTTTCATGCTCAATAGTTCATTATTTTGATTTACTATACTAGCAGCACTTTTTCATTTCAGCAGCACATTTTCATTTCCTTTCAAGTCTTGTCATTGTAAATTTCAAATTTCTTTTTAAAATTTCAAGTTGGTAAATCATTATAGGGGATATCACTTCCTTGAACAAACATAACCAAACTTTTTTTCATCTTAGAATTTCCATTTCACCTTAGAAAACCAAAAACGACAAAAAGTTAAGAAATAGGTTATCTTGCACATATAGTGCGCCGCACTTCATCAGCTTACGATTCCCTGATTGACAAATTAAATGCAGCAATTTAGGACACACTAAATTAACCAAACAGCCTCAAGGTAACAGGAGAGTGCAAGAATATACGTTCAGAACGGGTCAGAGATGTCAACACCGAGAATCACCACCTGGAAAATGAAGGATGAAAACCTCACGTCGAATGCGGCGAACCTGCCATTGAGGCATGCAGGCTCCAAGGTACCATAAGGAGTCTCTAGACCAACTTCCTGGATAATGAGTTGATGTCGACAGGAAGTGACCTTGATCGAAGGTGGGCCATAATGATTCCCACATCATCGACACGAGACAGAGGAACATGATGTTTTTGTTGTGAATCGGGATCGTATGAGAAACAGAGGAAGGTTGATATTTGCAGAGGCCAACTTCTCTTGAACACATGAACGACACGACAATGGACTTGGCAGTATTTGACATCAATGGATCAAAGGTCATGGTGACGAGGCAGTGAACAGATGAGAGGTCAAAAGAGATTACCCAAACCCATGGAAGCAAAGTGAAGCAGCGAGATGAGATGTCCCCAACCCTACACGAATGCAGACAAGTGCCATGTTCAAGAGCGACATACTGCCGACGACAACGACGATGGTTCCATTTTTTCCGTTGTTGGTTACAGCAGTCTTCTCATTTTTACACAAGCTGAAGAAGGAAGAGGACATTGCTTGTCAAATGAATCAATTCTTCGACGAATCCATCCTAGTACATTTAACGAGCCCTAGGAAGGAGAAACTCGGAGAACGTCATTTCAACTGAATCCAATGTCATCAGGGTTTAACGAGTCTGACAAAGGAAGAACTCGTCGTCTTTTCATATTTAGAGAATTTGAAAAGACAACAGAAAAGTAAACTCCAGCGGTCCCTTTTCGTAGATAGTTCCTCGGACCCGAAAAGGTAGAAAAAAATATCCGAGAAAACCTCCTAGTCGCGATAGGCTAGGGTATTCCTTTTTCGTAAATAATCCATTCCAGCCCGAAAAAGGGGTAAACGTATATTGGGTAGATGTCGATTCGTGTCCACTTTAACGAGATCAAAAAGACAAGGGCCTCAGCAACCTTTTCATGTTTAGAGAGTCAGAAAAGAGCTGAAAGGCGAGACCTCCCGGGAGGAACGAGTGGTATAAAGGATACTCATCTGCTCCGCAATGGTGGAACTGCTCAAAACAAGATAAAGGTCAAGAGGCTGGCTAACAAGACCACTCATCGCAGCGGTTCCTCTGGAACAGGTAAAACAACCAAGTGAAGGCATATAATTGGCCAAGCAGATAATGACGATGGAGTGAGAAAACCAAGGTTCATCTAGAAAAAATGCTGATAAAATGGCGATCACAAGAGGTAAAATGGGCATGTTTTCATTTTTACACAAGCTTGAAATCAAGAAACTTTGCTTGAAGTTGGTTTCATTTTTACACAGGCTTGGAACAAAGATAAACTATGCTTGAAACCGATTTCATTTTTACACAAGCTTGAAATGGAAACAAACTATGCTTGAAAAAAGTAAGCATGCCCCCAGCATGGTGACTCAATTAGAGGTACATGCCCCCCAAGCTTCAATCCATATGAAAGGCAGATGGAGTGAAGGTTCAAATTATGAGATCAAGAGAAAGACTCGACTGGGATTTTACGAGATCCGATCAAGGACTCAAACGAACAGAACGTGCTTCTTACGAGCTAACGAGGTTGACACATTAAAAGAACTATCCTCAGGACACCTTGTTTCATGGTTTAAGGAGCTTGGAACAAGACAAGGAACTCTGCTTCGACAACTTTGTTTCATTTTTTTTTTTTTAAGGAGCTTGACACAAGACAAGGAACTCTGCTCCGACGACCTTGTTTCATTTTTCAAGGAGCTTGACACAAGACAAGGAACTCTGCTCCAACAACCTTGTTTCATTTTTTAAGGAGCTTGACACAAGACAAGGAACCATGCTCCGACGACCTTGTTTCATTTTTTAAGGAGCTTGACACAAGACAAGGAACCATGCTCCGACAACCTTGTTTCATTTTTTAAGGAGCTTGACACAAGACAAGGAACTCTGCTCCGACCAGCTTATTTCATTTTTTAAGGAGCTTGACACAAGAAAACGAACTATGCTCTGACTAGACCCGGTTTCATTTTTTAAGGAGCTTGACACAGGAAAAGAACCATGCTCCGACCGACCTCATCATAATGAGCAAGAAGTCATCGCTCCCAAGAGTTCCACTCCCGATGGAAGGAAAACATCTTGGAAGTCAGGACCCAATGCCCCTAGCACCTGATGCACAATGGCACTATCACTGAGCACAGGCACGGGGTAGGTAGCCACATAGTTGACCTGTGGTGGGGCAGATACAACGGGTGGATAAAAACCAGGAAGGGATGATGGTGGGCTAGCTGCCACATCAGGACCAAAGAACGAAAGCTGATCAATGGTCATGATTCGTCCTTCATGTGGAAAACAAACCACACGGAAAAGGGAGGAGACAAGCACTCCCATGGCATAGGTGTAATCGCACCCCAAGAGCAGATTGAAATCCAAGGGGCCTGGAACAACCATCACGTCCATATGGATGGTTTTACCTCCCAAAGTAACAGGTAACCTTGGAAGGATCCCTAATGGTTGACTCGTTCTTCTATTAAATGCCAACAAATTCTGCGTAACAGGCGCAAGCGGTGGTGAACCAAAAGCTTGCCAGGTAGTTGAGGATAGAACACTAAAAGAGGTGCCCTTGTCTATAATGGTGCTGGGAACAACCAGAACATAGGCCTGTACTGTGATCTCGAAAGGCACATAAGACGGAAGGCAGTATCCTACGAATCGATTTCAATCAAAGGAAGCGACCAAACTACTTGGGGGGGCTACCATCGAACCAAGATGGTCTTCCCCTGGTGTTACGGAAGAAGAAGGAGCATCCTTCATGACCTCCATCACGGAGTCAGGAAGAGTATCCTCCAAGACCTCCATCATAGGAGGCGGAGGAGCAACTTATTGAGATATAGGGACAGGAGAATCTTTCTCCAAGTCCGAAGAATTTGAAGAAACAAGAAGAACCTGAGGGGTCTGAGGTCCACTCCCAACGGAAAATACCTGGTGCACTGTAGGCGGGTCTAGCTCAACTAATCCCACGACCAATGGTTGGTTGGTAATGGATTCCTGAATTTGAATTTCCGAGGGAGCGATATTGACCAAGGATGAATCTTGACCAATCATGGAATCAGCTGGTGGAGGACTCAAATAAAGCTGTTTATAACCAGCTGGAAGGCATGGTGTAGAAACAGTTGAGTTTTCCAAAGCTCTCTTGGCTTCATCCATATACGGACAAAGGTGAATGGCATGGTGCCCTTCACAAAACTTACAGGGATTGGTAATCTTACCCTGCCTCTTAGGAGCCTTACCAGTACCAGTTGAAGACGTGCCCCCAACATGACTCCCAGAAGCCAAAGGAAATGGCGGACGACCACTGGACCATTCTTCAAGTACCTTGGGAATGCCAGGGCAGACTCGAAGAAGATGGTCTCCCGTGCACAACATGCAAGGGAACTTGACTTTCTGCGGAGGGTTGGAAGGTTTATCAAGAGGAGACTTTTCAGGAGTAGTAGCTGTAGCCTTAGCTTCTCTCTTATCAGACTTCTTCTTCTTTGTCTTCTTCTTCTTCTTCTTAGCCACCTGGTTACTCGAATCCAGACTTTCACCAGGCAAAGTAGAAGATGAGGACGCAGAAATAGGCGAAGAAGGGGAGAGGTCCACCTTGGAATCAACATGATGTTGTTCAGGTGGAGGAACTGATTGAACAGTAGCCGAGACATTCGGGACCACAGAGGTTGAAAACAACCAAACAGGCAACCCAACAGTTAACCCAGGAAGGGACAACATTGCCATATAAGGAGCACCAACATTCCCAAAAGGAGGAAAAGGACTAGGATTCCCATCAGAGGGGATTCCTTGGTTGGTGAAATCCTAAAAGTTTCCATCGTAAAACGATCTAACATTATAGTAACACCCTAAGGAAACTAACTTTAACCAGAATATTTCGTGGGCAGTTAATTTTTAAAACATTGAACAAAACTTCACCTGTGCTTCATCTTCAAAGAGTCGAGAAAATGGGTGCAAAAGGTGACTCATCGCTCTCTGATTAAACAAATTTGGAAGACAAGCGCTTGATGACCTTTTCAAATTTAAAGAGTCGTAAAAATATCGAAATGAATTACTCAGAATGCAAATGCTAGGAAAAGGTTGTACCAAATAACCGTGAATCCCGTAATATACACCTTGGTTTCAAATGAGAGAGAAATCATCCAAGTCCACTCCAATGACGTGGCATAACTGCATAATCTCCGAATGTCGTTAATGTCGTGTTCTGTGTATCACGGCTACATGTATCACGGCTATAGGGTGGTAGACTCGGCTTCCTACGGATAAAGGATAGCAACCTAGTGGGGTCTCCCTTTATATACGCGACAATACGGGGAGCACAAGTCCGTACTAGTGCTGTCTAAAGCCAAGAGGCGAACAACAACTACTAGGTTTAACGACGCCGGAACACGTCTCTAGCCTAGACCTCTAAATGTGTTTCGTTAATGTTTCAATGCTTCCTTAGGTAAATTGAGTAAATTTAATGGTTGATATTCAATTATGTTTCGGTTTCAAGGCCCTACCATATGTCATATGAAAATCTCCTATATGCAGCTATATGAGAAAAGAAAACTTTTCAATTCGATGAATGCTATCTAGTTAAGGGAAGAGCTTCAAACAATGATGCAACAAACAAAAAAACTGAAAAAGAAACTTTTCCAAAATAGATGACTTTCACTATCCAAAAGTATTCTAAAACATTCAATGAAGCGAATTATGCAATGTAATCTATGCAAAATTCTTTTTTCCGAAAACTATGCAATTGTAATCTATGCACAATTTCCCTTTTTCCTTTTCAAATGATAAGAATGCACTCAATGCATTTTTCGATGAAATGAGAATCTACTTAATACACGATTTTAATGAAAGAGAATGCACTCAAAGCGACTTTTAGTTTTCAATCATTAAACAATGTGATCTAAGTTCAATGATAAATCTCAAAAATACTTTTCAATGCAATGTGATCTAATGCATTTAAACGAAAAGCAGACTATGAGACGAAAACTAAAAGAATGCAAATCTCCTTAATGAAGGATGAATGCAAAAGAGATGTAAAAAAACACTAAGAATGCAATCGTTGTTTCAAACACTTTGTCACGAAATCCCTCAAAAGGCGACAAGACATATGAGGTCAAACACAAAGAGGACTTCCAAAGCAAGAGATCAAAACAAGGCATTCATCCCTTTTACATCAAACAATCATGGAAAGAAGACATTCCAAGCAATGAGAAATGTAATCTATGCTCATACAAGGAAAATACCGGAAGGGAAAGACACACTGGTGAAGGATTTAGGGAAAAAATCTCAAATTTCACACATCCTGAAATTGGCCCAACTTGTACATTGACAACTAGCGCCAAATGGCGCGACTTTCACACTGACAACTAGTGCCAATGGCCAATTGGCACGGGTTGCTAACTGACAACAAGCGCCAATGCCTGAAAATGAAAAAACAAAGAATTTCTCCCAACCAAGACCAGACTCACCACTTCAAGCAGAATCTAAAACAAACCCAGAAGCAAATTATTGACCAAAAGAAACTTTTGAACAAGGGTAACCCTACCACCTATAGGAAATGGCGCGACTGTCTGGCTGTAATCCGCGCCAGACAGGGGATGGCGCGAGTGATGAACTGGCAACCTGTGCCAATTGGCGCGACTGTCGGGCTAGAAACCGTGCCAATCAAGCCAACCATTAAAAGGTGAAAATTCGGAAAATCAGAGGTCAGATCTGATCCTTTGGGGCTGAACCAAAAGCCAAAACAAAAAAAGAGCCAACCCAAAAGATCCAATCAAGCAAGGAAAGTCAAGAATCGACCGAAAAGACAAGACAAAGCTCCAAGTTGTTCAGTCCGTAAACTAAACCGGAGATTGACTGAAGCAGCGTTGATCTACTCCGCTAATGCAGAGCAAAAGCGTTTGGAAGGCTATCTGGCCGTACTTCAGGCTCCGTCTATAGTTTACAAATCAAACAACAAGCTGAGTCCCCAGTGGAGTCGCCAAATTGTTGAGGAGGTAAATCCCCTCTATGGACAGAGGCGATCCCTACTAGCCCAGATCAGGTCTAGCAACAATCAAACACACTACAGTGCAGGTTCCTAATTGTAAATAAACCGACTTGCGAGGAAGGCTTACCTGGAATCCAACGCCGTTGTTTGTAGAAGAGGTGGTGCTCCTGTTACTTTTCCCTGGCATATCACAATCCTCACGATCTCCGTGATCGGACACCTGCACATGCAAGAAACAACACAAACGTAAGCATAAAATCCAGTATATACAACTATATGTCAGTCTAAGAGGACATAACTCATGAACATGATCAAGAACAAGAGTGGAACCATAACCAATAGTCGCTTAATATTAATGAGTCAAAAAGAAGAATACAACCAAAGCTTTGATGCCGAATTCTCCTTTGGCGGGTCGTCAACAGAACATGTCTCAATAAAGCCTGTCAAGGATGGGACAAGCCTCTCTCTCCGGATACTTGGCAATAGTCTCCTTGCTTGGATTTGGCCTTAGGGAATCAAGAAGGCTTTTGCAGCATGAAAGCTCTTGGGAATTTGGAGATTCTGGAACTATCTTGCAAGGGAAATGGGCAAACTTTTATAGAAGGAGGAAGGGGAGTTGGGATCCCTATAATTATGGGATTGGGCCCTATCATCAAGGAAGCTTCCATGAGAGGTGGCAAACCACTTCCTATCTATGGAAATCCGTAGCCAAACCTCCCAACTCAAGATAGAAATCAGTCCAGGAATTTGTTAGGATGAAACTTCTGCCTTTTATTTTAAAAAACACCTCTTAATATGGTTGGCGCGGGTGCAGCTCTATGACAGAGCGCCAATTGGCGCGCCCTCTTTGGAGTATTTGCCGCCTTGGCGCGAGGGTTGAACTATGAAACCGCACTAATGGAAAAAGAGTTATTTTTATGGTTTTTTGCAGGGAGATGCCTTTAGGGAAATTAAAGCTCATCTTCAGAGGGATGCAATGAAAGTATTTTCAAGTCTTGTCTCTGCTCACAAGTCACGGAATGAGTCCTCCAATGTGCGGGATGGGGATTGGCAGGTACGGTGACAAATTGCTATGTAACAGCAAGTTTTAACACTTACCTCCCATTTCTCAAACCAAAACTCCCGATTTGCAATTTGCGAGCGACCCCACATCCTTGCCACGTCATCACCCCCATCACAAATCGCATTCCCTCCCACTTGTGTCTTATTTTTAAACGTTCTGACCTCGATCTGCACTTGCGATATATGTATAAAGAGTTTTTCTCCTCCCACTCATCATTTATTTAAAAATCTCTCTCACAAATAAAATGAAACTTCGCTATATCTTTTAATCCGCCTCCATCCCTATCACGACAAACAAGAAACCAAAGGAAAGGAACAACGACATAGTTTCTCTGAAACATATTTCTACCATTACTCTCAGCACCAACACGTTTCCGCGTGGCACCAGGAAGCATTCAAGGAACAACCACACATCACTTTCATTGTTGTTTACACTTCTTTTGGAGTTAGTTGCACCAGAACAGAGGAGGAGTCTTCCTATAGATTGCACATCATACAACCACTTCGAATTGTTATCCTTGATGCTGTTTATTTTTATTATGTCATAGCACTTTGTATTAAATTTTTTGGACAAACCTCATCTCTTGCACGAGATGGTAATAACTTTTAGGAATATATTTACTCCTTTTGTGGGGATGTCAGTTTTATATTTTTGTATATATGTGACAAACTGCAATGAAGTAAGGGTTCATGGTTTTAGAATCTTAACTCATATGATCATTACTCTTTTTAGTGAATGAAATAGAAAGAAACTTATGAGGACTTATTACCAATCTGGTGTGTGTATTGTCATTTTCCACTTGTGTTTCCATATCTTATTATCTTCAGTTGCACTTTGCAATTCCTCATGTTGTTATGCGTTTTTATCAGTCTCTTGACATGTTCATGTGTTTTATCAATTTTTGTTAGTCTCACATAGTGAGCCTTCTTGGTAAAATATATATAATAACAGTGGAATGAGCATCACTCATGACAATTATCTTTCATAATATTTCAGTGAGAATATTGTAAGACTAGAGATAGCTTTGTCTTGATGAAATATTGTTAAACTGCTACTTGTGTTAATTTTTACCAAATACAATGGATTTTTTCTTTGAAGACCTACTATTTCTTCTCTCACCTTACAGTTTCCTCTCCTCATAGGCTATAAACTCACTCTTTTCTACCACATCATGATCCAATACCCTCATTAGTAGAACTATGGATTTGACTGAAATATCCTTTTAGTGAATAACAATTTAAACCACCTACCAATCTCATAAAAAAAATCATTAAATTTCCTTAGAGTTTAGGATGTGTTTGTCAGGCGTCTGATGTAGAGTCCAAGTGATGATTCCAGCGCCAACATATTTTGGTGCATCTGCCGGGAGACGAAGGCCTTGAAATGATGTATTATCGTGATGTCTCTTGTTTTGAATTACTGAATGTCAATTCTTAATGGCGAATAAGAATTGATGACTTGAATAAGACTGAAATTATTTCACCTGGCGACTCCAAAAAGAGAAAAAGGGGTTTCAAAACCTCCAACTACAAGGAGAAATAAGAAATCTCCTACTGTTACCCCAGTTGTAGACCCAAATAAGATCATTAAAGATGCAAAAGGAAAACATAGATCAGTTGAGGCCACATCTCAGTCAGTGAAGAAGGTACAAAAAAAATACATTCCAAAACAAAGGAACCCTCATATACTTTAGAATTAAAAGAAGTTTCAGTTTCAAAATATCTTGCTGAAAAATCTAAAATCAAAACTTCTTCCCTAGAAGATAAAGTAGATGTTGTTAATCTAATCTCAGCTGAAATTTTTTGTCATTCCTCAATCGATAAATATGAAATTAGTAAATATGAAGTAAGCATTATTTTAGTCAAAGAGAAAAAAACAGAGTTATTAAGTATCAATAACAAAATAAAAGAGTTTGTTCTAACTAAAGAGGAGTTAGAGCAAGTATTGGCAATTGCACCTTTTCTTGATAGGGATGTTTTGACTGAAGGAGATTTTAAGACCATTTTAAATTTCCTCCAAACTCATCCTGATTACCAGTCTTTCATCACACCTCAATAGGAATATTTTACTTTATCTAGAAATCCAGCTGTTGGGTCATCCTCTTCTCATCCACTATAAGAGAGTGTTCCTGAAGGCCTCACAATAAACTTATCTGACTTCCTAGCTCAGCAAAATAAAGTTGAATTAACCTCATCCCCTCAAGAGACAACTTTTGAATCTAATTCTTCTGTAGAAGGTGAAGTCAACACATCCTTTGTTCATCTCTTTGGGAATCAACTATTTTCAGTCCCCAAGCCTGAATTATCAGCTCAATATTTCCAATTTTCTATTGTTCTAAATCAGATTAAGAGTCCACAAATTGTAATTCCTATTTCCCAAATAGCTGCAACAACTGGTCATCCATCAACTGTACCTCAGCAAAATATGGCTCAGCCTGCCCTTACAAAGACGCAATAGATAGTGGCTTCAAGATATGCTCCACTTTCTCTTCCTCAACCTTTTCATCCACTCCCTCAAGGAGATTAATTGAAATATATTCCAAAATACACTAAAGAGGGAGAAGGATTTTCTGCTGAGGAACATTTAGTGGCTTTCTATAGTTATGCTGACAAACAGAATGTTGAACAAGAAGATTTCTGGTCAAGACTCTTTGTTCAAAGGTTGGATGGTGAAGCTCGTAAATGGTTTAGAAGTCTTCCCCCAAACTCAATTACAGAAATTGATGAATTGGAGGAAATATTTGTGAAGAAATCGGGTAATAAGAAAGACTATGTGTAGTACCCTACAAAATTTGGAACTCTGAAGAAGAAACTAGATGAGTCGATGGATGATTTTACCAAGAGGTTTAATAAGATTTATCAGAAAATTCCTGAAGAAATTAAGCCTCCTGAGACTACAACTATGATAAATTTTGCAAATGCTCTAGATTATGAGTTTGCTTTATGGCCAAGGGTTGAGAAAGAACAAACATTGATGGATATGCAAAAGGCTGTAATTGGAGTGTAGTTTAATCTCATGGCTTCTAAGAAATTGAAAATGGAGGAAGAAAAGGTAGAAAAGGAAAAAACGAAGATGAAAGAAGAAAAACATTCTTCTTCTAAGTCTCTTACAATAGAATAAAAGATTGATCAAATGTCCAATTTAATCAAGGAACTTGCCTCTAAGATGAAAAAATTAGAGCTAGAAAAAAAACAGCTGCTAGAGCTAATCAAAATGAGGCAAATAGAAATCAGGCTCCCTTCAGGAGGCCTTTTCAACCTCAACAAATCTTACAGCACCCAAGAAGGAATGTTGATGATCAAAATGTTCAGCCTCCTTTGAATAATTTTGTTGAAGAAGAGCAACAAGAAAATGAGGAATAAAATGAAGAAATAAACCTTGTGGGAGAAACCTCAGAGTCAACTTGTTTAACTTTGCGAGAATATGAAGACCAGTCAAGGATTTATTTTTTCAGATGATGATAATGTTTAAATTTATGCACAAAATGATAAAAAAACAACAATAAGCTCAAGAAATAAATTATCCATTGAGGTCTAAAGGCCCTATTTAATAACCTCAACAAAAATCAAATTCAGAGAAACAAGCTGCCAAACAGAAGGCCAAAGTCAATGAGGTTCTTCCACTCCAAAATTCTTCTCCAGTAGTCAAAATCACTGCAGAAAATAAAGAACTAGTTCCAATTTATTTCAGTTTCAAATCTGAATTGAGTAAAATCAAAATTTCAGTCCCACTTTTGGAATTGTTGAAAAATCCAGCATATAAAGAGTCTTTTAAAAGTCTACTACACCCACCTCTCGCTCTCGATTTAGTCAACCTTGAGGATGAACATCCCACTATTTATCTAGGTTGTCATGTCTAAGACCAAAATGATGATAACTCACCACCTTTATACCTGTAACTCAATATACATGAAAAATTGCTGCATAATTGTCTGTTAGATTCTGAGGCTTCTCACATTTTGATGCCAAAGAAAGTGATGGATGAATTGGGATTAGAGATCACCAAGCAATAACATGACCTCTACACCTTTGATTCCAAAAACGTCAAGTGCCTTGGAGTAATTAAGGACTTGGTTGTTTCTCTTACCCAACTACCTATGAAAGGCTTACTGATGGACATTGTAGTTGTAGACATTCCTTATAGATTTTCGATGCTACTTTCCAGAACTTGTTCTAAAAAATTGGGAGGTACCCTTCAGATGGACATGTCATATGCCACCATCTCAGTGTTTGGAGGGGAATTCAGAAGGTTGTATAGGGAAACCCAAATGGCCTACATCATTAGTGACCAACATAATCCTTCAAACCATCCCATATATGCTAAAGAAAAGGAATTGGGGTCATCAATACTACACCTTGTTGCTGATAATAACAATTTCCAGCTTGAAATAAGTGAAAAAAACACTTTCAAGGTACAAATGAGCAACATTTAGAGGGAGGAAAGATCTGGAAATTGTACTTTGATGGAGCCTCATCAAGATAAGGATTAGGAGCTACTGTAGTCCTCTTTTCTCCTACTCAGCAAAGGGTAACTATATCATATAAAATGCAATTTGCTACCATTAACAACACTGCTAAATATGAGGCGCTTGTGATGGGAATGAAGGCAACGAAATATTTGGGAGCAAAGTAGCTAATTGCTTTTGGTGATTCAAATTTGGTGATAAAGCAGGTGAGAAACAACTAGCAAGTGAAAAATTCCAAGTTGAAAAATTATAGGAATGAAGTCTAGGGCTTGATTGAGCATTATTTTTTAGCATTTAATATAAATTTTGTCACTAGAGAGGAAAATCAAATGGCTAATTCACTAGCTATTGTTGCTAGTAATTTCAAAGTTCCTCTAGATGTCAAGGCAACCTATGATGTTAAAATAAAAAATAGGCATTCAATTCTTGATAACATCAAATACTAGCAAGTATTTGAGACTGACAAGGAAATTCAGAAATTTTTAGATTGTGTTGAAGAGTTTTCAGACATACAAATTGATGATGAGCAGGACATTTTTGAAATTGAAAATATTAGGCCTTTTAAGAAAACCATGGCTGGGAAGAAAATTATAGATCTGAAAACTAACTATATTCCTAAAGGCTTAGTCCCTTTAGAAATATTGTTTTATGATAATGATGTTTTTCTCAAGCTGGAAAGTAAATTTGGTGGAGAGAGTACAATAGAATGTAACATTAGAATAGAAGATCAGCCAAAATTAGTCAAAGTGTCCGAATTCCTTTATCTTGAAACCTGAACAAAATATATCAAGCTACTGAAAGAATTTGCTGATATTTTTTCATGGTCTTATAGTGAGTTGAAAACTTATGATAGAAGCATAATGGAGGACAAGATTCCTTTGAAAACAGATGCAAAGCCTATAGCACAAAAAATCAGACATATCAATCCCATGTTGATCCCAATCATTGAGAAAGAAATAAAAAAATTATGGGAAGAAAAAATAATTCTGCCTTTGCGTTTTTCTAACTAGGTAGCTAATATAGTCCCGGTTTGGAAAAAGAATGGAGAGATAAGAATTTGCGTCGATTTTTGCAACCTGAACCGGTGTTCATTAAAAGATAAATATCCATTGCCCATTATGGATTATATTTTGTATAAGGTTGTAGATCCAAAATATTGTCAATGATTGATGTCTTTTCAGGCTATAATCAGATTTTAGTTGATAGGAAAGACAGGGAAAAGACAACATCTACCACACCCTGGGGTACATTCATGTACAACAAAATGCCATTTGGACTGATGAATGCTGGCGCAACTTTTCAACAAGCTTTGGATATTTCCTTTGCGGGAGAAAAGAAAAATTTGTAGTCATATATTTGGATGACATCATAGCCTATTCAAAATCTAATGAATACTGCTTGAAACATTTGAAATAAGTTTGTGACAAATGCAGAAATTTTGGTTTTTCCTTGAACCCAAAAAAGTCATCCTTTGTTTTCTAAGAAGGGAAATTATTGGGACATATTGTAACATAAAGTGGCATCTGTATTGATCTGGGGAGAGTAGGAGCTATTCAAAATATTGGTTTGCAAAGGAATAAAAAAGAATTGCAATCATTTTTAGGGAAAATCAATTTTCTGAGGCATTTTGTTCCTAACTTTGCAGAGCTGATCAAACACATAAATGTCTTGCTAAAAAAATATGCATAATTTAAATGGTGAGATGAAGCAAATAATTCATTTTTAGCAATCAAGTCTGCCTTGACTGAAGCTCCAGTTTTGATTAGTCCTGATTTTGAAAAATATTTTCTGATTTTTCATATGCTTTAGAAGAAACAATTGCAGTTGTCTTTTTACAGAAGAACAAAGAAGGATTAGAGCAGCCTATTTCATTTTTCAGTCGTGATTTAAGGGGTGTTGAATTAAAGTACAACTTGACTAAAAAAATAAATAAACATATGCACTAGTTAAGGCTTTGAAGTCTTTTCGAGTTTATGTGTTGCATTCAAAATAGTTGCTTTTTTTCCCAATATCACTGTTAAATATGTTTTGTTGCAGCTAAATACAGATGGCAGAAGGGGATGATGACTTACCAAAATTCTGGAATTTGGTATTGAGATCAGAACAACTAAATTGATTAAAGGTCAAGGGTTGGCTTGCTTGATGGCTGAATATAACTACAAGGCTTTAAATTTGAACGTAGAGGAAACTAAAGGAGAAGATAGAGAAGGTATTTATAATTATCTTGAAATATTTCATTCAGATTGGTACAAGGTATAGTATACTTTTTGTTAAATTTCAACTGTCCCCCTGAAATGGAGAAGTCAAAGAGGAGAGCTTTCAAATTGAGAGCTATTAATTATTTCATTTTGGAAGACCATATTGATTGGAAGGACCCTGTTGGAGTCTTATTAATATGTGTAGATGAAGCTGAATCCCAAGAGATTATGATATAGATACATGCAGGAATGTGTGGAGGGCATTTGTATTGGAAAGCCATTGCAAAAAAAATCTAAGAGCTCGCTATTATTTGCCAACTCTTTTCTCTGATGTTTTTTCCAAAGTCAAGAGCTATGTCGAATGTTAGATATTTGCTGGTAAATATAAATTGCTACCATTACCTCTTATTCCTATTTTAGCAGATGTTCCTTTCCAACAGTGGGGGTTAGACTTCATCGATGAAATTCATCCACCTTCATCATGAAAACATAGATGGATTCTCACAACTACATACTATTTTACTAAATGGATTGAAGCTATACCAACCAGGAATGCTACTGATACGATAATTATCAATTTTCTGTTGGAAAACATTATGTCTAGATCTGGTTGTCCACAAAATTTAGTAATTGATAATGCAATGGCCTTTAAGTCTACTAAGATATACAACTTTTGTCAACAATATGGAATTCAATTGACTCATTCCATGCCTTATTACCCTCAAGGTAATGGATTAGCTGAGTCATCCAACAAAAGTTTGGTTAGGATCATTAAGAAAATGCTGCCTGAAAATAAGAGAAATTGGGACACTCAGCCGGTACATGCTCTTTGGGTAGATAGGGTAAGTGGTAAAAAATCAAATGGAATGTCTTTGTTTCAGCATGTATATGATACAAATGTTGTAAGGGCTTTGCAATTATCTCTTCCTGTGATTAAGTTCCTACAAGATGAAGTTGGTGATGAAAATCCAATCCAACGGAGAATGCTGCACTTGATAGAGGCACACCAAATCAGAGAATCACTAATGGGTAAAACACAGAAGTATCAAACTAAAGTCAAATCTGGTTTTGACAAAAGAGAAAATCAGTAGCAGTTTCAAGAGAATGATTTGGTGATGTGCTGGGATGCCAGGAGAGAAGACCATGGAAAGCATGGAAAGTTTGAAATTTTTTGGTTTGGACCATTTAGAATTGCTGAAGTTTTGGAAAACAATACTTTTCTACTCAAACATTTGGATGATGATCAACTGATCGGAGGCCTAGTCAATAGTAATTTTCTTAAAAATTTGTTTGTTTAGTAAGTTAGTTGAGTCATTCAATTGTAAATATCCGATGTGATGTGTCAATAAAACTCCATGCCCAATGGTACTTGTGTCTGTATATATGGCCAATATTGAGTATAGTCAGTCAATGGTCAGTCCTAGTCATAATTTCCAAGAGGTATTCTAAGTTTAAAGAGTTTTGAAGGCACTGATTCTACAGTCCTTGAAGCCTCACAGGGAGGAATTCATCCCCAATAGGAGCCACTATTAGCACTGTAATTTGTCAAAGATTTTCAAAGTCTGGTCACCATTCTCCAAGGAATCAATCTTCCTTTTTAGTTCGGTTGTAAGATGAAAGTGTCACTGTCAAAGTGTAGTGGTGAGAAAATTTCATTTCTACTTTCATTCATTTCATTTTCCCTCTTTTACCTTTCATTTTTCCAAAAACCCAAAGTCTAGTGTTTCATTTCTTTCAAAACCCCTTTTTTACTATTAAAATCCATTTTTTATAGTTAAAAAGTAGCTCTGCCCACCCACTAATGGCCATATCATATTTCCTTTTAAACTTACCATATATTTCTTTTATCGCAGCTCTACCCACACCACAGAAAACCTTTGTAATATCATATATCATATGATATAACTTACCGCACTTAATAACATTGCGGACCCCTAGCCCTTTCATCGCAATCGGCTTATTACGGTTTTAACTTTCATTCACGTTACAATTTTCATCTCCTACAAAACTCCATATTCCCCGATTGTGATGTAAATGAGCCCCACCTTCCATTCTCATCGCACATCGCACTTCGTGAATCTTAACCTTTAACTCCTGTTCCTCATAAAAAAACTCCTGATTCATGATTTGCAGTATTTTCTGGGCCCCACCTTCCGTGCCACGTCACCCTCCGCTCATCGCACATCGCCCTTCGCAAGTTTTAACACTTACCTCCCATTTCTCATAACAAAATTTTCGATTTTCGATTTGCGAGCGACCCCACCTCCTTGCCATGTCATCACCCCATCACAAAAGTGTTCCCTCCCACATGTGTCTTATGTTTAAACATTCCGACCCTAATCTGCGATTGCGATATATGTATCAATGGTTTTTCTACTCCCGCTCATGATTTATTTAATAATCTCTCTTGCTATTAAAATGAAACTCCGCTATCTCTTTTAATCCGCCTCCATCCCTATCACGACAAACAAGAAACCAAAGGAAAACAACAACGACAGAGTTTCTCTGAAACATATTTCTACCATTACTCTCAGCACTAGCAAGTTTCCGTGAGGCACCAAGAAGCATTCAAGGAACAACCACACGTCACTTTCACTGCTGTTTACACTTTTGTGGAGTTGGTTGCACCAGAAAAGAGGAGGAGTCTTCCTATAGATTGCCACATCATACAACCACTTCGAATTGTTAGCCTTGATGTTGTTTATTTTTATTATGTCATAGAACTTTGTATTAAAGTTTTTGGATAAGCCTCATCTCTTGCATGAGATGGTAATAACTTTTAGGAACAAATCTACTCCTTTTGTGGGGATGAAAGTTTTATATTTTTGTATATATGTGAAAAACTGCTATGAAGTAAGGGTTCATGGTTTTAGAATCTTAACTCATATGATCAGTACTATTTTTAGTGAATGAAATAGACAGAAAATTCTGAGGACTTATTACCAATCTGGTGTGTGTATTGTCAATTTCCACTTGTGTTTCCATATCTTATTATCTTCAGTTGCAGTTTGAAATTTCTTATGCTGTTATGAGTTTTTATTAGTCTCTTGACATGTTCATGTGTTTTATCAATTTTTGTTAGTCTCACACAGTGAGCCTTCTTGGTAATATATATATATATATATATATATATATATATATATATATATATATATATATATATATATATATAGTGGAAAGAGAATCACTCATGATAGTTATATTTCATAATATTTAAGTGAGAATCTTGTAAGACTAGAGATAGCTTTCTCTTGATGAAATATTGTTAAACTGCTACTTGTGTTAATTTCTACCAAATACAGTGGATTTTTGCTTTGCAGACCTACTGTTTCTTCTCTCACCTTACAATTTCCTCTCCTCATAGGCTGCAAATGCACTCTTTGCTACCACATCATGATCCAATACCCTCATTAGTAGAATTGTTTTTTTGACTGAAATCTCTTTTTAGTGAGTAAGAGTTTAAACCACCTACCAATCTCATAAAACAAATCATTAAATTACCTTAGAGTTTAGGATGTGTCTGGTTAGGTGCTTGATGTAATTCAATTGCTGATTCCAGCACCAACAGTGTGAATTCTTCAAAATATAACATACCATTGTGAAACGTGAAATCATGAATTTTCATGGTAACATAAAATGGAGGCATTGAAACATCCCTTTCTTCTACATGAGCCCCAAATGTCACTAGAGGCTTTCCATCCTACAAATTCAACATATCTTGATATGGATTCATGAGAGAAAGATGTACAAAATTTTGAATTTGTTTATGACAAATAGGTTTCTTTGTAAGCTAACTAAGTGGAACAAGTACTTTAAACTTCTCCAACTCTCTGAAAAGACTAAACATTGCATACATCTTCTTCAATTTTAGTTCATCTTCATTCTCCTTTTCTTTTTTATTAGTATTAGAGAAATTTTGAGGTGTAAAATAGGCCTCCTAAGGAATATTATAAAATAATAGTGGAAGTAATGAAATAATATTAGAATATCTCATCAAGTCTTGGAGGAAAAATAACTAAATTTTCAACTCACATTTTCAACTTATCTCCATACAATTTTACTCAAATTTCGAGCAGGAGCACTCGTTGGATGCAGAATTTAATTTTGTATCCAAGGAGTACCCATGTTGCATACTTTGATGGACCCTACTACATGAAAAATGTCAAATACATGAAATAACTTGATTACAATCATGATAAACATGTGATTACAATCATGTTTTCTCATGTATTTCACATTTTTCATGTACTAGGGTCCATCTAAATTATACAAAATGGGTACTCCCTTGATCTAGGTGGCTCTAGGAAAACATACAGGATAAAGAGGGCTCACAAATCAAAGTGTTTGGATCACTTTCAAACTAGGGCCAGACCGTAGATCTCGTCGTCCTGATCGCATTGATGTTAACGATTCGTCAAACCGAGCTCGTATGCGAAAGTTAGGAGCAGTCAAAGTTCAGGGTTAAATTGGTGACTGGGCAGCCTTAAGGAAAACACAAATTTGACCTCTTTTGGCCACTGAATTCTGGCAAACTTAGGCCAGATTCCAGAAAAAAATTGTGGGATACTTAAAATGTCCACTAATGCCTATTTTCAGAATTTTCAAAAAATGCATATTGTTTTAATTAAACAAAAAATATATAAAAAAAGGTAGTGGGGGCTATGACCCCTGCCACCCCTGTCGGACCCTCAAGTCATAACTATTAAAATATATATATATATATACAGTGGTTCGGCAGCCATGACCCCAACGCCCAATCGTCATAACCCACGACAATGGTCAAAGTATTACGAGTGGGGCCAACGACTGTGACCCCACGACCCCAACCCTCTCTACAATAAGGGCCAACCATATTAAATGTTGGCGGGGGTTGTTAACCCACTGCCAACCAACCCTCGCACCACGTCCACCACGAAACCGGTGGAAATGGTGGGGTGGGCCACTTCATGCGGGTCAAACCCCCCATAACTTGACTTTTCAATTAAATTCAGGGTTAAAAAATATGCATGTGGATTTGTTTTAAAATAATACATTCGTTTTCCGCTCCTAATTATGGAGGGGTCGGGATTTGACCCCTCAACCTCAATCCAAAAAAATTCAAATTTAACCAATGCACCTCAACGACTCATGGGGGAGTCCGCCCTCAGTTTGATATTTAAACTCAATTTTTCATAAGTGCACCCAGGCCAAACCAGAGGAGAGCGCACATGCATTTCGAGGTAGGCATAGATTTCTATGCAGGTGGAACCATGAGCAGGCCCAGAAATAGGGAGCAGAACCATGAGCCTTGAAATTTTCTCGGGGAGGTAATTTTTCTCCATGTTAGAATATAGTCAAGTTTACAGTCATTTTTCACAGTTTTTCATAGGGAATGAAATGGCGAGGTTGGATTCGCCTTTTGAGTTGCATATCTCCAATCCACCCATAAAGTAGCATCTTGGAAGAATCTAGGGGGAATCTAAAAGATTCCCTTTTTCCCTATATTTTCACTTCATCCGAATTCAGAAAATGGACAATCGATTTTGCACTATTCAATGCCACGAATCTGATGGCGCATTCATATTTTCCATCCGAGATTTATATTTTTCGGTCACTTTTTGAAGCGACGTTGTAGGTGTCATATTTCAGTGAGTGAGCAGTGGATTTCACACCTTTCATTGCTATGATTTTGATGGTGTTTTCAGATCCAGCAGCAGAGCAAATCATTCTTTAGTCATCTTCAGCGTGAGGTATATGATGTGTTGATTTCGTGTACTTCTTTGTCCCTGAGTGTTGGCAATATGATGCAGAGTGTTGTCCTTGATGACAACCCACTTGATTAAGATGATGGCAACCTACTTGATGAAGTTATTCCTGACTTGATGGACTTGGTAATGATATAAATCTGATGTGATATGATGTGTCTACAGAGCAACTCAGATGTAATGATGAAAGGAATTTCAGTATGTGCTAGAACAATGATGAAAAGTGTATGTCACAAGGAATACGCGGGTTTGCTTAAGGAAAGTCGCGTATGTACGTGGAAAAGGACGTGCCAAGTCGCGTATGGTCAATTGCGCTCTAAATGTATAAAACCAAGGGTTACTACCATGGTATTGACCCATTGTATTGAGCGTTGGGTTGTCTATTTGATCCCGCCCAGGAATACCATCGGAAGTGATGTGGTTTTGGCTCATGGTATTGAAAAAGGGTAAACCTATATAAGGAGAAGGAAATCATTGTGCAAAGGGTGTGCATGAGTCTGGGTTTGAATGGATACTTCACTCTGAAGTATATCTGTATGGAAAGGGTAACAGTTTGATGATAGATCTGAATCTGTGATGCACCTATGAAGAAATGGATGAAGAAGGTTATCTAGATCTGAAATGTATTTGTATCTTCTAGATCTGATTGTGGAATGTTTAAATCTGAGATGAGGCGAACATCTATCTGAAAGTAAAGGGTTAAATCTGAACTGAATACCTGATCTGAAGAAGTATGCTGCTCTATAATGTCTGAAGTTCTATACGCTAGTTTGTCGTAGCAGAAGCGTGTATATACGCGGGTTTACTGAAGAGAAAGCGCGTATGGGCTGTTCTGTAATGTGCAAATGTATACGCGGGTTTATGTGAATGGAAGTGCGTATATACGCGGTATCAGTAAAAGGAAAGCGCGTATGAAAAACTAGGGTTTGCTGAAATTTGTGGTATGAGATGTACGTCATTGCGGTGGTTTACTACTGTACGATGTGGTTATGATTTCGGTTGATGTTTGATTGAGCTTAAATGTGGAGTAGGTCCGATCTGAAAATATGATGAAAAGTGGCACCGCAGAGTTGAGTTTTAAAAGGAAGCTTTTAGTTCGATTATGAAAATTGAAGTGACTTGGTCCATGGTGGTCTTGGGGTTGTGGCAACGGTCGGGGGGTGTAGCTCCCTTCCGGGTGAGGCAGGTAAACGAAAAGCGGGGGTCGTAGCTCCCTTCCGAGGAGAGGCGTGGCAGAGCGAGGGGGGTTGTAGCTCCCTTAGGGAGAGGCGTGAGAGAAGGTTGCAGCCTTAGGTAGGTGCACAATCTTGGTATGATGCAACGCTGATATAAGTTGTAAGATGTTTTCTTTATAATAAAATATTGAAGGCTGAGCAACGGCAGCGGTGGTTTTCTCCCGACTTGGGTTTCCACCTAAAATCCTGATGTTCAAGTGTGATGCTTATGTGTGATGGTTTATTCTGTTATTACTGCACATGTTTATTGTTAACTAAACATCAGAAGAATGAATGTTGCATAGATCTAAGTAAAGATTTAATTGCATAATAAGATCTCTGTGTATACGCGAGTTTAATGAAGGAGATTCACGTGTATACGCTAGTTGGATTCAGCAAAGTAGCGTATGTGTTTTGAAGTAAGAAAAAGTAAAAAGAATTGAGTATGCCCTAAATACTGATTCACCCCCCCCCCCCCCCTCTCAGTATTTTTCCCAACACTGAGATGCATAGTGTTGTACAGATCCTTGTTGATGTATGAGTCATGGGATCTTGTTTTTTTATTTTTGTACTTTCTGTCATGGATTTGTATTATGTTTGAGATCCCTTTGATTCCATGTTGGCGAGAAACTCATTTTCACACGTATGTTGTTTGAGATCCCTTGTTTTCCATGTTGGCAAGATACTCATAGTCTTTATGTGTGAGCTATTGTCATATTGATAGGAGTCCTTTTTGTGAATGAGAATTCCTATTGTGGAACATCTCGTAGAGAGGTCTAGCCACTCCTACGTGAGGGAATTTTCCTTATATGCCAGAGAAAACACATCCATGTACATATTCACTCCTTACAAAACTTAATGTAGTGGCCTACACCATCTTGATACTGAGGCCCACAGATGTAGTCCCTCCTGGACGAACTTGGTTATCAAACTACGTGTTGTTATGATTGCTAATCTTGACATGTTATGTTCCTCTTCTTTAAATGGAATTCTAATTTATTAGCTGAAGTAAAAGGTCTTGGTTAAGGGTATTAAGAATTTACCCTGGATCAAGTGGTATCAGAGTAGGTCTTCTTGCTGATTGGATTGCAGGCGTGAACTGTTGAATGTTTACTGAGTTGAGAAATGGAGGATGTCAAGGAAATGAATGAGACCATGCTCAGGGTGTCCGAGAAAGTAAACATGTTGTACGAGGCTCATGAAAAACAAGCAGCAGAGAACGCCGAATTGAAGACACTCCTACAAGAAGAGAAGGAGGACAAACATCGGTTGCAACTTGAGTTGCAAGACACAACAGAGGTGTGGGATGAATTGAAACACAACAATGAAAGTTTAAAAGAAAATCATGATGCGTTGAAGGCACTCCTACAATAAGAGGAGGAGGAGAAGCAACGGTTGTAGCTTCATCTACAAGCCGTGACACAAGCCTTGGAGGAAGCGAAGCAAAACTAAGGCTTAGAGAAGCCTTGTTCACCTATATCGCAATCGACAGCTAAGGTAAATGGTGTTGATTTCTCTTCATTTTATTCTCTTGATATCATTTTAGTTGGAAGTGTGGAGATACCCATTATAGGAATAGACATGAAAATCCTCACAATGATGGGGTACAAAGGAGGAGGACTTGGCGTTCGTGGCCAAGGCATAGCCCAACCATTGGAGGTTGTGCAGTGACCTTGCCATGCAGGTTTGGGGTACACTGAAGAAGGATGTTCGAAGGAAATAAAGGGAAAACATATATTGTTGAAATATCCAGGGAAGAGGAATGATGGGGACACTTCGCCATCATTCCATGGTAATGCATGTTGCAGTGAAAGAGATGAGGTGAGCTCCCATCATCATGATTGCACCAAAGACCACCAGAGAAGGTATGATAAGTCTCATTATTCCAAAGTGAATTTTGATTGTAAGAATTTTGATAATCACGGTCGTAAATCATGGCATCGCAAAACATGCCATTTTTGTGGTTTAAATAACCATTTGATTTCTAAGTGTTGGAGAAGGATGGCAACACAAAGGAGGGTGGGGCGTGAAAAGCCTTCTCCCCAACAGGAAAATAAATTGGTTAAGAAGGTTTGGAGGAGAAAAACCTTTTGCACTCATTGCAACCAAAGTGGCCATCAAAGAGCCACGTGCTGGAGACTCCATCCAGAGCAGCGCCTTCAAGACAAAGCGCCCATGCATGAACCAATCAAAAGAGATAATCGAAAAGAAAACTCCCATAGGGGAACAATCCATTCACTTTGATAAGTGAGAGATGGTTTTTCTAGAAGTGGTAGCTTGTCATGGCCTTATTTTTGTAAATCATTTGTTGCATGCTACACTATAAAAGTGATGATATGTTTTCCATCACTTGTTCAACAACCATGATATTTTGGCCTTGTTTTGTGAGTCGTGTGATGCATTTATTTCATGTAAAAGTGATGAGGTGTTTGCCATCACTTCGAAATGCGACACTGATGTATTGTCTTGTAATGATAGCTGGGGTGTGATTTCCATTTGATGTAAACTTGACCACCGAGTACATGTTATAAACTCATGGCAAGTATGGGAATATTTGGGTCATAGTTATTCAATTTGAGCATGTATTTGCATGGGATTGTACTAGAGGTTTGCAGAAGGTGCAGGTTTCAGTTCATCGCTTAAGGCTCCGAAGGACAAAGGTGAAGGAGATGGAAGGGTTTCTGGACGCTTGTGGTGTAGACATAGTACACAACATTGCAGATTCTTGTTGATGCTTTTGGAGGACCAAAATCTCCTTAGTGGGGAGGATTGATCCAGGTGGCCCCAGGGACACATACAGAACAAAGAGGGCTAAAAAATAAAAGTGTTTGGATCACTTTTGAACCAAGAACAGAGTGTAGATCTCGTCAACTTGATTGCAACAATGTGAACTCGTTGTCAAACCGAGCTCGTATGAGAAAGCAAGGAGCAATCAAAATTTGGGATTTACTTGGTGAATGAAAAACCTGAAGGAAGGCACAAATTTGACCTTTTCTGGCCACCGGATTCTGGCAAAATCAAGCCAAATTCTGGGTGAAATTTTGGGATACTTAAAATGCCCACTAACGCCTATTTTCAGGATTTTCAAAAAAATGCATATTGTTTTAATTAAACAAAAAAAAAATCTAAAAAGGGGTAGGGGGTTTGACCCCACTAACTTCGTCGACCTCAAATCATAACTATTTCAATATATATATATATATATATATATATATATATATATATATATATATATATATATATATATATATATGGTGGGTCGGCGGCCATGACCTCGTCGCTCAACCATCATAATCTGAGACAATGGTCAAAGTATTATGGGTGGGGCCAACGTCTGTGACCCTACGTCCCCAACCCTCTTCGCAATAAGGGCCAACTGTATTAAATTATGGCGGGGGTTGTTAACCCACAGCCAACCAACCCTCGCACCACTTCCACCATGGAGCCGACGGAAATGGCGGGGCGGGGTTAAAAAAGGTGCATGCGAATTTGTTTTAAAACAATACTTTTGTTATTCACGCCTAATTATGGATGGGTCGGGATTTTACCCCCCGACCTCCCTCCAATTAATTTCAAATTTAACCAATGCGCCACAACAACTCCTTGGGGAGTCCGCCCTCTGTTTGATATTTAAACTTAGTTTTTCATAAGTGTGCCCAGGCCAAACCAGAGGAGAGTGCGTACAAAGTTTGAGGTGGGCACAAATTTCGATGTAGGTGGAACCGTGAGTAGGCCCAAAAACAAGGATTGGAACCATGAGCCTTGAAATTTTCCTGGGGAGGTAATTTTTCTCCATGTCGAAATATAGTCAAGTTTACAGTCATTTTTCACGGTTTTTCGTAGGGAACGCAATGGCAAGGTCAGATACACCTTTTGAGTTGCAGATTTCCAGTCCACCCATGGAGCAACATCTTGGAGGAATCTATGGGGAATCAAGAAGATTCCTTTTTGCCCCATATTTTCACTTCATCTGAATTCAGAAAATGGATAGTCGATTTTGCACTATTCAATACCACGAATTTGATGGTTCATTCATATTTTCCATCCGAGATTTATATTTTTCAGTCACTTTTTGAAGTGAAGTTGCAGGTGTCAGCTTTCAAAGAGTGATCAGTTGATTTCACACCTTTCGACGCCACGATTGTGATGGTGATTTCAGATCTAGTAGCAGAGTAGCTCATTCTTCAGTCATCTTCTGTGTGAGGTATATGATGTGTTGATTTCATGTACTTCTTTTTCCCTGAGATGCATAATGTTGCACAGATCCTTGTTGATGTATGAGTCATGGGATCTTGTTTTTTTATTGTTGTACTTTATGTCATGGATTTGTATTATGTTTGAGATCCGGTTGATGCCATGTTGGGGTGGTACTCATTGTCACACGTATGTCGTTTGAGATCCCTTGTTTTCCATGTTGGTGGGATACTCATAGTATTTATGTGTGAGCTATTGTCATATTGATAGGAGTCCTTTTTGTGAATGAGAGTTCCTGTTGTGGAACATATCATAGAGAGGTCTAGCCACTCCTGCGTGAGGGAATTTTCCTTTTATGTCAGAGAAAACACATCCATGTACATCTTCAATCCTTACAACAATTAATGCAGTGACCTACACCATCTTGACACTAAGGCCCGTAGATGTAGTCCCTCCTGGACGAACTCTGTTATCAAACAACATGTTCTTATGATTGTTGATCGTGACATGTTATGTTCCTCTTATTTACAACACGTAGTTGTTAATTTATGTTCATTTCCTTTTAATTAAATGAAATTATAATTTATCAGCTGAAGTAAAAGGTCTTGGTGAAGGGTATCAAGAATTTACCCTAGATCAAGTGGTATCAGAGCAGGTCTTCTTTCTGATTAGATTGTAGGTGTGAACTGTTGAACATTCGCTGAGTTGAGAAACGGAGGATGTCAAGGACATGTACAAGACCATGCTTAGGGTGTCTGAGAAAGCAGACATGTTGTACGAGGCTTATGAAAAATAAGAAGCAGAGAACATTGAACGGAAGACACTCCTACAGGAAGAGAAGGAGGACAAACATCGGTTGCAGCTTCAGTTGCAAGCCATGACAGAGGCGTGAGATGAATTGAAACACAACAATGATATTCTTCAAGAAATTCATGGTGCATTGAAGGCACTCCTATAGGAAGAGGAGGAGGAGGAGGAGGAGAAGCAGCGGTTGCAGCTTCAGCTACAAGCCGCGACAGAAGCCTTGGAGGAATAGAAGCACAACGAAGGCTTAGAGAAGCCTTCTTCACCTATTTCGGAATCAACAGCTAAGGTAAATGGTGTTGATTTCTCTTCGTTTTCTTCACATGATATCATTTCAGTTGGAAGTGTGGAGATACCCATTACAGGAACCATCATGAAAATCCTCACAAAAATGGGGTACAAAGGAGGAGGACTTGGAATTCGTGGCCAAGGCATAACCCAAACATTGGAGGTTGTGCAGTGACCTTGCTATGCAGGTTTCGGGTACACTGAAGAAGGATGTTCGAAGGACATCAAGGGAAAAAAGATGTTGATGAACTCTCCAGGGAAGAGGAATGATGGGGAAACTTCGTCATCGTTCCATGGTAATTCATGTTGCAATGAAAGAGCTGAGGCAAGCTCCCATCATCATGATCACACTAGAGAGCACCAGAGAAGGTATAATAAGTCTCATTATTCCAGATTGAATTTTGATTATAAGAATGTTGATAACCATGGTCGTAAATCATGGCATCGCAAAACATGTCATTTTTGTGATTTAAATAACCATGTGATTTCTAAGTGTTGGAGAAGGATGGAAGCTCAAAGGAGGACGAGGCATGAAAAGCCTTCTACCCAATAGGAAAAGAAATCGGTTAAGCAAGTTTGGAGGAGAAAAACCTTTTGCACTCATTGCGACCAAAGTGGCCATCAAAGAGCCACATGTTGGAGAATCCATCTAGAGCAACACCTTCAAGACAAAGCGCTTGTGCATGAACTAGTTGAAAGAGATGATCGGCAAGTAAATATCCCACAGGGGAATGATCCATTCACTTTGATAAGTGAGAGATGGTTTTTCTAGAAGTGTTAGCTTGTCATGGCCTTATTTTTGTAAATAATTTGTTGCATGCTACACTATAAAAGTGATGATATATTTTCCATCACTTGTTCAATAACCATGATATTTTGGCCTTGTTTTATGAGTCATGTGATGCATTTATTTCATGTAAAATTGATGAGATGTTTTCCATCACTTTGAAATGTGAAAATGATGTCTTGTCTTGTAATGATAGCTGGGGTGTGAGTTCCATTTGATGTAAACTTGACCACCGAGTACATTTTATAAACTCGTGGAAAGTATGGGAATATTTGGGTCATAGTTGATCAATTTGAGCATGTATTTGCATGGGATTGTACTACAAGTTTGCAAAAGGTGCAGGTGTCAGTTCATCACTTAAGGCTTCGAAGGACAAAGGTGAAGGAGATGGAAGGGTGACCTTTTTAGGACACTTATGGTGTAGACATAATACACATCAGTGCAGATTATTATTGATGCTTTTGGAGGACCCAAAGCTCCTCAGTGGGGAGGATTGATCTAGGTGGCTCCAGGAACACATATAGGATAAAGAGGGCTAAAAAATAAAATTGTTTGGATCGCTTTCGAACCAGGAATAGGGCATAGATATCGTCTTCCTGATCGCACCGATGTGAATGCTTCGTTAAACCGAGCTAGTATGTGAAAGTTAGGAGCAATCAAAGTTCAGGGTTGACTTGGTAACTAGGCAGCCTTAAGGAAGGCACAAATTTGACCTTTTTTGGCCACTGGATTCTAGAAAAATCAGGCCAAGTTCTAGGCGAAATTGTCGGTTACTTAAAATGCCCACTAATGCCTATTTTCGGTATTTTCAAAAAAATGCATATTGTTTTAATTTATATATATATAGATATATATATATATATATATATATATATATATATATATATATATATATATATGGGGTGGTGGGTGTGACCTCCTCCACGCTCTTCGAACTCTCAAATCATAACTATTTTAAAAAATATATATACAGTGGGTCCGCAGCCATGACCCCGCCACCTGACCGTCATAACCCACAAACATGGTCGAAGTATTATGGGTGGGGCCAACGGTTGTGACCCCGTGTCCCAAACCCTCTCCATAATAAGGGCCAACTATATTAAATGGTGGCAGGGGTTGTTAACCCCCGCCAACCAACCCTCATGCCACGTCCACCACAAAGTTGACGGAAATGGTGGGGCGGGCTGCCCCATGTGGGTCCGGCCCCCCATAGCTTGAATTTTCAATTAAATGCGGGGTTAAAAAATATGCATACGGATTTGTTTTAAAATAATAATTTCATTATCTGTGCCTAATTATGGAGGGGTCAGGATTTGACCCCCTGACCTCCCTCCAACAAATTTCAAATTTAACCAATGCGCCCCAATGGCTCCTTCAGGAGTCCGCCCTTAATTTGATATTTAAACTCAGTTTTTCATAAGTGCGTCAAGGCCATACCAGAGGAGAGCACACACATAGTTCAAGGCAGGCACATATTTCGATCCAGGTGGAACCATGAGCAGGCCCAGAAACAGGGAGCGGAACCATGAGCCTTGAAATTTTCCCAGGGAGCTAGTTTTTCTTCATGTCAGAATATAGTCAAGTTTACAGTCATTTTTCATAGTTTTTCGCAGGGAGCACAATGGCGAGGTCTGATTCGCCTTTTGAGTTGTAGATTTCCATTCCACCCACAAAGCATCATCTTGGAGGAATCTAGTGGGAATCTAAAAGATTCCTTTTTGCCCCATATTTTCACTTCATTCGAATTCAGAAAATGGACAGTCGATTTTGCACTATTTGATGCCATGAATCTGATGGTGCCTTCAGATTTTCCATCCAAGATTTATATTTTTCGGTCACATTTTAAAGTGAAGTTGCAGGTTTCATATTTCAACAAGTGAGCAGTCAATTTCACATCTTTCGACGCCACGATTGTGATGGTGATTTCAAATCCAGTAGCAGAGCAACTCATTCTTCAGTCATCTTTAGCGTGAGGTATATGAAGTGTTGATTTCATGTACTTCTTTGTCCCTGAGATGCATAGTGTTGTACAGATCCCTGTTGATGTAGGAGTCATGGGATCTTGTTTTTTTATTGTTGTACTTTTTGTCATGGATTTGTATTATGTTTGAGATCCCTTTGATGCCATGTTGGAGGGATACTCATTTTCACACATATGTCATTTGAGATCCCTTATTTTCGATGTCAATGGGATACTCGTAGTCTTGATGTGTGAGCTATTATCATACTGATAGGAGTCCTTTTTGTGAAAGAGAGTTCCTATTGTGGAACATCTCGTAGAGAGGTCTAGCCACTCCTACATGAGGGCATTTTCCTTGTATGTCAGAGAAAACACATCCATGTACATATTCACTCCTTACAACACTTAATGCAACGGCCTACACCATCTTGACATTGAGGCCCGAAGATGTAGTCCCTCCTGGACGAACTCCGTTATCAAACGACACGTTGTTATGATTGTTGATCTTGACATGTTATGTTCCTCATATTTACAACACACAGTTGTTCATTTATGTTCATTTTTCTTTAATTAAATGCAATTCTAATTTATCAGCTGAAGTAAAAGGTATTGGTTAAGGGTATCAAGAATTTACCTTGGATCATCCTTGGATGCAAAAATAAATTCCGCATCCAATGAGTGCTCCCTCTCAAAATTTGAGTAAATTCATAGTATAAGTTGAAATACGAGTTGAAAAAGTAGCTTTTGTTTTTATTTTTTATCTTTTAACCTTTTTACTCCAAAAATGGTGAATCATCCCCCATGGTTGACATCATCATATTGAATCCTATTGGTACTTATAAATTTGATTACTGTTGTACATTTTTTTAGGCCCACTTTTTACCTCAAAATTTCTCTAATGACTACTGTACCTGTAAAGTTTCCCATTGCTGATTTGTAGAGGATTGAATTTGTTCTTTACCTTTTCCTTTGCTCTAATCACAAACCTTCTTATTATAATCATTAGATTTATTTTGATCTTTGTTTTTATTTTTAGATCTTAAATCACTTTTTTGATGTATTTAAGCTTGCATAAAATATTTTTTTTTTTTTGTTATATATATCAGGAATCCAATTCTTCTTGTATTCTTTTAATATGAGCTTCCTCATCTATGTCCAAAATCAACCTAAATTCAGTTTAAACATAACCAAATTCAAAGCTTTCTTCAAGAAAATTCATAGCATCTTCTGGGTCCTCTTCATCATCAATCCTCAAAGGAGGTTGAACTTGATCATTGGAATTTTTTCTCTCCCTTTGCAACATATGTGGATGTACTGGTCTCCTAAACTAATTTTCATTTCTATTTTTTGCTTAAGGATTATGTCTTTGTTGATTTTTATTCTCCAATTCAATTCTAGCCATTTTATTTCATAGGTTCCTAATAATATAACTTCTATTCTTGTAATTCCTTGCTAATACTAGAAGGACCAATCTCCTCTTTTCTTTTCCTTATTTCAAAAGTCTCTATCTTTGCCATCAATTCACCTTAGGTAGTCAAATTTGATTCAATCTCCACTACATTAGTTTTCATCTTGGCTAAAGAATCAAACCTTATTTCCCCAAGTATCATAGTGAAGTCAAAATAAAAAGCTACTACGAATGCAACCTTAGCAACTACAAGAGAAAATTAATTTCATTAGGATTTTTATTAATTTTTTTATTGAATCTTTTGTTAAATTCAAAAACCATTTCACCATTTTTTTCTTTTAATTGAATTAAAATTTGTCCAGTAGAATAAATGATATTTTTTCTCTCCCCATTGCTTTAAAAATGTATCATTTAATACAACCCAAGATGTGATTAATCCAACATCCAATTGCCTAAACTATGTACCAAATTCACCTTCTAAGTATTGCATAAACAATTTCATATATACATATTCTTCCTCCACATTCATATTATCTCCAAAACTCAGCAATATTGGAAGTTTCTTCTCAACATTTTTCTCATATTCTGCATTGTAACTGGGCAGGTGATTATGGTAGCCTTGGGGAATTTCATGTGGAATTGTAGGGAATCTAAGGGGTGCATATTGTGCAACAACTAGATCATTTAAATTTTGAGTGACCATTATATTCTATCGAATAATTTGTTTTGTATTTACTATTGGGATGACTACTTTAAATGGTTATTTTATATCTTTAATATTTTTCTTCTTTAGATTATTTGGGAAAACAAAAGCAATCTCCTCTAGAAATTCTATTCGAGTCTTTGAATTAGAACACAAAAACCAAATAATCTTTCACAACTTCGATTTTTTCAAGTAAAGTGGAAATTTCTAGAGCAGTACCTTTTTCAAGGAATATAAATGCCTTCAAGGATGGATCTAGATTTTCCTCAAAAATCTCAGGGCTTTCAATAATGCCACTTGTAATTCCTTCACAATATGTGCTAGGAGTAAAAACTTGTTTTTCTCTCCAAGCCTTCTTTCAAATTAGCTTTTCCGGATTTGGAAGTGTTGGAATATGTTTTGAACTAGGATTTCCATGTGTATTCTTCCTTACTGAATCCAATTTTCTAGTGCATATTTCGAGGTGAATGATTTTATCCTTCTTCCTTTTCTTGTTCACCAACAAGGATGAAACAATTGTTTCCCAAGGAAAAATATTTTTTTCTTTGTCTTCGATGATGGTGCCAAAAATGATCTTATATCCAAAAGACAATTCTTGTATAGGGAATCAATGCTTAGGAATCATTATGATAAGTGTTCTTAGTAGAATGTGCTATTAGGAAACAAAATAAATTGGAAATATGTTCCAATTCTTATGTAACTTCGTTTTAGGAACTCAAAGAACCCATTTATGAGTTTACAAATTAAACAATTTTAAATAATGACAAAAGATAAGAAGAAAGGTTTAACTTATCAGGCAATTGAGAATCCAAGAAATCAAACTTGAAGAATGAGTGTTAATGATTAAGACTTTAGAAAATGGTGAATATGTTCATAAAAAATTTGAAGAGATACTTCTTGCTAACCATGCAAAATCACAGGTGAATTTAAAACATACTGAATCTCTTATAAATCTATAACTTTTATACAACTTCAGGCAGGTTCAATTCTAGAGAAAACTTGTATGTTTTTCTAGATTTTATTAATTTCCTTCAAATTCTTAATAACATATAATGTGTAACACCATCCTCCCACATTTACCCAAATTTCAGGCTTTCCAGGGTATACATGTGATGAAGAGTTACTATGATATGATTCAACCTCCTAGATCAGCTTAAGGAAGTGGAATTGACAAGAAAAAAACCTTAATGACTTACCTCAAGTGCTACAAGACCCATAAAGGCTAAAACACCCTTCCAGGTTCCCAAGGCCTTATATAAAACTCTATTTTAGTGCCATGGTCTCCTAGACATTGGCACATTAGTGCTGGAATTTTTCTGTAACCCTCCAGTCACATGCATTATGCCTACAAGGGAGAACTTGAAATATTTTTCACCCAACTCTCTGCCTGCAACCATGAGATTTAAGCGAATTTTTAAGGCTAGGATCCATACCTCTGCCCATAAATTAATGAAATTCTTAGAAATGATAAATGATATAGGGACAAATCATTCAATACAAAACATAGAAAAGAACCTGACCCAAAAAGGTCTAGCCATGAAAGACATTACATCAAACACATCATAAGCATGTACTGTACAGGTCATAAATACACATCTAAACATAGGTATTTTGTACTTATCTGAGAATCATTAATGATGTAGGGGCATTAGGCACAATGAAGCACTTTGTATTTTTTATGAGACCTAGGGGTCTCATATTTCTAAAGTCTCTTGTAATTATTAGTATTTTTGAATAAAAAGTGAGAATTGTAAATGTTCTCTAACTGCAGAGAACATGAGAGAATTGGTTAAGTTAGGAATATGAATAGACAGCCAGAGGTATGAGTCAATTTAGGGTCAGTTAATCTATTGAGTCTAAATTTAGGAATTGGGAATGTTAAGAGTTTGTTGAGTTGTTTGGAGACTTGAATCGATTCAGGTCATCCCTTTGGTATAAATGTAATCATGCAGAGTTTAGATAGGGATAGAGGTAGAGAGATGTTTAGAAGATACAGAGTAGGTTGTAGAGGCCACATAATAGAAGACCTGGCCAGAAAAAGGATAATCTGTAAGTAATTCCAATGGTGTATATAATATGAATCGCTTCAGCATTGTATTAATATTGTTGGCTTAAACTCTGGTTAAATGAATCTTGTGCATCATTGAAGAAATTGAATTTCTTGTCGATGTTGCATCCTGAATTGTATGTGCCTTGATTGAATTTAGTTCTGCGTAAATGAAATCGAATATCATTAACCCAATGTATAAGAACTAGTGCGAATAGGCTCCGTGGGGATGTTCTGTTTTAATTAGCGAATTTACTATGAGTTGCATTCCTAGCATTTGAGGGAGATCGACCACTGAAGGGGTCGATCTCATTGAAGGAAGTGGGATCGGAGCATAGTGATTTAGTTACAACTGAATGGATCAAGGTTAGTGAATGAAACATTGTTTCCATGTGGTACCCAATGAGGAGGAATTTGGGCGCTCTACTGTGATTACGAAGTAAGGAGAGATCGTACTTTGAAACCACAGTTGGAAGGTTTCAGAAAATCGTGTGTGTATAAACCATAACCACGAGTGGATTGGCGTTGAGGAACTGTGGATGATTGCCGTGTAGCTGAATGTGATTATGCTGCAATTGAACTTTGTTTGATCAAATTGAACTGGGTGAAGTCAGATGGTAGTAATGGAACAGAGTCTGCGAAATTGTTGAATGAAGAATGTGTAGTATAGAACCTATTCGAATAATGATGAGGAATTGAAACGGAACCTGGAGCCAAAGAACGAAACCGTGAAAGAATGACAAAACCAGCGTTTGAGGAAAAGTGGGTTTCGCGTGAGCGAAAAGTGGCCAATGGTATTCAAATAAAAAAATACGATTCCATTTATTGTTGGACGTGTGTCCTAGAGTGGTAATTGAAAACCACAAATGTCGCGTGATTTGGAGGTGTTAACCCACAGAGATTGAAACAACGCGATATGCGTTATACCCATCTGATTGTTTGTGATGGTAGATCCACAGTGATTGCATTTGCGTGATGCACGAAGTTTAATAAGGTATGTATTACATGTAAATTGTGGGCCCGAGGATACATATGTATGTCATCGCTTTGATATTAAAACTAAGCCAAGCCTTGTTGCGTCGTCCTAACGTTCGGTGGAGGATATAATGTATATTAATGCTCTTTAGTTGATATAAAATTCACAAAGGGAACACACTTAATTTCTGGATATGGGAGTATGTTGGTGCGGGGCCCAGACTCTAATACATGGCGATGATTGATATTTAACCAAGGTCCGAATGGTATATTGTATATGGTTGGAATCGTATGCGTGGATGTGTTGATTTCATTGAAAAGTTGACGGGCTAAGGTGTGGTACAATGTTCTATGAACATTTAAATAAAGATCATAGACATATATAATTGGGTCAAGATCTACCCGCTTAATATAATTTCTTGACAGTGGTTGTTAAGTTGCAGCGTAATAGCTATCCGCATTGAATATATAACTTACCTAGGTTGAATTCTTGTATAGTAAGGGGAAGCTTGTAGTCGGGTCTTGGTTAAGTCCGAATAGTTGATGAAAAAAAAATCATTATGTATGGTATTCAATGGTTTCATAGTCATTGGTCGAGTGATAAGCTTCCACAGGAGATTTAAAATTATTTGGGTAAAACTTTGGAAGTGCATTTTAGGAGCAAGAATAAAGGAGATTGAAGGTAGCTCGGGCATCATTGTGGTATCAGAGCATCAGGAATAGCTCTTTTTGGAAAAGTTCAAGTTTGGTGAATGCATATATGAAAATAACCCGGACTTTTGAAAACTGATGAAATTTGCAGCATGTAGGGATACAATGCATGTGATGAGAGGATGAAGAAAAATTGAAGTTCTAAATCTGTTGAAGGGTGATTACAGATTTGAAGAAGGAAGATCAAATTCTAAGATATTATAGGTAGCGAGGATACACAGAATTACAGTAAACAGGATTTGCAGAGTGAGTGGAAGACAAGATCATGCAGAGATCTTGCAAGTAAATAATTTTAAATATGATTTGAAATTGTAATTGCAGAATTGTGGTTGCAGAAATTTGAAGACAGAGTTGATGATGATGACAGTGAGCCTGATGTTAAACTATAGGCTGGATAAAGAGGACAAGTGCAGTGTTCTCAAGAGAAGGTGAGCAGTGCTTAAATCTGGTTTGGAGATCTTTTTGCAAAATTAAGAGTGCAGACAATTGAAGAATCTCAGCAAAAGCAGATCACAACTTTGGGAGCAATGATAGAAGAGTCTAGCAGAGGATTCTTAGTGAAGAAGAAAGTGTGGCAGAACCTGAAGAAATTCAACAGAGGTTTAATGAGTTCTTGAGAAGTTGCAGAGTGAAGCCTGGAGAGAGCAGAAGAGAGTGCTTAGAAGGGTCCAACAGACAGGGGACCAATACTTGCCAAAAGATGGATCTAGAGGAAGGGATTGGTGAGGTAAGCAGGGAAAAATTTAGGGGCGAATTTTAGCCCAAAGGCGAATTTTAAGGGATTTTAAATTTTATTAGGGCGAATTTTTTATATAAAACCCCTTTTTTATAGTTTAATAAAGTTAGCCCAAAAAAATAATTAATTATTTAAAATTAGCCCACAAAAAAAAGGGCGCACAAAACTGGAAACATGAAATTCACCCCCGATTTTCCAGGTTTCCATGGCATTCGCCCCCAATTTTCCAGGTTTCTATGGCATTCGCCCCATTTTTTCAGTTTTCAGTGGTTCGGAGAGGTGGTTGGGCTTTGTGCACACAGATTTTCTAAGTTCTTGCTGGTTGAGCGAGGCCGACTCTCTCTGGTCCGTCTTTTTCTTGTCCATTTCAGTCATAGATCTGTGTTGATGGGAACATGACCGATCATAGGTGATGAGTAGGTAAAAGCCCAGTTGGTATGAGCAGCTCGCCTTGCTCATTCACTCAGGGCGGTCGGTGGGGGTAGAGCCTCTAGCGCCAATGTTGATTAAGAACATGTTTCTTTTTATGGTATGGAATAGGAACAACAAGAATGGAACCGCTATCGCTTGTCCTATCATCCGTGCTGAGCTTCTTTCATTCGTCAGTATGGGTAGGTAGAGTCCTTTGCTCGTATGCTTGGCATTACTATAGTAGCACCAGTCTTCCTTTTTAGTGCACATGAAACATAAACCCTAACAGCCCACACTGTGATCAAAACTCTTCCTTTTGATTCAGTAGTTTCTTCTTTCGATGAAGCAATCGTTATATATTGAAATATTGATCCAGTAGCACCTACATATTGAATATCTAGATCCTTCTGTAATTACATACATAAGATACATACCCAGATAAGTTAATTGACTGAGCAGAAGCGGAATAATAGTAAGTTCAAAAGCAAGGGTAGACTATCAGGATACAATTGATGAGCCAAACCAAAGGTGTGATGAGCTGAGCCAGAGGTGGGAGCTGGAGCATAGGTGGTATTCTAGACGAAAAAACAGATTACAGTTCCATCACCATCTCAAGAACGAGGAGCTGGGATAGCAGCAGTAAAGGCAACGGAGTAGGAGACGGGTCCACCAGTTTCATCCCTCACTAATTTGATATGAGCGGGACTGCATTATGGGTATGGCTATTGGATCTGGATATGGAGAAACTACTGGATCTATAGAAAGGTCGGATTTCTTAAGCCTTCATAGTTCCCTAGCCAACCAGAAAACGTTTATGAAAGTGGGAAATTGGAGAGTGAAAAGGTGGCGTATGGGGGAGGTACATTGGCCGTATTTACGTTGGATTTGCTTTTTCCAATTCTTCTTTCTTTAAGGCGCATAAAGCGTAGAGGCAGGAAGGAAGGTGCTGCTGGCCGGAAGGAGCGCCCAGCGTGAAGTGATCCTTAGCACCCATTTCCCGAAATACACCACCTGTTTCATCCATGTTGGCATGAACATACGGGAGGGAGATTAAGCTCGGATTCCTCAGCATGAACCAATCTTCAGCTACCCTTCTTGCTCTATAAACCCCTAAGCTCAAGCATCAAGCTCATGACCCCTAATCTCAATCTTTAAGCTCATGGATGGATATAATGACTAATTCCTTCCTCAAAGCTCATGTGTTAAGATCCAACCCCCAAAGAGAAGCATTCCTCATTTCAAAAGCATGCATGAAGCTAACCCATTAAGCCAGACCTCTCCTGAAGCTGGACCTCTCCTGAAGCTGGAGATAACCTCAAAAGTGAAAGCATCAAGAGCATGACCCAGAAGCAAGATCACTTCCCCAAAGCTAAAGTATCTAGTTATTAGGAGCTACTGAACAAATACTAAAAATATACCTCCTAATCGCTTGTGTGGGCATAAAGCCTTCCTCATGCCTGAAGCTCAAGATGCAGGTTCTTAGGATTGGTTGATTGAATACTAACCAACCATACTAAAAAAGCTCAAGGTAGATGGTTTTATGATTTAAGGGGAGACTAACAAAGACAAGGTTTTTTGGCATACAGGATAGGCTACTATAACCTCAAGCTGAAGCTCCTGTTTCTTGTGTTTGGTGTTGTTCTTGGCTGAACGTATAACCCAGACTAAGCTAAATTGTGTTGGCATCCCGTAAAAGCATCCACATCCTCATGCTCTAAAGGTGCAACTTATTTTTGTTGTGATGGAATGACTTTACCTAACCAGACTACTCAAGCACCTAACTAGACTCCTAGCATCAGTTGTGTTGTTTGATGATGGATGAATCCTAACCAGACTACTCAAGTAAAGCTCAATCAGACTCTCTCTACCTGTCTCCTCTCCTGGTGGTCGAGCCATGCTTACACATCCTCAAGCTCATGCTTTTTTTTGTGATTGGAAAAATGGAGCCTAACGGGAATATTCTACATTATGTTCGCATACTCCAGAAGTAAGCATGTTCTTCAAGCTCTTAGTTGGATGGAAGGTCAAAATGGAGACTGAAGCTACCGGTGTGTTGGCATATTGAAGTTCTGGTTTCTCATCTGGTTGTTCTAGGATTCAATCTATCATTTGTAAGTGTGTGAGGGAAGGAAGTAATACTGTTGATATTAGGCAGTTCCTAGGGTTGTTTATAAGTGTTAAGGTTCAACTGGAGCTAGTCTAGTTCTAAGGGTCTAACGGGTGTTAGACGGGTAATCAGGTATATGGATTCCATCCTAAGCTAGTTTTGTAAGGATTTTTAGTATTGTTATGTCCTCAAAGAATCTTCGTAGTGTCTCTTAGAGTGTGCTAGTGCTCGGCTTCCTCAATGCTCAATCCTAAGTTCTGTCCTTGTATTCCTGGCTTCTTCCTTCTTCTACGCATCTATCGGACCTCTGCCTTATGGTGTTTGTTTATTCCAAATACCTAATATCTAGCTTGGTTAAAGCTCCTTTAGCTCCTTATTCAGACCTCCCTGTTCTGGTTTCTTGGCTTCCCCTAGAGGGTTCCTTGACCGATGGTTCCTTGGCCTAGGTGTTGGTTCTCTAAAGTACATGCCCCATTCTTTCTAAGCATCTTCCTAAGCTAAAACCTCCCCTTGAAAAGATTATGAATTCTAGAGTGGATGTTATTCTATCAATGAGTCAAGAGATAAAGCTAGACAAGTCAACCCCATTGAGATATATTGGATGCTTTTAATATTAAAATGGTTAAATACACAATAATTAAAAGAAGACATCCTCATCTCACATATGCAAGGAGCATCAACATGTCATCCTTAGCTCCAATCTCATGAGAGTTTACATATTTCTATAGATTATCATCCTAGTTGAGAACTGAACTTCGAAGTCTACCTAAAAGGAATTGATCTCTCCCATATGGAAAGGAGGTGATTTATCAGCCCTCTGCATTGCAAGTGGGATCTCTTTACCATATTTGAGCTTGAATTAAATATGAATGTACTATCCCTTGTTTATGCTTTGTCATGCATTAGTATGTAATTTTTCATTTATGATCATCAGTCTTATCTTTTGTAGATATTGGATGGTTTCTTGCTATTAGATATAGTTTTGGATTTCTCTGTTTATCTAAATATGTTAAGAAATATCAAGTTCATAGCATTGATTAGCCAAAAGTTAGTAGAAACTAGAAAAATGGTGAACCAGCTTCTCCAAGCTACACAAAATAAAGAAGGACCTACAGCACATGTATTCTAGTGTCATTGTTGGAGAATGTGACTCTAGGGAGTCAGGGACAACAGGTTTCTCCACAACTCCAGGAGGTAGTTGACGAGGCCTTCACCTTGGTCAATTTACCTTGCTCACTCATATTTTTCAATTGCTTGTTGAGCAACTTTTTAAATTTGGGTGACAACTTATCCTGATACTTAACTTGCAAGTATTTACAGATTGCATAATGACTTGATCCTGCCCTTTTTTTCAATGAAGATATAGCATCTATGATCATCTGCAAGAAAAAAAAGAATTATAAAATTAAATTAATAGCACATTCAAATAACCCCAGGAGATTAAATCACAGATGCAATAGGCAAAGCAGACAAGGATAAAGTGAAAGCAGAACCAAAAAAGAAGGCAACAAAAGCAACTAAAAAGACCTGACAGATATAGAAGATTACCTTCTTGTTGATTGATTTACATTTTCTTAATTAACAACTGGATGAAATCGTAATAATTTCAAGGACAAAGCAGGAATGGTCATCTCATTATTACGTTAAATCATTATTTTGCTGTCACCAAATCCCCAATGGGTGAGGTGGGACTGCCCCTTGAATTAGCGTTTTGGAACACAGAGTGCATCCTTGGGATGTCTAAGGGAGGTTGTTCACCACTCAAGTGTGGGACAAGCATCCCCAATTCAATATTGGCCACATCAAATGTGGCTCCATCCTGTGTTTGGATGCCCTATAGCAAGGAATGCTGACCCCTACTACATAGATTGTAATGCTAATATGAATTGTTATTCTATCGATGAGTCAAGAGATAAAGCTAGACAATAATTCAACCCCATTGAGATATATTGGATACTTTTAATATTGAAATGGTTAAATACACAATAATTACAAGTATACATCCTCATCTCACATATGCAAGGAGCATCAGCATGTCATCCTTAGCTCCAATATCATGAGAGTTTACATATTTTCTATAGATTATCATCCTAGTTGAGAATTGAACTTTGAAGTCTACCTAAAAGGCATTGATCTCTCCCATATGGAAAGGATGTGATTTATCAGCCCTCTGCATTGCAAGTGGGATCTCTTTACCATCTTTGAGCTTGAATTAAATATGAATGTACTATCCCTTGTTTATGCTTTGTCATGCATTAGTATGCAATGTTTCATTTATGATCATTAGTCTTATCTTTTGCAGATATTGGATGGTTTCTTGCTATTGGATATAGTTTTGGATTTCTCTGTTTATCTAAATATGTTAAGAAATATTAGGTTCATAGCATTGATTAGCCAAAAGTTAGTAGAAACTAGAAAAATGGTGAACCAACTTCTCCAAGCTACACAAAATAAAGAAGGACCTACAACACATGTATTCTAGTGTCATTGTTGGAGAATGTGACTCTAGGGAGTCAGGGACAACAGGTTTCTCCACAACTCCGGGAGGTAGTTGACGAGGCCTTCACCTTGGTAAATTTACCCTGCTCACTCATATTTTTCAATTGCTTGTTGAGAAACTTTTTAAATTTGGGTGACAACTTATCCTGATACTTAACTTGCAAGTATTTACAGATTGCATAATGACTTGATCCTGCCCTTTCTTTCAATGAAGATATAGCATCTATGATCATCTGCAAGAAAAAAAAGAATTATACAATTAAATTAATAGCACATTCAAATAACCCCAGGAGATTAAATCACAGATGCAATAGGAAAAGCAGACAAGGATAAAGTGAAGCAGAACCAAAAAAGAAGGCAACAAAAGCAACTAAAAAGACCTGACAGATATAGCAGATTACCTTCTTGTTGATTGATTTGCATTTTCTTAATTAAAAACTGGATGAAATCGTAAGAATTTCAAGGACAAAGTAGGAATGGTCATCTAATTATTACGTTAAATCACTGTTTTACTGTCACCAAATCCCCAATGGGTGAGGTGGGACTGCCCCTTGAATTAGCGTTTTGGAACACAGAGTGCATCCTTGGGATGTCTAAGGGAGGTTGTTCACCACTCAAGTGTGGGACAAGCATCCCCAATTCAATACTGGGCACATCAAATGTGGCTCCATCCTGTGTTTGGATGCCCTGTAGCAAGGAATGCTGACCCTTACTACATAGATTGTAATGCTAATATGAATTGTTATTCTATCGATGAGTCAAGAGATAAAGCTAGACACTAAGTCAACTCCATTGAGATATATTGGATGCTTTTAGTATTAAAATGGTTAAATACACAATAATTACAAGTAGACATCCTCATCTCACATATGCAAGGAGCATCAGCATGTCATCCTTAGCTCCAGTCTCATGAGAGTTTACATATTTTCTAAAGATTATCATCCTAGTTGAGAACTGAACTTCGAAGTCTGCCTAAAAGGCATTGATCTCTCCCATATGGAAAGGAGGTGATTTATCAGCCCTCTGCATTGCAAGTGGGATTTCTTTACCATCTTTGAGCTTGAATTAAATATGAATGTACTATCCCTTGTTTATGCTTTGTCATGCATTAGTATGTAATGTTTCATTTATGATCATCAGTCTTATCTTTTGCAGATATTGGATGGTTTCTTGCTATTAAATATAGTTTTGGATTTCTCTGTTTATCTAAATATGTTAAGAAATATCAGTTTCATAGCATTGATTAGCCAAAAGTTAGTAGAAACTAGAAAAATGGTGAACCAGCTTCTCCAAGCTACACAAAATAAAGAATGACCTATAGCACATGTATTCTATGAAGTCAAATGATTCTGTTATACTATCTGTATGAACTCAAATGATTCTGTTATAATATATCTCTTAGTGAATTCTCTTACCAAACCCAAGAGTATTTGAATTCCAAGATTCTACTTGAAGTGGCCCTTCACTTGCTCTTGAATACAAATGTAGCAGCAATTTTACCACATTTGGTATTTGATATGTTGCTCTTATCATTTTCTGATTTGTAGTAGCATCATATATGACATCTTTACAATGATATCACCTGAGGCATGCCTGCTAAAGTAGACTGGCTAAAGAGATCATATTATTTTTCTTTCTTCAGCTATTCTCACTGAATTTGGTTCTAGATTTTGTCCTCTATGGATGGAGCACGTTAACTTTATTGAGTTCCAATGTCTAGAAATTTAACTTTTAAGATATAATGATTGTTGGAATCAGTACAAAAATGGAGAAATGTGTTCAAGTATTGTATGGAATCTCAAGTTATATTATTAAATAATTTGGATAACTCACCCCTCTATTTTTTATTTCGTACTTCTGGAGTTCCATGAATATTCAACATTTCCCTAAAATTACATTTTCCATCAAAGGAAGAGTACTAGGTGCTTTTCTTTTTGTGGGATTATAATTTCAGTCCAACGCAATAAAAATCTAAAATGATAAATAGCCGAGTTGATCTTCTTTTGTGCCCCACAGATATTTCATTATCTAATACTGTGGGCCCATTTCTAGGTTTGAGATGTAGTCCTCTGACCTGTCCTGTGGCCTGCCTATCCCCAGTATACGACATTCATAATTACATCCATGCATTAGTAGTTACTGTTAGCAATGAGATTTATTTCAAGGCTAAAGGATTGCTTGGGTGATAGACATTTCACCTGGATGGAAAACTTGTTTATTTGTGGAACATTTTCTTATTTCAGTGGCTGCTTATGTGCTATCCTTCCACTACACATATAAAAACAATTTTTTGTTTCTTTTTGAAATGCACTTACAAACACTTGTTCTTTAGGCATCCTTTTTTAGTTAGAAGAAGCAATCCAGCGGAGGTGATGATAATTACTAATACTGTCTCTTTTATGTTTAAATTAGATGGACTTTCAGATCTCGAGAGTTGTCCCCATTTTTCACAGCTATCCCAACTCATAATTCTACAGGACAAAGAACATTGCCACCTATTTTCAGTATTGTATGTTAACTCTCGACTGTTTCTTCCTGTTACTTTGAAATTGATTACTTCTAAGTGTTATTATTTACATCTTTTCTTTGTATTCATATTTGGAAGTTAACTCTTTTCCTGATATTAAAACACGTGAAAGTTTTAATTCGACAAAGATAAGAAAAAATAAATGCTTCTGTAGAACCTCATATTGTATTGCCATGGGAACATCTAGCACTAAAATTTTTGGGTGCTTTCTTTACAATCCTAGTTATATAGAAACTTGTCAGCGAGTACAAAATTTATAGTCAGATTGATATGAACTCTTATTCAGAGGTTAGATCTTGCAATTATGTAGTTGTCAAATTCCTTTATTTTCGGAGAGTAGAAATATAAGGCTTAACTTGCACGTCCTTCTTGTGTGCATTGCATTATGATAATTTACCCTATGCCTCCTTGCATCCCCTGTCTTTTATCACTTTCATAATTCATAAATGTTACATACATCAGAGACCTGAGTCTTTAGTCTCTTCTATTTTTTTTTTACTGTTAATGCTCTTTAACACCTAATTTCATTTACATAGTTCTTGTCTTGGTGTGTTATTTGAGATTCCTAATATAGAAATTATAAATTCTCTTCTATGGAGGATATTTCTCTTTTGTGATGCTTGACAACTCTGAATGCATTAAGTTTTTATGAATTTGTTTAGCGTTCCTTCATTTACAGAGCCATGTTTGAGGCTTGCGAACAGTGAGGAGGGATATATTTTATACAGTCCATTTGTTTCCATCAATTATTATTCTATTTTATTACTTCTACAAAATAACCATAGTTAATCTTTTGTTTTTACAAAAAACCATAGCTAAGTATGCATTTTGTTTGACCATATCCTTCTTTTGAGCTTCATAGGCTCTCTTGTGAATGGGAAGTGACTGGTTTAAATTTGACAATTTAAACTCCGTGTTGGTTGTTCATTCTTCTTCCTCTTGTTGATTGCTAACTTCCTACCGTGGTTGTCTTGTTGCCACTAGCTACTTATTCTTGGAACATTTGATCTTCATATGCCATTTTGAAAATTTGTTGTATGTCACTAGCCTTTGTTCCTTCAGAATTGCCTTTATCTTTTTATCATAATTGTTGTGAGATCTGGTATAGCATATTATCTGTGATGGGAAGTAGAAAATGCATTTTGGGCTACACGAGCATAGAATGTTGTCACATGTGTACAAGGAGAGCATATATTGAACTAAATGAATAGTCTTTTTCAAAACTAATCGTTCAAATGCACTTTGGGTTTTCATGCAGGAAATGAATGAGAGTGATTTCAATAACTTGAATTTCAGAGAATGGCATACTGGAGTGGTAAGTGGAATGATTTGAGTTTTTCTATTGACCAAGTTATACTAATCTAGGATTTTGCTTATTTAGTCTTAATGAATCTATGAATATCATGAAAAGTTCTTATATTCTGTCAATAGTTTGTTTGGTTGTCCTATGATCAATATTTCTTTTTGATAGCTCATTCAATTTGTGGTACCTGTAATTTTCACTTTGCCCCATACATAGCTGAAATTAAAAAACCTTTGAAGGTTTGCCATTTTAGCCACATTAGAGAACAGGGAAATGAAAAAACATAAGGAAAATAAAAAGCTAAAATGTTTTTTTTTTTAATTTTTTCTCCCATATTTTTTTTCAACTCAGATGAATAAATCTATGGTGTTTTTTCATGGTGTTTACTTGAAGTCAAAAATTTCCTATAGCACTCTCGAATAGAAAGGGAGATTCCATTATCAAGTACATCTAGAATCTATCCTTGACCTGTTTTAGTCTGTTTTCCACTCAGCTTGATTTTCTCTGCAAGTCTATTTCACTAGTTATGAGAAATGCACAAGAAAGTTGAGAAATGGAAAAGAAAAACATTGGATGTGCAAAATATGGCATGAGCATGCATATAATTTCTTTAAAAAGTCTAAATTCCTTTTAAATCCTTAATACATCTTGTCCTTATATCTTTAGGTTTTCCTCCTTTCTCCAATATATCTTTTCTATTGTTAATGTTAATGATGGATCTATATAGCCATTATAAACATTTGGTGATTAGTATTTTTTGTGATTGTTCCTGCCTTCTGTCTCACATGGTTGTGTGTGTGCATGTGCTGTGATTTTTATGGCCAAGGCCTCAAATTTATATAACTTGTTTGGTAGCATTCATACCAAGTGGAATTCTCTAAAGCAAAACCTTCCCTTGGCATTTATTATATGTGTAGGTTGTTATCTTTATTCCTCTATCTTATATCTAATCCTCGGTCTTTGAGTAAAATTGCTACATTTGGTAAACACCAGATTACAATTTCTTATCGACTAAGGAATGCCCAGTCTCAATTTATTTGTGTTTTAATCCTGTCCTTATGAAAACAATGGTTTACCTTTTTAGGATTAGTTTTGTCTTTTCATCAATATTGTTGTTGGTTAACTGTTTCAATCGTGTTGTTTGTTCACTTTTTCAATTGAAATGGCTAAGATAAAGCTACCTGCATTAATATCTTATTGCTAACAAATTTTGTTTTATCAAATCTTTTACTTCTTAGATCGGTTGAAATAGTATAGTACCATGAAGTATTGCTTTTAGTCTGTTGTGGATTGCTTCGCATGATTTGTTGTTCTCATTCAGTTTTTTTTCTGCAATGGTGTGGCAAGTTCCCCCTCTTGAGGATAAACACAGTCTAAAAAGTTCCATTCTTGTATAGAATGATGAACTATATTTGGCATCTCTTGGGCCTGAGTAAACACCCAGTCCTGCACATGGGTTCCCATGTTTGATTTTAGACTGTGAAGGGTTTTGTGTACCAACTGATCTATTTTTTTGTTTATTGAATTACCTAACGAAATGTTTTTCTTGATTTTTCTGAGAATGATAATTTCCCATCTTCCATGCTACCAACCAAACTTGCATTCTCAAGTTTCCTAGTGTCAATTGCATGCACATTGAAATTTGGGTTCTATTTTATTGCTTGGCTAATACAGATAAAGTGATTTTTGCAGCGTACTTCACAGTCTGGATGTGAGGATGTTAACAGGCCAATGGTGGTGGTAGTTCAGCATCTTGGCGCATCAAGGGAGGAATTTACTAAAGGTTCAAATTGTTCTAAAGCAGGATCTGAAAATCTCTTAAAGTCCTCCCTGTCCAGTTTCAACATGTCAAGTGGCAAAAGCTCTTCATTACCCATAAGTCATTCATTGTCATTGGTGCCTGATTCTGGTTTATGTGAAAACTCACAGATCCCTTGAAAGTAAGTTCTTGATCATGTTCCAAGAAGCTACAAGAGGAATTAGATACTACAAGAATGAAGAAGGTAGTTTTTTTTCCTGAGGCAATGAATTTGAGAATGGTATTTGGCTAGTACATCGGAAGTATTTGTGGATATGAAGGGCTTCATGAAACTTTTCATTATTTCCCTCTGACAAAAGGAATATGAAAGAATGTGCAAGGAACCCGATGAGGGAAATTTGGAGCACGGAGCATTTATGTCTAGCCAAGCAGTTGATAGTTTTAACCAAACCTTAAAAAGTTATTCTCCTATCAGTAAATGGGAAAGATAAAATAGCATCATATGTAGGTGCCTCACTGCCTTGATCAGTTTCCTTTTAGTTTAAACATAGATGAAATGAGAGAGTTATATGTAACGAGGTTGTATATTGTTCACAGGGCAAAGCAAACTTGCCTCCTTAAATGTACAAAAATCAGGTGGAAGAAAAATAAATGATGGGCCAAAAAAATTGTCTTTAATTTATGGACTAAGCTGGTTTTTCTTGTACCCTCTTTATTTCATTGAACTTTCATAGATTTCATGTCGAAGCTAAACACAAATATACATGATTTGTAATTTTGAGCAAGCAAAGCTCAGTGTTAAAACATAAATCCATGCTTATTCAGTTTCTACATTCTCACTGTGGCTTGGATGGTTTGTTCTGGCCCCTTCAGACCATGGTTTGGGAGGTTTGTTATAAAAAAATGTTTTCCTAAATAAATCAAGATGATTTCCAGAAGATAATCTCCTATGGGAACATATCAATCATCACTATTTAAATAGTGATTAGCAAGTCAGTAGAGAGATCTTACATTGACATCCAAATTGATTGCAGTATATTATTTTTTTCTTTCCTGTATGGTGATCAGGTCACATTAGAGCTTAGTTATAATTTTAGCACTTTACAATTTTATTTTTAATGACTAGGTGGAGCCTAGGCTGGGTTAGCATCAATACTGAATGGAAGAATGATTTGATCACCTATGAGATGCTGTCATAGGATTGTACGAGTTTTAGTCAAGCCTAGATTCCCATGGAAAGTTTTTATTCCTTAGAAGGGCTTCCCATCCTTAATCCCTCTCTATGAGGTTTGAAAACATGACCCGATGAAGACTAAACCCCACACAAAGCAATGGATCTACACTCATGGGTTTTATCATTTTAGAATTTGTTTGTTTGTACCATTTTTTATGTCTAACTATAGTTGTTCTGCACTTGTGGAGTGGAATGGAAGTCTTAGTGGTGAAAGCTAACAGATGGCTTCCCTAAATAAGCCGAAAGAACGAACAGTTTGGGCAGGGCTAATAAAGGGTTTAAACAACTTGCGTGCATCCTCCGGGGCTGAAGCCCCGAATCCGATAGTAGGTTACAAATTTCCATTGGGATAAATATGGGATAGTGCAAAGCATAGTTTTGAAGATTAGTCTAAGTTGACTCGTACCTAATCAACTCAGTCAAGTTGATTGTTGGTTGAACGACTAATTGTTGGTTCAATGGAAAGAAGGTCTTGCAGGCACAAATACCAAAGGGAAAGATGGAGCCCATCATGGGATACTCTTTGTAATTCTCCACCACTGCTACCTTCCATTCTTCCTCAAACTCCTCTCCAACCTCAATATCAGTTCTAGTAGTAGCATGAGAAACAACACTACGCTTAGCAGAACTAGAAGAACGTGTTTTCCAAACTACACGAGAACTACTTCCATCACGAGTCACCATGTGCCATGCTTGGTCTCGGTGGTTCTCTTCCTTCTACTCCTGGTTCAATTACCATATCTTCATTGGAACCAACACCCCTAACTCCACTAGACAACGATTCACCATTTTGTAGTAGTGATTCGCCATTTGTACTGGTGATTCGCCATGATTTTACAGGATAATATAATCTCGTGAGAGATTCGCCAAAAAATTATATATACATATTATATTATTAATAAAATCGCCTTCCATTCTTCCTATGTATCATGGGGATTCACCTATTTATTATATATATAAATTTAGGGGGGTTCTTAAAATTTTCCCTAGAGGTAAGTTACAGCAAGATAGCTTGTTGTTGCAGAGGCTTAGTGCAGCTTGTGAGTGAAGAACTCATGGAGAAGAAAATGGCTACTGATAGACACAACAGAGATTGCAGAGTTTCTGAAAGAGGCCACAACAGAAGAGAGAAAGTAGATGCCAAGAAAAATGGCACAAGGCAGTAGTTAGCTGATGCAGAATGGTAGAAAGAGATAGCTGAGATCAGTAAGCAGCTTTGTGAACTGGAAATGATGAAAGAGGAAAACCAGAGAGTTGGTTGGCTCATGAAGAAGAGTGTGAAATGGAAACCATTACAGTTGAGATTGAGGCAAAAGGAGATTGCCTTATTGAGACACTAGAAAATTTGGCAGAAATTCCGACGACCAATTCGTCGCTATTCTGACACATAGTCGTTGCAAGAGTGACAGTTCAAGGGTGGGAAAAATGTGGTTTACCATACAATCGCAGTTCCGACGCAATTAAAAAGTGTCGCACTATCGACACTTTTTCCGTCGCTTCCAAAAAAGCGTCACTCTTCCGACGTTTCCCAATCCGTCGCACTTCCGACCTTTGTAAACTGTCGCACTTCCGATGAAATGTGGTCCGATGTTTTGAACGTTGCTCTTTTGATGTCTGTAAATTGTCACAATTACGACGAAATGTGGTCCGACGTTTTTAACTTCGCTCTTCCGACGTTTGTAAATTGTCGCAATTCCGATGCAATGTGGTCCGACGTTTTGGACGTCGCTCTTCCGACGGTTGTAAACTATCATAATTCCGACGAAATGTGGTCCGACATTTTGGATGTCGCTCTTCCGACGTTTGTAAACTGTCGCAATTCCGAAGAAATGTGGTCCGACGTTTTGAACGTCGCTCGTCCGACGTTTTTATACTGTTGCTCTTCCGACGTTTCTAATCTGTCGCAATTCCGACGCTTACAAGGTGTCGGTATAGCGACGGCAGGTTCAATTTTAAAAAAAAATGAAACTTTAAAAGAGGAAAACTGTTGTTTTGAATATATTATATGAAGTAAAACAGTCCATTAAGTCATTACATTTTCACATCTGAAGATTGGAACCCAAATATCCATCCAGAAAAGTGGAAGTCCCACCCCAGACAGTGATAGAAAAACACCCCATGTCACATACAGGGACTTGATATAAAACCCAGTAACGGTCCACATGGAGATTATCGACAAATCTGAGAAAGAATCCAAATATGCCCAAGGCATCTATAAGAAAGTGAAATAGTAGTATGTATAATAGTAAAACAACAGATAGAGTACCGACGTCCATTGTTCCAAATACGAATTAAAGTACCCAAAATCCTTGAACAGAGAAAAATGCTAATCATGTGAGGAGTGTGATATGTCCAAAATATAAAAAGACCATCAGACCATATCAATAAACCAGCAACATAGACCAGCATCGCTAGTTTTGAAGGAAGAGTGATAAACATTAATCATTTTTTTTTCACAAGAGAAAAAACGTTGTTTTGAATATATTATATGAAGTAAAACAGTCCATGAAGTCATTACATTTTCACATCCGAAGATTGGAACCCAAATATCCATCCAGAAAAGTGGAAGTCCCACCCCAGACAATGATAGAAAAATACCCCATGTCACATACAGGGACATGATATAAAACCCAGTAACGGTCCACATGGAGATTATCGACAATCTGAGAAAGCATCCAAATATGCCCGAAGCATCTATAAGAAAGTGAAATAGCAGTATGTAGAATAGTAAAGCAATAGATAGAGTACCGACGTCCATTGTTCCAAATACAAATTAAAGTACCCAAAATCATTGAACAGAGAAAAACGCTAATCATGTGAGGAGTGTGATATGTCCAAAATATAAAAAGACCATCAGACCATATCAATAAACCAGCAACATAGACCAGATCGCTAGTTTTGAAGGCAGAGTGATAAACATTAATCATTTTTTTTTCACAAGAGAAAAAACGCTGTTTTGAATATATTATATGAAGTAAAACAGTCCATGAAGTCATTAAATTTTCACATTTGAAGATTGGAACCCAAATATCCATCCAGAAAAGTGGAAGTCCCACCCCAGATAATGATAGAAAAATACCCCATGTCACATACAGGGACATGATATAAAACCCAGTAACGGTCCACATGGAGATTATCGACAAATCTGAGAAAGCATCCAAATATGCCCAAGGCATCTATAAGAAAGTGAAATAGCAGTATGTAGAATAGTAAAGCAATAGATAGAGTATCGACATCCATTGTTCCAATTCCGACGCAATTCCGACACAATGTGGTCCGACGTTTTGGACGTTAGCATTTATTTACTTCTACAATTGCAAAGCAAAAGCAGTTTCAAAGGCTACTTGGCTAATCTTCAGGCTCCGTCTGCAGTTTATAAAATAAACAATAGTAACAATGAAATTATTCAGGGCCCCAGCGGAGTCGCCACTATGTTATCACTCAGATTTTCCTTGAAGTTTTTGAAAGAGGAAAGGGGTCCGAGGTAACCACAAACCAATCTTTTAGGTATATAATCTAGCCAATCTGTACCCAAAGAGGGCTCTCTCTATAAAAATTAGCTTTATTTTAGAAAATTTAGGCTAGTTATAAAGTCCAAGGGTTTTATTTGAATTTGGGTGGTGGAATTCGATAGCTAAGGAAAATATTGAGTAATTCAGGCCATTGGGAAATGGAGTAAAAAAAAAATGGCTTCACTGGATTAAGTTTATCAATGAAAGATGGTTTTACAGGGCAAGATAGTCAAACATGGAAACAATTATAAATCTTAAAAGAATGAAATGGATTTAAAATGGATGAAAGGCAATTAAAAATCTTTCAACACATTCAAAGAGAGAAAAATGAGTGATTATCAATAAATAGCATTTAAGTATTCTTTACTAAATAATCAAAATGCTTAAACTAGTAAAACAGGAGCAATTAAGAATTCACTGTTTATAACTAGTTTAGAAGAAAACATTTAGAATAATAATGATTAAAACCAGATTACACTTAAGTACCTTCTGATTTACTCCTTTTCATTAATTATTCAGAAATGAAACACAGTGATATAATAAACAAATATAAAAACTTAAAACATAGGATAGAAATGACTTATTGATCCGTAGTTTGACACATGAATCCTGTAAAAAGTCTCTAGCATCAATTCATCATCCAGCAAGCCACAAAGAAATTTCTCCAACAACACTTTATTCCGAAAAAGTCAATGTTACTGCAAAGTATATGAATCCAAACTTACTACTCCAATTGATGGAGTATTTATACAAAAAATCATACAAAATATCTCATAACAAATTGAGATATTATCTAGGATAACTAATAAGTATTTTACAAAAATATAGAGACAGATGGTCTCGTAGATAAGAAAAATGATAACTGATGTTGTGTTGTTTCCTTCTTTTAAGAATGTGCTGGAGGTAGGCCCTATATCTTGGCTTGCTGATGTCCTCTTCAGTAATTCTATGTTGATTATTTCGTTTCACTGATACTCTTTAACTGCTCTGATACTCTTTGACCTTTGTTCATCCTTTTATCCTTTTTATCATGATATATTGTGGTAAATTGGCAAAAATTTATGTAAGAATAATTTTTTACAAAAGTTCCATCATTTCTTCCCACCATTGAACTTCTGGCACTCTGGTCCTTTGCAACTTTCTTAGTGTTTCATCAGCCTCAGTATATTTGAAGAAATTAGGCTGATTTGGGAACAAATGATTTACTTCATGCTCAAGATAAAATAAATTCTCCAATTCTCCAATCTGTTATGCTGTTGTTGATGAACTGGTTGAAGAACTAGCTTGATTATCAACATATTTGTCCAATTTTTCAACATAACTATCAAGGTCCATTAGCTTATCTTCTGCAACTATAGGACTGGGAAATCCTCTATTTAACAAAATATTCAATCTTTCTCTGAAGGCAATGATTTCTTCTTGCATATATGAGCACCTTCGTTCTAAATTCTGTACCAGAATTATTTTAGTAAAGAATTTCTTTATTTCCAAAATTGTTCCGGTCCTGTCCTGAATACCAATTTTTGCAAGTTGATTCTTAGTCTGAGTATTCAAAAAATGTATAAGTCTATTGGCCTCTTCTGGCATATTTCCCAACTCTTGTCTTGATCTCTCAATCTCATCTAGAGCCAATTTAACTAAGTTATTCTGTTCATCTATTATTTGAATTGAGGACCAAACATCCTTTATTGATTGAATGATATTATCCCAAAGAATTTCATTTATTTCTTTTAAAGGTTTCTCCAATGTGAGATCCTTTTCCAATGCTTTGACTATTTTTTCTAATTTGTTCACTTCTCTTGTTTTATTAGCAACACTCATTTTTGAAAGATCATATTTATGTTCTAGAGTGGCCAATTGTTCCTTTGTTTTGTGAAGCTCTATGGCCTGAAGTTTCATATCTTCCATTGACTTTGTTAATTCATCAATGTTCAAATTTGTAGTGTTGCTCTGTGACAATTCTGCTGGATAACCTGTTGTTGTTGTACCTGTCACTATTCCTGCTGTAGATACTGGAATATTTTCCTGCTTATCTTTTAATGCATTCTCAAGCTCTTTTTCAATTGCAGTAAGTTGCTCATTCAATTTTAAGAGCAAATCCATTAGTTCTTCCTCATAATTTTGTTTGATGATTTCTGCAGTTTGTGGATGTCTTGAGGCCGGTAACTTTAATTTTTTTCTCAGAGCTGCAATATCATCATCTTTTCTCTTAATCAAAGCTTCAATACCTTTCACATCTTTAGGATCATGACCCAAACCAATGATTATTTCCTCTAAAGTTTTTATTCTATTATCCTTAGCCTGGGAGGAGGCTTTTTCAAGCTGCAACTATGTATTAGTATTATCCAAAGAATCCTGCAACTTATGGGTCATCATTGATTTATCCGTCATAGTACAATAAATCATCTCACCTGTTTGCTTGTGTAGCTCAATTTTATCTAAAGGATGGATATCCTTTGCTAAGACTTCAAAATTAGTCCTAACGTAATCTGCAACTGTCTGAGGCTGCTGCACCTTGGGCTTGAAATGGCTCATTAACATCTTACCCTATTGGATGTCATAAGCTGACATCAATATTTCTTGACTTTTTGGAGCCATCTTCAAATGTTGGTTGTATACTTGAAGTCTAAGTGGATCGTTCCTGGCCTTTATATTGATGAATGTTCTTTTGATGTCCGAGGCAGTTTTTACTGGAGGTTTGAAAGAAGATATTTCTGCACTTTTTTTCCTCTGTATTTCCTGTTTTTGAAAATTAGTGGATGTCCCACTACCTGTACCTGTTTGTTGACTGTCTTCTCTTCCCTGGCTGTCAGGGATTTCCTGAAATGATTCATCTTCTGGAAGGGGAGTTAATTTCTTCCTTTTAACATCTTGTTGTTCAGAAGAGCCACCAATAGGAGTAGTTGTTTCAGCCTCTCTCCTTTTTCCCTTTTCTATATTCAGAGTAGTTTGTAAAATAGAAATTTTTGGCTCACTGATCTGAGTAGGAGGAATTTGTCCTTGACCTTGTTCTTTAGAAGCCTCTGGTTGCTCTATCATTATGAAATTTTCAATTATTTGTATATCAGGCTCCTTTTCTTTTCCTTTAGATTCTACTGCTACTGTACTAATCTCCTGCAAATTTTGTTGTAAAGTCCTGGCTGAAGAAGATCCCTGCACCTGTCCAAAAGATTCTAGGTCAAGTATCTTTTCAAGATATTTCATTACATTTTCAACATTGACCTGCTCACTATCTTTTTCAACCAATTTCCCTTCTGTCCATTCATCCATATTAGCATATTGTTCTATTTCTGGGATTCTTTGATGGATATATGGTGACAGTTTATTTTTCATTCTTATATCACAGATAAAGTTGTTTGGATCATAAGGCACCCAGTAGAAACTCTTTTGTAGTCTGAGATAGTCTTCTAAAATCCTTTCGACTTCCTTTCCAGCTTCCCTAGAGTTATAAATGAAGGGACCTAATTGGCTCTTGATCCTAAGTTGAGCCTTTTTCTTTGCATTGCAAAAATGAATTATATCTAAATTATTCATCTGCCTAAAATATTCTAATGCAAAGAGTCTCATTGGGACATACTTGGGCAGTTTGAATGGGCATAATTCACATCCATATATCCTGATCTCTGTGTAGTTTTTATATAGGTACCAGTCACCTATCTTGTAATGCTTTGAGAGCTGAAGGATTTTCTTGATTTCATTGCTAATTCTAGGAGGAGAGACTCCTGTCAACAAGGTAGTTGCAGGATGAACAAAAAGGTCGACAAACTCATTATAGGAATAAGGAGAATCAGAGGAATTATGAGTAATGGCAGACCAAAAGATGACTGACCTAGGATTCCCTTTGGCATCAAGTTTCTTAACATAAAAAGGGAAATTTTCTGACTGAAAGTAAATCATGAGATGATATATGATAGAAGAATACTTAAATAATCTCTCATTCTCAAATCTCATGAACTGATCATGGATTTTGTCAGCAATATAAGATGCAAAATCGTACTTGACAGCAGGAGGCTGTCCAGGGGTAAAAATGGATAAAAATACTAGGGTTAAATGATCAACATACTCACTAGTATTGAAGCCCATTATGGAAGATATCATGTTTAAAATAAGTCTACCCTCATCAATAAAGAAAGTATAACCATAAGGGGGAGGTTTTTTAGGCTGATGCTCTGGTAACATGAAGGTTTGGCATAGGCGGTTTAACTCTTCATGGGATAACTTAATAGATTTCTCAAGTAATTCAGCCATGGACAGGGGAGTGAGAGCTTGACCAGGTTGGAATTGTAGCATTTCATTTATGGACTGAGCAGTTATTGGGAAAAGGACATTTTGACTTGGGGATAAAACTGCTCGTTGGTTGGGATCATAATTTGCGTAGCAATAATGGATTAACTCGGGAAAAATATGGACTGAGGGGAGAAGGTACATAGGAAGATTTGATTCCCAAAGTCCAAAGATGTCAGAACCATTCAAATAATTGTCTCTGCAGCGGCAAAATATTCGAAGAGGATTCTCACTGAGAAGCAAGTCCTTAATTTGAAAATCCATATCGGCTAAAGGAAAATAATCCAAGTCCTTGTGAGGGGAATTGATGGGCACGACATTCAGAGCTATAGGAACTTCCATTTCTGGTTCTTGTGGATTTAGAAATGGAATTTTGGGGTTTTTGTGGAAAAGGGGCACAATTACCAGTTTTGGGAATATAATTGCAGTTCTGGGAACGAAAAAGACCAAACTGAACTTCTTTTCAGACCTTAGTGCAGAATTAAAACTAAAACCAGGATTTTTTACAGAGTTTAGCGGGGAATTGGAATAAATACCTATTTACGAGAAATGAAACGTGTTTAAACAGGCGCTGGTTATGACAGAAGAACCCTGAAATACTCGGCTTCAATTCTCTTCAGCAAGGTAACAGTTAGCAAGCGTTAACAGTTGGTTTTTGAATTTTGTTGCATGGAAGACTGGCTAGCGCACGAAACAATGAAAATGACGCAGACGCAATTTTTTTTATTTACAAAGTCAAAAGGGTGGCGGGTTTTGATTAATGACGTCAGCATGTACGATGGTTTCGTCACAGAGGGATAGGAGCGGATCTTTTTTTGGGCCACTCGCGCAGTGGAAATCCGGACCCGAAAAAGATTAGGGCGAATTTGATAAGAAATTCTCGTCACAACTCTCCCTCCGTACGCCAGCCCAACTTCGGACCCGAAAAATATTAGGGCGGAATTCATTTGGTTTTTGCGTCACAAAATTGGCCAACGTCAATAGGCTGTTTTGGAACGCGAATTTGGTTTGAATTATGGTTTATCGCCGTTTGAAGTTCGGCGAGCTCGACTTAAGAACAATTTTGTTTGATCCCATCTTATTTAAATTTGTGTTGGTTTTCTTTGATAATACACATATTTATAATAAATCATGGGAATACCACACTAGTAAACATGTGGAAAATTTATATAAATTATTGAGAACAATCATTTTTATGTAAAAATATCCAAATGTGCTTTTGGGAAATAAGAATTCGAGTATTTGGTTCATATTGTTTTAAAGGAAGGAGTGAAGTTGGAGCCTCAAAAGATGCAAGCTATTACAAAATGACCTATTCCTAAGAAAATCAAGGTTCTTAGAAGATTTTTTTAGACTTACATGATATTATTGATAATTTGTTAAGAATTATGCATGCATTTCAAGTCCACTCACATATCTCTTGAAGAAAATATCATTTATATGGAATGATGAGGCTACTTTAGCATTCTCTCTTTTAATGGATGCCATGTCTTCTACACCAACATCGGTTGCACCTACTTTTGGTAAAACATTCATAGTAGAGTGTGAGGCACTAGGAAAAGGAATTTACGTAACATTAACACAATAAGGGATATCATTGGCTTTTAAAAGCAAGGAATTCAAAGAAAATATTTGGTGAAATCTACATATGAAAAATAAATGGAAGCAATATTACATGCAATAAAAAATGGGGATAGTATATCATTGGGAGGTACTTTAAATTCAAGATATACCATGATAGAATAAATTATTTTTTGAAGCTATGATTTTCTTTAGAAGATTAACAAAAATGAGGAGAAAAAATGCAAAGTTTTAATTTTGAGATAATTTGCAAAAAGGGTAAGGAAAATTTAGTACATGATGCTCTTTCTAAAATAGAAGAGGCCTCAAATTTATATCCAATTAAATTTTCTATTCCTAGGTGGCTAGAAGAAGCTTGCCATAGTGGAAAAATGACAATAGTACTAAACAAAAACTAAAATTTATAAAGGATGGGATGAACTCTATGGAGCATTGGGAGTGAAAGAGAGATATACTTTGGTGCAAATGTAGAATATTTTTATGCACACAAGCATATTTGAATAAACAAATATCAAGGGAGTCCCATGTCTCTCTGATGGTAGGATGCGGGGTTCCTTAAAACATCTCAAAGGATCAAAAAATATATTTTTGGAAGGAATGAAGAAAGATATTCAAAATTTTGTAAGAGAAGGTCAGGTTTGCATAATAAATAAAAGAGAGATAGTAAAATCTCTAGGGTTAATTCAACCATTCCACATACATATTCAAAGACTAGAAGATATATCAATAGAATTTATTACAGGGTTACTGAAATATAAAGGTAGGTATTACATTTTTGTGGTCATTTATATTGACAAATTTTGTAGATTTTTTTTGTAGAGCTCAAAGTACATAAACAACAAGCCAAGTGGCGGAAGTTTCCATGAAAGAAATTCATAGTCTTCATGGTTTTCCTAAAGTAATAGTAACAAGAAACTTTTGGAAATAATTATATAATATGAGTGGAGAAACACTAGCTGCCATGAGTTCTACATATCAAACACAATCAAATGGTCAAACAAAAATAGTTAACAAATGTTTTTAAGGTTATCTACAATGTTACTCTTTAGAAAAGAAATCTTAATGGATGAAGTGGGTTCCTCAAGGAAGAATGGTAATATGATACTATCATACTACCTATCACATATCTACTAAAATTTCCCCATTTAAGGCCCTTTATGGATATCCAACTCCTAGTATCTCATACTTTTTGCAAGATAAGTCCAAAGTATAGGAAACAGAGTCCCATATGGAAAATACTAAAGAAACTTTGAAAATTATTATGGAAAACCTTCAAATGACATGAAACATGATAAAACAACAAGGGGAACAACATTGAAGTGAAAGATAATTTGAGGAGGGTAATTGGGTATTTTTTAGATTATAGCATTATAAGCAATCTTCATTCAAGAAAAAGAAGAATAAAGAATTAGCTCAAAAATGCAATGTGGAAAAATTCGAAGTCGGGATTAAATCGTCAAGGGTCCAAAAGTTGAAATACTCGATAAAGTCGGGAGTTTTTTGAAAAATTCGGCAAAACTAAAAAAATACAAAAATATTCATTTTTGGAAAAAAATCCTGATTTTTTCAAAAAAAAAAAAAAAAATTATTAAAGAAACTACCTCACTCAATATTTTTTCGAAAAAGTCGGCAAAAATTCGGGAATTCGGGGATAAAATCGTGACTTTTTCAGGGAAGAAAAAGTCGGCAAAAAGTCGGCTCCGGGAAATATTTGGGATTTTTTCAAAAAGTCGGGAATTTTTGCTGACTTTTTCCACACTGCAAAACTGTTATGGCCCTAAATAATTATTCATAGGATTGCACAAGTGGTATAGAAGTTATATTTTCCTTCTTCTTGCATTCATAAGGTTTTTCATGTATCTTGCCTAAAAAAGGTTTTGTGAAAAAATATGCCAATGTAAATAGAACTTCCAAAATGAGATGAAGAATGAAAGTTGATTCTTGAACCACAAAAAGTTATAGATAAACATTATGTATCTCTTTGACATATAACCATTATGAAGTACCTAATCAAGTGGAAGAATATTCCTCTAGAAGAAGGTACATGGTAAAATGATCAATTCGTGATGAAATACCCATGGCTAAAGGGTTCATTTGAAGTTTTGACAAAGGTTTTGTTATATATTTTATATAACGCGCGGCAGAATAGTTTTATTGTTTGTTAAGGGCCCACACAGTGATCAAATTTGAAGGGTAGGTCCGAATTTCAATTAGAAGGGCATATATCTATGTCGCCCTTCCATAATGAAAAGCTTTAAAAAAAAAACTTTTCAATTGACCACAATAAATTATTTTTACATTTCATTTTAAAAAAGACAAAACCATCAATCTTTATATTAATAAAAGACTGTTACATATACAACAATGAAGAAGACTCCATCTTTCATTGCTTAAATATCTCATTGGCAATGTCAAAATAAGTCTTGAAGACACTATTATAAGAGTTTGGATACATACCACTAGGATATAGGAGATTCTTATGTGTTAGATTGTGTAATGCAATTTTGACTTTGTCTCACAAGGAGCAGTAGCATGGAGGTCTGGATTTTTCTTATAGAACTTTTTTATTATTATTTGAAACGTTGCTTATAGATATGAATACAACAATGAAATTATGAGCATGGTGGAAAATTAGTCAAGCTCATGATGCCAAACCATGATGATGTAAGTTTGGAATTTAACATTTTTACATGTTAAAGACAAATAGTCAAAATCACTGACAACTTAGTATGCCATAATTAATAATCATTCCCTGTTCACTTTTGTTAATAGGTTTATGTCACACGATGATGCAGGGGCATTAGGCACTAGTCGGAAATGTAGGAGGTTTTGTCCACATGTTGTGGCTAGGAGGGTTCGAAAACATTTGAGTTGTAACAGCTAGGTGTCAATACCTCAGCTGACTGTATTACTTAGACTAGTTAGAGTTGTAGGAGTTGAACAATTTCAGTTAGTTGAATTATTATAATTAGACCTTTTGATTTCTAGAACGGTCCTCTCAGAGGAACCAAAGAGCCATATGTTATGTATATAAATTGTAATTCCTCGGATTAATAAAAGTAGAGAGGGAAGAGGAGAGTAGAGAGGGGATTTCTGCAATAAACCTCTGTGTGTGAACAATTGTTTCCAGTTAAATGATTTCCAAGCATAGTTGCCATTGAATTATCTTGAACTGCTAATTGTGAAGAATTGTTTAACTATGAGGTGATTGGGTACTGATAATTCCATTCTTTTGTCTTTGAATTCCCGTAAATTGTTGGATAACCCTATGAACTCACCCCACCCGAAGGCGAGGTCTGTGTAGAGAACCGGGGTTGTGAACACTGTTCAAATATAAAAATCCCGCTTAATAAAGAGACAAGATTGTTGTGCTTTCGGAACCTGACTCGAGGATTGGACATGAGTTAACAAACAAAAGGATAGCGGAACCAGACTTGCACCCGTGGTCAAGCCCTGTACCAAAACCACGAGCGGAATCGCAAAAGCGGGTTGCCCATATTGCACCGCTTTTGTGGAGTAGGCGGTATTTCCTATTCGCGAGCGATTCCATAGGGAATGCGACACGTGGTGAAGTGACCCCTGGAAAACCACCGTTTAACCCGCGCCATCGCACGTTAAAGCCCGACGTTGGAAGCCAAGCGAAATTGCCAAGAGTTGTTGATTTGGAGAAGGGCCATCGGACGGTGGTCGCACGTTGAACTTGCCCGGAGGTTAACTAAGGTGTGCGGAGGATAGCCAGGTACGATACGAGTGTTTGATTGGTTATTGATATATATAGGTTGGGCCGGAGTATAATGAAATTGTTTAATTAAACGATTGGCGGATAATTAGCATAAGTTTGGAGCGTGATTGTTGTAAGGCTGGGTGGTGAAATATAGAGCCGAAAGTTCATTACAAGTTATTTATTTAAAAATAAACGTGGAGTATAAATACAAAGTGTTGAAAGTTAAACATTGGTTATAAGGATTGGAGATAATATAAAGTCGGGAATATAAATTAAAGTCCAACCATTGTGGATAGTATTTATTTATCAAATTCTAGGAATTTGATAAATAAACCCGAAGAAAGAAGAAGTCAATTAAGACTCAGGCTGGAGGAAAAGAACGGGGTACACCAAGGGAAAATGCTGACACAGCGATTGTAGACACACCGGCTCTCCTTGGGGGTCCAATTTCAGTTTTGTTGCGTCACACGATGATCTCTCTTCTCTGGCATTTACTTGTATTGAAGATCACTATTCTAGGAATAAGGAGTTATTTTCTCCAAAAATAACCCTAGCCAAACATTGACAATGCATCAAGGATATCTTTCTATGCTTCATAAGTACATATGTTCTACTTCTAAATCATGTCTTAGAAGTGGTTGTTTTGCTGGAAATTATTCACTTGTTGGTTTCATACCAAAGTGTTTCTCACATTTTCAGCATCCAATACATGAAAATGATAATGGTTTAAAACAACATAAATATTTGAAATTTTGCAAGAATTGTTTGGCACACTTTGAATATGAATTTTGAAGTCAAGTGCATGATGCTGTATAGGATCAAGTGTCATTTTGAATACCAAATGTTTCACAAGAAAATTCTCAACATGCTACCCTGCAGTAAGGATTAAATGACAATATTGCATCAACTATTTCCATAATAAAAGTGCACCTCGGCCATAAGACTAAACAACTAAAAATGTTGTAGATCTAACAAGACCACACAATAAAATGTATTCCACAAGGCCAACACTGTATGAAAAATGAAAAGGAGTTTGCAACCAAAAATACCTTAGGCAACTAATTCAATTAGATACACCAAACCATCAGCAAAAAGGAAAACCAGCCTACTTGGCCCCAATATTTTCAACTGGGTCCTCTAATTCAACCAATAAAAAAGCCAAAACCATAGCATTGAGATACATTTCATTACACTGTCAATAACAATAAAATTTGACTCAGCCATAACCCTTTCCTTTTATTGTTGTGAAAAGCTTTATGCATTACTCTAATGTGACTAGTCCATAGGCCAAGTAGACCACTGGGTAACAAATATGTTTCCTTTCACCTTTGAGTTTTCAAATTATGCCTACCAAATATAAGACATTTAAGAGGGGGAACTAATAAAACGTTAAAAAGAAAACCAGAGCACACATCTACAAATTACCTCCTTAGCTATTGTCACACCATCATTAACTATTTTTGGAGAACCATGCTTTCTCTCCAAGACAACATTTTTCCCTTCGCCCCAAGGGTGACTCCAACAAGATCAACAAGTTTGTTCACACCGCCTGCAAGAAAAATTGACAATGCTTTAGTAAGTGTGCAATTGAATGCCATACCATATGCCAAAACAACCCTCCATGAAAAATTAAAATAACACATTAAAATCAAATATAAGTGGACAAGGAAAGATCCATCGCAGTGAAGTTTCACGTGCAGGTGACCTTCCTTTAAACATAATTTTTTCTCTGACCTACAATTTTTTTGTCACTGAGCCATCCCTGTTGAAGTACAAATCCTTTTCCATAGCTCTTTTATTAACTACCTTCTCTCCGTCTCTTAATCTCAGAGTCCCTCTTCTGCTTGAGCGATTAAAGGAAATGGGTGAAAAAACTGAAAGAGAAGATAATTGTCTGCCATAATTATCAAACATAGCACCCAAATTCTTCCCCTTTCCATTGTTACCCAATGTGGTAGATGTGGAAATTGTTGTCATACTGCCCAAAGAAGAGGCCATCTACTCTTATGTTGAATATATAATTACAAGATCTTCATATTAGTATGAAACTTAAAAAACATGACTCCCATTGCTAAAAACCACTTTTAAGTTGTAACAGGCAAACTAAAAAACTATCGCAAATTTTGGAAACTTCTGGAGCATTAAGAGAGAAACAACCAAAGAGAAATACAACCACAATCCTCATTTTAATGATACCGGACTATATATTTGCATTAAGATAATAGAAAGAAATCACGACTATATTAAGTCCAGCACAAAAAAATCTTTAACTAGTGTCTCTCGTGGCCTTCAGGTTGCCATGCTAGAGGTTGCATACTTTCAATTTAAATTCTTGCCCTCTCGTGCCCATATATGAATGCATCCAATGGGATATCTACATCAAATTCTCCTTTATATCCCCAAAAACAAATTCCCTACTACAAGAGCACCAGTATTGATGGATCACCCCACACCATCCCACCCACTAGAAACGGTGAAAAAGGAAACCCGAGAAAAATTCTAAAATATCTCAAGATGACTATATGGGTGGTTCTTATGAATCAACCAACCATTTAGAACATTCTCATCAATCCAAACCATGAGTATTATGTGACAATATTCAAGCAGGCACTGAATCGGATTTCTGAAGCTATGTTAGAGAAACCCTAAACTCTCACTGAAAATACGTGAAATGTGGCACCACTCAAGGATTGACATGTGCCAATTGGTACAAGTGGTAGACAATTTGCATGCTCAAACAACGAGGTGATGCAGGAATGACATGAGGGAGAAAAACTTAGAAAATCCCCAAATCTGGAGAACTAAAGCTCATCACCAACATGAGATTGACAACTTTACATGATGTAACCTATGAAATCGTAAATGGAGAAATCATAGTAACAATAAAGTAACCTATGTAACAATAAAGTCAGACTCATCCTGGGAGTGCTAATGGGAGAAATCATAGTGAACAACAGGAAACATGCAGAGTTGCTTACAATGAAATAGATGAAAAAACACATACAAAAAACCTAGATAATAATCATGAACAAGCTTAATATTGAATTATGAACTGTAAAGGAACTTACAAAATGTGACATTACGAACTTGGTCAAGCGCACAAGCAAAAATATCCTGGACATGACCCTGGTTGACAAGTTTTATTGCTCATGATGCAAGAGGATTTGTACCTGCACTGCCAAGTCAATCAAAATCCATCATTTTCTATACAATAAATACAAGTAATTGATGTAGTATTTTTTACTCTAAGATGCATTCTTATGATAATGTTAGAACATATGTTGAAAATGTCAAAACATACCTGAATAAGCTCCTCTTCGTTTCAAAAACAATTTATTGGAGTCGCATGAACTTGGAACAAGCCTCCCACGATCTGAAAGAGTAGCAACTAAGTCAACAGTGACTTTTTTGTTGCTACGCTGGATCAAGGGAGGTTTGCTCCAAGATTAAATCGCTCCAATAAATTATTCTCTACTAAACGGGGCCAACCACGTGAAGGTGGAAGCTCTTATGGCCCCTCCCCCCCCCTCACATCACTCTCAATTCCCCAATACCCAATCTATATTTCATTTTTTACTTTCATGAGAATAAAAAAAAATATTCAATAACTAATAAAAAAACAATTCAACAAAAAGTACACGAGGAAACATTGCAATTAATGCTTGACATAAAAATAGTATGATAAATGAGTTTTTTATATAATGCAAAAAACGTTCCAAGTATGGTAACGTTTGTCTTATAATAATACAATATTTTACATTATCGAAATTTCTTTTTCTTCTTCATATTTTTAAAGCTCCTAATTACATCATCAATATCATCATGCTCTGCTCCTGTTTCGTGCCTTTCGACCCGCACTGCTGACCTAGTTGTGTAGTCACGATGTCTAGTCTCATCCAGTGACGGGGCATCGCCTACAAAAACAGATAATATTAAATTTTAATTGTCAGTTTTTAAATATCATTGAACTAGTTCGGTAATATTAATAAAAAAAATTGCAATGAGATTATTTACCTGGTGCATCAGTTGTCGCCGCTGACCTAGTTGCGTAGTCACGATGTCTGGTCTCATCCAGTGACGGGGCATCGCCTACAAAAACAGATAATATTAAATTTTAATTGTCGGTTTTTAAATATCATTGAACTAGTTCGGTAATATTAATAAAAAAAATTGCAATGAGATTATTTACCTGGTGCACCAGTTGTCGACGCTGACCTAGTTGCGTTGTCACGATGTCTGGTCTCATCCAGTGACGGGGCATCGCCTACAAAAATAGATAATATTAAATTTTAATTGTCAGATTTTAAATATCATTGAACTAGTTCGGTAATATTAATAAAAAAAATTGCAATGAGATTATTTACCTGGTGCACCAGTTGTCGCCGTTGACCTAGTTGCGTAGTCACGATGTCTGGTCTCATCCAGTGACGGGGCATCGCCTACAAAAATAGATAATATTAAATTTTAATTGTCATTTTTTAAATATCATTGAACTAGTTCGGTAATATTAATAAAAAAAATTGCAATGAGATTATTTACGTGGTGCACCAGTTGTCGCCGCTGACCTAGTTGCGTAGTCACGATGTCTGGTCTCATCCAGTGACGGGGCATCGCCTACAAAAATAGATAATATTAAATTTTAATTGTCAGTTTTTAAATATCATTGAACTAGTTCGGTAATATTAATAAAAAAAATTGCAATGAGATTATTTACCTCGTGCACCAGTTGTCGTCGTTGGGACTGTTGCCCTGTCTTCCTCTCTGGTGGTAAGATCCTCAAGGCAAACATTCTCTGTCATTTAAACAAAAAACATTATAAGGACAACCATCAAGGTATAATTAGAAAAAATTATAAGTGGAAATTAATTACCGTCACGGCCCTCACTGATAGTAGCATTGTCGGCCTGGTCCCTACTACAATGATCAGGTTGCACGTGAGGATCATCTACATTTGGCTCTAAAACTGGGTTATTTGCATCGTCGGTAATGTTGCTCCCCTGATTTAAACAAAGTTGTTAGACATTAAATTTATGGATGAAAACAAACATATTGAAAGGTTAATGTTTTACCTTATCAGGCATTCTGGATCTTGGGACCTGCCCCAAGCTTATGCGACGTTCAACTACGGCTTGATAGCCGAAATGGAAAGCAATATTTTTATCTTCCTCTGTAGTTTATGTTCCGAAGTCATCACCCTACATTACATATGATTGTGTATTTTTAATCATATTTGATAGGATTACAAAAACGTTGTAAGGCAATACAATTAATTATAATATGTTTAGCTACTTAATTACAATTCTTGCGGCCAATTTCAAGTAGCCGCCTTGGCCTAGCTTGTGATGGCCCTTTTTTCAATCCTAGCTTTGGTTGCCTTTGAGGTGTCAGGAAACCTAGCATCAAAAGATTGAAGTCAGATATGACGTAGCACACTTTTATTTTAGACATAGAGAAAATTAAAGCTATTGAATTAAAGTTGTAATTTACCTTGCGGGTCCAGTTGGCATTTTTCCTTCTTTCTTTGCCCTTTTCTCTTTTCCATCATGGATGGGTGCTCTCCACTCACTCTCTGGAACTGTGAGAGGATGCTCATATCTAGGGTTAAATTTCAATTGCGTCCTATAGGTGTCCCTAGTATATTTTAAATATTTTTCGGCTACCCTAGCCACCGCTGTTCTGTCAAATGTGCCAACCCCAAAAAGGGCTTCTAGATAATCTAGAAGTTCTTTTTTCAGGTTGGAAGTCTGGGAATTCCACCCTGTGCGTATGGTTGGGCCAAAAATTACCAATTCATGGCTCTCTAGATACCTGTAGAACTCATTGTTTCCTACACAGAAAAAAATATATATATTATCATTAATTTAAAAATAAAAATCATGATAAATATGTTTTAGATAAAGAACATGAAATAGTTAAAATATTAAAATTTACTTGGGAGTTGTACATGCTTTATAGGGACACCTTCATCGTTCACCAACAACGTGCCATTAATGGTCCCTGTGGAGCTGACATGTGTAGCTCCAGGAAACGCAATAATGTAGTTGGCCATATCAGCCTCATTATTGCCAACACGTTCAACGGTTGGCTGGGTGTCTACTTGGGCAGGGTGTGTTTCTTGGCTGGCACCTAAAGGAGTAGAAGGCGTACGAGAGGGTTGTTGGGCAATCTCTTGCCCTTGTGTCCCACTACCACCAACACCGGGTTCAGAAAGTGCCAGAAAATGCTACATACAAAAGAACTTTTTGTTAGTTTAGTCAATGTAAAAATTAAAAATCAAACTATCACAATTCATCTCATGCAGAACAAAAAAAATATCCTTTTGACTTTTTATTATTACCTGATATCTTTCTAGCTAGCTCATAAGTTGTTTTATCTTCTCTTCTGTTTCAGGTGTTTGAGGCGTGTCTATCAAAGCATTAAATTCTGACCTTGCATTTCGTGCCTTTTTTCGCAACAAGAACACTGGAGATAGGGATGAAGAAAGCTCTTCCTCAAAGAGGGAATCATCAGGCGTACCATGGCTAGGTGTCTGCATATTTGAACAAAATTAATATTATTTCAATTATGTAAATAACTAAAATACATAAAGATAGAGCAATGCTGGCACTTTACATGTTCTTCCGCTGGCCTCTTTCCGCGATCATCCTGTCTCGGGGTTGTTCCTGCACTGCTCTGATCAATCTGCCACATTGCAATAAAATTATAAATGTAAAAACTTGAAAAAAATATCTAACTTGAAAACACAAAATGAAAACTGAAATAATTTCTAATAAGACACCGGACGACAGAGTTAGAGTTTCAAATATGCCTTGCATTGAATTCAATCCTGGAAACATGTCATTGCACATTAAGGCACCCTAACAAGAGACGAGTTGACAATGAAGACCTTATTGAATATATTGTTGGAACAAATTCTAGTAAACTTGTTGTGAAGACCTTGAGTACATTTTTGGAGCAACATTGTTGAAGCTGATGGTATAGCATTGTTGGAGACGATCTTGAAGGGCCTTGAAGTGAAGCTTTTGGAGCAACTATTGAAAAATCCTTAGAGCATTTAAGTAAGGCACTTTCTATCTTCCATCACCTTTTTCCTTTCAATATCCTTTAAACGATTTTGTTGATATTTAATGTTTGAAGTCACATTATAATTCATTGATTATATGTGTTTGGGGACTTTCCCTTTGAAATTACCCAAAAATACCCTGGCAATTTTATCTTCAGGATGCATGTCTGACCCTATTGTTCAATATTTTGATTGATAGTAGTAAACATAGAGAGTTAGGGGGCTCTTGACTTGGTTTGGTTGGGCCATTAGATCCCTAACATATACTAGGGAGAACCCCCCTTGAGTTGGAGGAGAGCTAGCCCGAAGTGAAAGGAGGTTGGTGAGGTGACAATGGGGCTATTGAATTACACATGGTATCACACTTTAGCTTTAGGACTTTATCTTGAGAAGTGCGATATTTTTCTATATCAATTCTAAAATTGTTTACAACACTATTGTTAAGAACTAATAAGAAGTGATGTTGAGGGGTTTTTTGGTATAAGAAACAATACCATTTAAAAACTAGGGTTCTCAGTCCTTGGCATTCCTTCACCTGGGCCTAGGGGCACACTAGAATAATTTCACACTAAACCATGCAAACTTAAAAGTAACTTAACGGATCCATAAAGTAATAATAATCATAATTCCTAATTTCCTATTGTATGATATGATGCAAATTATTCAAACATGAAGCAATGAAGACATGCAATGTCTGAATTTCAAGATTGATGAACCAATACAAGAAGTTAGAAACTACAACTTTGATTCAATACTCTGTGTCCTAACTCTAGGAAGGAATCTAGTTTGTAGTAAAGAACATGCATCGTGTATTATCAATTCTTAATTGACAACAACTAAAGGTCATCTACCTCATCAATTCCTTCCCATTTTGTGTTTTTATGTTATATTCCTTATAAAAGTGTCAAATTTCTCTCAAAGTAAGCAACCACTAAATAAAATAAAAAATAGTTGAGATATGATTGAGAAATGGTCATTTATTTCTTGAAAGGATCTTCACAATTTCTTTGGTTGTTTTTCATCTCAAGAAACAAGAAATTACCTAAGAAACTATCATGATGTAATATAAGAAACAACACGGTGCAATGGTAATTTTCAAAGCCAAATGATGTCCATTGAGGACATGGCCTTTATTTGGTTCCTGTTTAATAGGAGTTTCGGGTAGAAATGGAACTTTGTTGTACCATTTCCAGTAGTAAAAAGGGAAAACCTTCTTTTTCCATGGGAAATAATTTACCTTTCCTTTTTCAAGATAATCTAAATCACAAAAAATATGAACTATACTGCACACATTCTTCGATAATGTGAAAGTGGAAAAGGAATACCCTACACAAGTGATGCACACATGTACATTTGAATAATAATAGATTTTTGTAGTTGAAATGCAATGCTTGTTTCATTTAAATGTAGGATTTTTAAAGTAGGGAGAAATAATGGCTGCCAAATTAATAAGCGTTTCTTTGGGAAAATTTTAAATCTTGTATTGGGTGATGAAGATAATAGAGGGTATTGAATCTTGATTCTTGACATCTAGAGAGAACCCTACATCCTAACACAATCTAATGGAATTGACCAAAAAAACCCAAATAGAGTCGACCCTACTATAGGAGGAAGGGCCTGCAGTAAGAACTTACCATTTTGCAAGAGCTGAGGGCGAATGATGTTCTGCAAGAGTTGAGGGCGAATGTTGTTCTGCAAGAGCTGAAGGCGAATGCTATTCTCCAAGAGCTAAGGGAGAATGCAGGGCGAATGCTGTTCTGCAAGAGCTCAGGGCGAATGCTGAGGGCGAATGCTGTTCTGCAAGAGCTTAGGGCGAATGTTGTTCTGCAAGAGCTGAGGGTGAATGCTGAGGGCGAATGTTGTTCTACAAGAGCGGAGGGCAAATGCGCACGTGATATCAGACGTTAATGTAGCACACATGTACATGTGAACACTAATAGATTTTTGTAGTTGAAATGCAATGCTTGTTTTCATTTAAATGTAGGGTTTTTAAAGTAGGGAGAAATAATGGCTGCCAAATTAATAAGCGTTTCTTTGGGAAAAATTTAAATCTTGTATTGGGTGATGAAGATAATATAGGGTATTGAATCTTGATTCTTTACATCTAGAGAGAACCCTACAGCCTAACACAATCCAATGGAATTGACCAAAAAAACCCAAATAGAGTCAACCCTACTATAGGAGGAAGGGCCTGCAGTAAGAACTTACCATTTTCCAAGAGCTACGGGTGAACGCTGAGGGCGAATGCTGAGGGAAAATGATGTTCAGCAAGACCTGAGGGCGAATGCTGTTCTGCAAGAGTGGAGGGCGAATGCGCGCGTGATATCAGACGTTAATGTAGCTATTGCGACAGATACAAAACAATAAAATAATTTTTATGTAACGCGCATATAAGTTTCGTATCTTATTTAGCACACATATAAGTGTCATTATACCGACGGTGGAAAAGGCGTCGCTATTGCGACAAAGGCCTCCAAACGTCGCAATTGCGACACTTAGACATTGTGTCACACTTGCGACGTTTGGAGGCAGTCGTCGCAATAGCGACGCTTTGGGCCATAGTGTCGCAATTGCGACGTCTTCCTCCAAACGTCGCAATTGCGACACTTTTCTAAGTGTCAGTATTGCGACACTTTTCTATAAACGTCGGTATAGCGACGGTTTTGGGCGGGATGGAAAAAATTTGGGGAAATTTCGGACATTTGGTCAAAAGCGTCGGAACCAAGTGTCGGAATTTCCGCCAAATGTAGTAGTGAGAGAGGAGCTCAAGACAACTAAGTTGAGGAAAGAAGTTTCTTCTTGTGAAGCAGAACAGAGTGCAGATGAAGAATGGAGATCTGCAAGAGATCTTATGAAGCATGATGAGGACTTGAGGCAGCAAGAAGCTTGGCCTGCTGAAGAGGATATCATGGAGGATTTCCAGAGTTATTGGACAAGTCCAGATCAGCTGGATGAGGTAAAGACTTGTATTTGTGAATCTGACACTTGTGAGGTGATTGCAGATTCTCCAGAGAAGGAGGAACTCAAGGTTCTTGAGTCAAAGATGGAATTTGAAGATTCCATGTGTAGATTTGTTCAAAGAGAAGTGCTTAAGGTAGCAACCAAGGCTGAAAGGTCTTGTGATTTGGAAACTAAAAAGTTGTGTATGTTTGCAGGTACACCACTAGAAGATGAACAAGCTTCAGAGTTTGTTGATGAGAAGAAGACATTGAATCTGAAATATGTTCAGATCAATGCTGAGATAATGAGATCTTAGGGAGAGATGAATACAGAAGAGTCCAATGAAGATGTTCATCAGAGTGATGAAGCAGAGAGAGAAGGACCAGCAGAGGATTGGTCAAGAACAATTAGAGGCATAAAGGGTTGCATAAGGTTCCCAAAATCTACTCCTATAGAAGTAGTTGAATTGTATAGGAGGTTAGATTTTCAAAGAAGAGAATTGGAGAAGCAGAGGACCTATGCATAAGATAAGCTGCTGGAGAAACAAGGCAGAAAATTTGGCATGAATGAAAATCAGCAAACAGAGGATAAGAAGAAAATGATTCAGCAAAATGAAGGATTTCATTTTGATGAGTCACAACAGAAGAGCATCCATGAAACAGATGTTGAAAAGAAGAGGAGACTAGCTGACAGTCTCATGAGAAATGCAAATCAGCATACTGAGATGCTAACAGAGGATTTAAAGGGGAGTTCTGAACAACATATTGATGTGTTGTCAGAGAAGAAGAAGGTATTGAGACCTTGGAATTTTACTGCTGATGATTCATGTGTTAATAATGCAGAGAAAGAGGAAGAACAACCGTTGGAATTTGTCAGAGAGGTGAATAAGAAGGAAACTGTGTTGGATGAAAACATAGTGAAGGATCATAATTTGGACATGGTGATTGGAGCAGTGTATATGAATCTGATAGCTGAAGAGAAATATGATGAAGAATTTCTGAGTCTTGAACCAGACTCAGAATTTCTGGGAGAAGAATTGGTGACTAGTTCATCAATTGAGACCATTGAGTCTCATGGTTTTAACACTGATAGTTTGTTTATGTGTACAGGTGATGCAAAAGACAATTTGTCCTTTGGAATTGTCTTAGGAGAAGAAAAATTGTTGCTGAAGGAAGATGAGATAGCCATGTCTCATATGCAGGAATTTTCCAATGCTGATGACAGAGAAGAATTGGCTTGTCTGATGAGCCAAGAAAGAATTGGTGGACAGATTTTTAAAGCCGCTACAGTGAAGAAGAATCAGCATTCTATGCTGACAGAAGAAGAAGATACTGGAATTAATTTATAGAATATAAAGGATGAGAACCAAGTACATAAGAGGTGGCTAAATTGTTTGCTGGAAGAAGTTGTAAAAGAGGAAGAGATAGCAGACACTAGAGCAAAATCCTGAAGTTGTGAAGAAAAGAGAAGCAGATACTAGCTTGCATAATTTAATTTTGTTTACTAGTATACTGGAGGAGTATGTTACTGTAGGAAGACAATCAATTGATGATTTATTTTCCAATAGTGGAATTGTAGATGGTGAAAAAAAGAAAAGTGTTGCAGAGGTACAGGAATTTTGGGAGGCAGCAACACCCATGGTGGCAGCTAACGCAACATTGGGGGTGACATCTACAGGAGAAGAAATAATGTTAGCCAAAATCAGTGAGGCAACATTGACAACAACAACAAAAATTTTGGAGACAGTAACAACAACAATATTGACAACAACAACATTTGAAGGCAGCAGTGAGCAGAGAAGTTTCCAGATAGAAGGTGGACTGGATAGAGAAATGAAAACCATCAGAGAACTGGTGATGAAGATGTCTCAAAAGCAGCAGATAGAAAAAAAAAGGCAGGAGAGTTTCAACAAAGGAAAGACAAGGAAAGATTGTGAAGGTATAGTTGCAGAAGATCAGTTGAAGAAGGATGCAGCTACTGGACAACAACAAACCAGAGTATGGAATCCCGGAGGCAGAAATTAAGGACACATGATCAAGAGATCATGAACGAATTGAACCTTGGGAGTCTGATGCAGGGGCATTAGGCACAATGAAGCACTTTGCATTTTTTATGAGACCTAGGGGTCTCATATTTCTAAATTCTCTTGTAATTATTAGTATTTTTGAATAAAAAGTGAGAATTTTAAATGTTCTCTAATTACAGAAAACATGAGAGAATTGGTTAAGTTAGGAATATGAATAGACAGCCAGAGGTATGAGTCAATTTAGGGTCAGTTTAGCTATTGAGTCTAAATTTAGGAATTGGGAATGTTAAGAGTTTGTTGAGCTGTTTGGAGACCTGAATTGATTCAGGTCATCCTTTTGGTATAAATGTAATCATGAAGAGTTTAGCTAGGGATAGAGGTAGATATTTTTTCAGAAGATACAGAGTAGATTGTAGAGGCCACAGAATAGAAGACCTAGCCAGAACAAGGAGAATATGTAAGTAATTCTAGTGGTGTATATAATATGAATCACTTCAGCATTGTATTGATATTTTTGGCTTAAAATCTGGTTGAATGAATCTTGTGCGTCATTGAATAAATTGAATTTCCTGTCTATGTTGTGTCTTGAATTGTATGTTCCTTGATTGAATTGAGTTCTGCGTAAATGAAACCGAATCTCATTAACCCAATGTATAAGAACTAGCGTGAATAGGCTCTGTGGGGATGTTCTGTTTTAATTAGCGAATTTACTATGAGTTGCACTCCTAGCATTTGAGGGAGATCGACCATTGAAGGGGTCAATCTCATTGAAGGAAGTGGGATCGGACCATAGTGATTCAGTTACAACTGAATGTATCAAGGTTAGTGAATGAAACACTCTTTCCATTCGGTACCCAACGAGGAGGAATTTGGGCGCTCTGATGTGACTACGCAGTAAGGAGAGATCGGACTTTGAAACCATAGTTGGAAGGTTTCATAAAACCGTGTGTGTATAAACCGGAACCACGAGTGGATTGGCGTTGAGGAACTGTGGATGATTGTCGTGTAGCTGAATGTGATTACGCTGCAATTGAACTTTGTTTGATCAAATTGAACTGGGCGAAGTCGGATGGTAGTAATGGAACAAAGTCTGCGAAATCATTGAATGAATAATGTGTAGTATAGAACCTGTTCGAATAATGATGAGGAATTGAAACGGAACCTGGAGTCAAAGAACAGAACCGTGAATGAACGGAAAAACCAGCATTCAAGGAACAGTGGGTTTCGCGTGAGCGAAAAGTGGTGAATGGTACTCAAATAAAAAAATGTGATTCCATTTATTGTTGGATGCATGTCCTAGAGTGGTAATTGAAAACCACAAATGTCGCGCGATTTGGAGGTGTTAACCCACGAAGATTGAAACAACGCGATATGCATTATACCCGTCTGATTGTTTGTGCTGGAAAATCCACGATGATTGCATTTGCGTGATGCACGAAGTTTAATAAGGTATGTATTACATGTAAATTGTGGGCCCGAGGATACATATGTATGTCATCTCTTAAATATTAAAACTAAGCCAAGCCTTGTTGCGTCGTCCTAACGTCTGGTGGAGGATATAATGTATATTAATGCTCTTTAGTTGATATAAAATTCACAAAGGGCGCACACTTAATTTCTGTATATGGGAGTATGTTGGTGCGGGGCCCAGAATCTAATACATGGCAATGATTGATATTTAACCAAGGTCTAAATGGTATATTGTATATGGTTGGAATCATATGCGTGGATGTGTTGATTTCATTGAAAAGTTGACGGGCTAAGGTGCGGTACAATGTTCTATGAACATTTAAATAAAGATCATAGACATATATAATTGGGTCAAGATCTCCCCACTTAATATAATTTCTTGACAGTGGTTGTTAAGTTGTGGCGTAATAGCTATCCGCACTGAATATATAACTTACCTAGGTTGAATTCTTGTATACTAAGGGGAAGCTTGTAGTCGGGTTTCGGTTAAGTCTGAATAGTTGATGAAAAAAAAATCATTATGTAGGGTATTCAATGGTTTCATAGTCATTGGTTGAGTGATAAGATTCCATAGGAGATTTTAAATTATTTGGGTAAAACTTTGGAAGTGCATTTTAGGAGCAAGAATAAAGGAGATTGAAGGTAGCCCGGGCATCAATTAAGAGGGTTTGATTCCCTCTCATAATATCTACAATATCATTTATTAGGTCATGCATTCATTAACATTTCATTTACTAACCAATAAATGATGTGAGCCATAACTAAATTCTATTATAAATCCATGCTTATAACCACATATAAACAAGAGATTAACAATGATGGAACAACCATTAAAATCCCATAATAAAAATCACATTTAATCATGAAATACATTTGAAAAAGAGCTCTTATTAACATATTCAAAATCCAACTAAGTCAAGGACTTCCATGTACCAGTTGACCATGGATTGGGCTGAACCAAATCTTTCTTTCAACCAATCACCCCCGTTCTATATTCCAAGCATGAATGTGGGACTCATAACAAACCAACCATGCTTATCAGGATTTACCACATATCCTGCCAAACTGATCAATTATTTCTAGCCATGAAGCGAGCACCTATACAACAAGGATTTACTGTATATCCCACCATATACTAGTCAATGATTCCTAGGCCCAAAAAATAAACATACACTACATTATTTACCTCAATCCCACCATTACCGGTCTAGGGATCACTAGGCCCTAAACAAGCATGGATGCCTCTAGATCTCTCCAATTAAACTACGAGGAATTTTCCTGTATCCACCCTTATGATTTTATGCACATCCTACCTTTACCGGTCTAGGGATTTCTAGGCCTTTGGGAAATTTCCTGAGACCACCCCACTTAGTTTCAAAACCATCCAGCAATCCATCTCAACCAAGCAAAAGAACCCCATCGCACCATGACTATCTAGAAATGGAAAGGCAAGGCTAAAAACCAATGTCACACCTGGAAAAATCCATGCCAATGACATCAAGAGAACCAAATACACACTTGCATATACTATGCATTCCAAAAGTAGCAAGGAAATCATACATGCAACTCAGTACCTGCAAGTAATCATTTTGTAGCAGCTTGATCCAAGTATTCCTTGCTTGATATTTTATTTCCTTTGATTTCTTTTTCCTTCCTTGGCTTTCCTTGCTCCAATGCTAGAGTTCTCCAAGAATTATCTAAGTGTGCAAGAGTATGTGAGTGAGAGAATAAAGAGATGTCTCCAAGATAAAAACTGAAATTTTTTTTTGAACTAATCCTCATAAGCCTTTTTATCAATGGGGCCTCTACTTTCTTCATTTTCCATTATTATGCAACCTGTGACCTATCACCTTCCTTTTCTCTTATTTTCCATTATGTTCGTAAATAAAATCCCAAATACTGCCTCTTTTCCTTTTCAAAGTCCTTTCCATTTCCTTTTCCAATTTCCCCTAGCCATAATAAACCAAAATAAACACCCACTAGGGTGTTTTTTCCCAACATTCAACTTGGAATACATGTCCCATGACTTTGGTCTTATTTTGCCTTGATTAACTTTATTACATGGATTTTTAACCTAGGCATGTTACATAATGGAAGAAAAAGATTTTAAAAGAAAAAAAATACACATATAGCAGACTGTAAATGATCAGGAACTGGAATACTTATTGATTTCTTAAAATTAGTGTCACTACATCTAGTACAATATGCCAAAATTAATACCTCCGAACCCATTTTTTGGATATCGGTCTTCTTTTCATACAAAATGAAATTATAATTACTACAATTACTTCTGGTAACTATCAAACTAAAGAAACAACACATAAAACATCATTTGTAAACTATTAAATTAAATATTTTTATATAATATATCCTCTGTGTTTGAGCATGACACATTAATGAAGCCCTCTAAGAATTTGTTTTGAACATATCTTCATAATTATACTGTAATTTTCTCTATATGGTTCCACTGATTACTTTTGGATAATGACATTCACCCATTCTCCTAAAAGATGCATCAATTTATATATATCTTTGATAGTTTGGTTTTATCAAAAACAAGTTCTTCAATTGCCACCACAGTTGAAACTCCTTTTGTAATTTAAAAGAAAATTAATTTTCCGTTTAAGCCTTCAATGCACCGTGTTATATTTCCATATTTGAATTTTTCTCTTTACAAAAATTATAAATAAACTACTTTTGGCATTAGGTTATCACACTTAAACCTAGTTGAGTGAGTTTTTGAAACTTGTTTGAAAACATATTGTTGTAATGTATTTGGCGCAAGGGCGGATGAAATACACTATGCTTAATAGGGAAGCTGCTTTCCAACAAGCAAGTTAGAGGTCAGTTGGTTTGTCAAACGTTAGTGGAAAAATTTCAACATGTAATAAGCTAAGTTAAAGGAAACATAACATGCTACATAAACAAAGAAACAAAAACAAAACAACATGGTCAAGAAACATGCTCAATCGAGCAAATACACTAATAACTCAACAATGGAGAGCTCTCTCCTTTTATTAGGTGCTGGTAGTAGTAGAAGATAGAATGATAAATCTCTTGTAGTGGATCCTTAGAGCTGCGGAGCTCCAATATCCAAGACAAGGGGGTATCTTCCCCTCAAGCTTTCAACAAACCTCTCTTTCCTCTCAAAGGATGATATATCGATGGACATGTGGTGAACTCTTCTCTCTTGAATTGAAGTGTTGGATGGCCTAAAACTGAATCCTTCCAATAATTTTTCTAATGGACAACACAACCTCATTTTCTTCTAAGAAATTTGGCTAACATAAAAATGTGTTCTCCTATTTCTCTTCCTATGATGCCTTTTATAGACAAATTTCAAATTTTCCCTCCCTCTCTTGGTACAAGATGGATGTTGACACAAGAGTGGAGGTATGATTCCTTTGTGTGCTGCACTAAAGCCTCAAGGTGGCTCCAAGGTAGTTGCAATTGGCCTTGAATGAGAATATTTTTCTCCAAGTGTGCCAAGTGGTCTCGGATGGTGAATTTCCGCATCCTTAGGACCGCACAGCTCTTTAAGGGCTATCCGCGATGATATTCGTGACTATCGAAGAAAAAGCCGCAATGATTTCCTGGGGTCAGTGATTCTTGTGCGCAATTCAATAAATTTTCCTGCTTGACCTTAGGAAAAGTTGAAATTTTCAGCTCTTGTAATGTATTTCTTCCCTGTAAATATTTATTTGTACCTTCTGCTTGACATTTTCTAATGTATTTTTCTTGTACAATTTTCCAATGTTAACAGTTCCCCCCTAATGTATGAGGTCTAGGAAGAACTATATAATCAAAATACATTATAGTTTCTTTTTCTGTGTAATCCTTTTTTGAGAGAGAGAGAGACTAACTTGCTTGAAAACTAAGGTTGGAGACCCCTTGGCATGAGTAAAAGAGATATTATGCTTTGTTGGAAACCTGCACGAGAAAAAATAAATAAAATATTTCTACAAGACGGGAATGTCCCATGCTCGTGATGTTTTTACTAGTTAAGCTTATCTAATAGATAGAGGTTCTGTCTGTGTCACTTCTGTGGTAGTAACCTGTTGTTGGTTGATGACGACGATTGTTGATGCCCTCAGTGATGTTTTTTTTTTTAAATAAGGCTGTGTGTGGTGCTCAGACACATAATATTGGTATGGAATGTTTTTTTAGAAAAAGTGCTCATTGCATGCATGGGTCTGTGATAGTTATGGACCTTCTTGTGTAAGAATTGCTAAAAGATATGCTTATCAGGTCACAGGTCTTTGACAAATTCTGACCAAGTGTAATGGTTATGAAGTACGATACCATCTTAGACATGAAATTTTATGTTGAAGTCGAATGTTAGGAGGATTGATGACATCAATGGGCAATTATGACTCCCATAGTGCCATATGAGGATGCCCCTATTGAGGCGAGGAGCCATCCAAGGTACTGCCTTCTTCTTGGAAAATGGTTGTTGAAGTTGATAAGAAGGAAGCACCAACCGACCGAGAGGAGTACTGATGCAAGGGACCAAGGTCTCTGATGTTATAGGGCGGGGTGTGATAGGTAAACTTAGGCATGATGACGAGAATTGGATATAAATGATGATGGTAGTTCAGTGGCTCGAGGTCAAAGCTTGTAAACGCAAGTGGCAACAGTCATAAAAATTTATGGTGAGGAAATCCATGTAGTCGGTAAGACATCCAGGGTGGGTGAGTGGTTGTTATGAGTGTCAAGGTGGGGTTTGGTAAAGAATGTGAAGCTCCGAACAAGAGTGATTAGGGACTGTTTCTGGGTGAAAAATGTGGGTGGATGGGTGGGATTTCTCTCCCAAAAAATATTTTTACATTTTCCAAAAGAATATAGAATGGGTTTGGATGTACAAACACGTAGACGGGTGCCCCTATAAACATTAAAATAATCTATCACTATGGTTTGAGGAGGGTATTTTTCTGAGGCTTGGGGATTCATTGGTTGGTCTCAGTGCGAGTGTGATGAAGTAGATGAAAAGTGTCGCAGATGGGCTATGCTGACGGGGGTGTGGTAGGCCAAGTGCGAGGCGCGGTGGTGCATATTCGATCTGATCATGAGAAAGGAAGTCTGACAAAGGGGTTTTATCATGACATGGGTAAAAATTGACTTGATGTATGATGGATGAATGAACATGAAGTGCTTCCCGGACTTGGATGTTATGGCCATGGCTCCATATCTTTGGTGTATGGTCTACTTGAGTGATGGATTCCATGGAGGGTGAGGCTCTACGAACCTGCGATAATTTTTATCATGTGCGAGGTGGGGTGATGATAAAAATGGTCAGGTGAATGGAACCTATGATTGATTTCTGTGGAGAAATGATGTCAAGATATGTAAAGCTTCTTTGGGGAGCCTATCCTGCTAGGGATAGAATGATACCTACTCTTGTACCTTTAGTGGTTGGGGCAATAGGTTATTTGGCGTGCTTGTAATACCTAAAATCAATTCCCCAAGTATAACGTTGAATGGAAAGCGATAAGAGAGGGAATACCTGTCGTAACTGAAAACATGACTTTTTCTGAGGTGTGGATGTATGAAGCCTATTGTGAACGTGATGAGGTGTTGATCACTGTCTTTCTTGTGATTTTGAAATTGGGCGTTCTAAGCTCCAGTTATGGGTTGTTAAATAATGAGAAAAGGGCAATATATAGGCCAATATGACTCATTTCAATTCATATATGTCGTTTGAGAGTATGAGGTCAGAGCTAATCCCTTGCTGCCGAGCATTTATTGCCATTGTGGTAAACCTGAGTACTCGGGATTCGCGTCGTCAGTGTTAGGTAGGGGCTTGAACGTCCTACTTTTCAATTTTGTCATTTTTTTCCTTGCTGGGTCCATAAAAATGTGATTTGTATGGATTACTTACCTATTTTTTTCCTCATCCGCGCAGGCGATCGAGGTTGAGTTGCTTGGACCTCGTAGAGAAGGAAGCTTTCCCGCAAGGTTATCACGCTTGGAAAAGATTTTGCACGATGAAGCGCGCATCTGTATTTTATATAGATGCACGGTCATTGTGCTTGTATAGAAAATAGGCACGATGATGAGAAAATGTTTTGAAATTTTTTTGTTTCCTGATTTTAGCCACCGATTTTTGGTTTTTTCTATGGTAGCAAGATGTTGTGGCATGAGAAGTATTGGCATGATATTTGCATAGCTATGGCGTGGGACGATAATTTTTGGAGGCTCTTGGGGCAGTGGGGGTTGTTTAAATTTATAGAAAATAACCTCTTGAGATCACAGGACAGCCTGCTCCGTTTCTTAGTCCACTGTTGGAATAGGAGACAACGAGTGATGGTGTTGCGGCATAGAGACATCATCATCCATTCGAAGATAGATGTTTACTTTGTGACCAGATTTTTTCCTCAGGGGGGGCACTCCCACACTCACTCCCTCCTCGTAGGGTGAGCATTTGATGTTGGGCTGAGCAGCATTACAGTGGTGAGCCACTTACACAAGGATGTGTCCACATTGACTCAGTGACTGATTTAGCTGAGAGGGGTGCCATGGAGATGATAGTTCACCTGATGGGGTCGTCATCACCTAATAGGGCATCTAGACCTCATTTGGTGTCTTGCGCCGGCTCTGGGCCGATCACTTCTACAACTGGATGCACCAGGTGTGCGATGGCATGGTATCACAATTAGGGAAGGCCTGAGGAAGATCTTCCAGGGTTTTTACTTACGCGAGTATCTTATGCACTAACATGTTTCAAAGAGTACTGATGCTCTGACCTTTTGTGCCAGTGCCCATTGGTCTTCGTAAGGATCCTTGGATGTGACGATGGGCGCCCATGATGCCTCATGGTGGAGGAGGGGGGTTTGGTCGTTATTGGGATGCGAATGTTGAGGTGTGGTTCCAGGCGAACCGACAAATGTTGCTAGAATATCCATACTTGGTGATGGATTTACGGGGGACTCGAATATGGGTCTTCCTATCGGCTATGTAATGGGGTCCAACAGGGATTACCTTTGATGTTTTTCTGCATTTTTCGAGGATTTTTATGATGTTTATATTTATATGTCTTTTGTCGTGACACTGACACTGTCCATGATTCTTATGCAGATGTGGGGGTGGCGTGGCGCCCTCTTGCCTGCTTAGTGGGGTATCAGCCACCGAGGAGGGGCCCAGGTGGGGCTATTCAAGCCCAGGCTGGGGGGCAGGGAGATGGTGCTGATCCTTCATGGGAGGGCAACAGTGTTGCAATTGCTAGAGGGGATGCTGCCCTCCTTGCTCGTGCTGAGGCAGCTGAGGCTCGGGAGGTGTCAGTCGTGGAACAGTTAGCTGCTATTGAGGCTCGAGTCCAGGCTACAGACGCACGTACAACATATTTAGCCAACTCATGGAGTCATTTAGAGAGGTTGACCCATGGTATACCGACCTAGGGTTTTTTTGATGACTTGGATGACACATGGATTGAGCCAGTGATGGCTCGAGAGAGGGCACATTTCCTAAATTTTCATCGTGTGGCACTTGTAGTTTTGGTTGTTGCACCTGTACTGGCACTGAGTGCAGATGTGGGTCTAGAGTGTTATCACTCCAATAATTTCCTAGGGCTGTTAGGATTTTTGTTTCAAGAAATATTAGAGGTAACCAGAAACCTAATTTTGAGATCAAGATCTAGCCTTCCTAATGCTCAGAGAGGGCTCTCTCTTTATTATTTAGCTTTGTTGTTTTTAGTTAATTTTAGGCTAGTTATATGAGATTGATTGGTTTTTATTTTAGTTTGGTTTGGTTGTGAAATTACTGATTCAGATGGAGAGATGATTTTCTATTTACCATTGGGCTATGGAGTTAAAGTGTCAATAAAACAAGACTAAATCAAGGTCAAAAGGAAGTGTTCACAGGGCAAGGTAATTGAGTAAATTTAGATCTTTTAGGCTTGATGAAGAAGTGGTTTCAATTGGGATTAAGGAGCAGTTAAGGATTCCTCAAACTGGATAATGAAGGAAATGAAAGAGGTCAATTGAAACTAAGGAGTAATGAAGAATTCCCTAACCTGGTTATCAGAAGAAAACATGAAAATGAATAATAGTTGATAACAGAGTGTACTTAAACAATTTTTAAAATAGTATTCCTGTTATATCATTTAACTTGGAAAACATACAAGTATGTGAAATACTTAAGAAAGTAACAATTGAACAATAGAAAGATACTTCACTGAAGTGGCCCAACACATGAATCTTGTAATGCAATGCCTTTATTCCTTAGTCCAGTCTGCTGACTTGAAAATGTTACAATAAACCCTCAGGTTTTAGATCAAAATAACTATAGAAATGTTCAGAAATCCATACACAATACTTCGAATTATGAAGTATTTATACAAAAACTATTACAAAATATCCTACAACTGACTTAGGAATTATTTAAGGAGTACATAATATCTTCTTGCAAGAAGATAGAGACAGCTATCTCACTAATGCATGTTGTCCCTGCATTTATTGATTGAGTTGTTTGCTGTTTGATCTTTTGTTTCTTTCTCTCACTGATTATTTTCTTTCACGCTGACTATCTTCTTTCTGTTTAGTGTCTTTCACATTGTATTTTCATCTGATTCTCTTTAAACTCTGCTTTTCACTTATACTCTTTCATCTTTAAACTCTGTTACTGCTTTACTTTTAACTTGCATTCTCTGTTTTCACTTTCACAGTAAATAATTCAACTTCTCCCAAGCCTCTTCATCTGGTAATTTAATTTTTACCATTCTTCTGAAAATTTCATTAGCCTCTGTGTATTTTGCAAATGTAGGCTTGTTGATGAAGAGATGTTTTACCTCATGCTGGAGATAAAAGAGGTTTCAAAACTCCGATAGAGCACTTTTCCTATAGGCATTCCTTTCATGGAGGAATTATTAGTATGTTCCTTTGCCACTTCTCTGATTTTATTATCATAATATTCATGTTTCATCAACCTGTCATTAATAACCAAAGGATTTGGCAGGCCTTCCTGTCTCAAAATATCAAATTTCACCATGAATATGGTTATGGAAAGCTCCATGTTTTGACTCTTATCTTCAAGTTGTGTCATTAAGTTCCTTTTAGAAATTACCTTTCTTACCTCAAGGATTGTTTCAGTCCTGTCACTTATGAAAATTTCTTCCAATTCCTGTTTGTTCTTAGAATTAAGAAACTTAATGATTGCATTAGCCTCTTCTGGCTTTTTACCAATTTCTTCCTTGACTTTCTAGATAGCTTCAGTTGCTTCCTTGATCAAATATAACTTGGATGGATGGCCAAATATCATTAACAGAGTTAATGATATTGGCCCACAGCTACTGCTTTGCTTGGGCAAGTGGTTCTTTCAATGTGAGTTCTTTCTCCAACTTCTGTACTCTATTAGTCAATCTACTTGACTTTTGTGTTTCATTCTTATGCATTATTTGAACTAGTTTCTTTTCATCGTCTAGAATTTTTATTTTTTCTTTAAGTCTATTTGTTTCATTTGTCTGTATGAACATATCCTGCATATATTTGATCAATTTACTTGCTTCATCACTAGGATGAGTTGATGCTGTCGTTGAATCTGTTGCTGATGTAGTGGCTGATGTAGATGGAACTTATGTAGCTACTGGAAGTGGTGTTGCCACTAGAGCTTCTGAAGTAGAAGGAACTATTATAGTAACGTTAGGAATAATAGTGACAGGGGTTGCTTCTGTTGTGGCTCATTTGTAATATCCTTTATTTTAATTTTCAAAAATACAAAAAAAAATAGAAAATTATCAAAAGATATGTTAGAGTATCAAAATTCATATACTTTAGCATAAAAATATATCTTCTTATTATATTAAAGTTTAACAGTTTAAATAATTTAAGGCTTTATGGAAGAGGGTCCCAGTTCAAAGACTAAATGTCGAGTACTTTATGGAGCGAGATTCGATGATTTATCAAACAGTGAGAAAAAGGCTCAACCCGTGGGCACTTTCAGTGTTGTGTTTAACACAGAGTGTTCCTCCGCAGTTGACCCTCTTGACTGCGGGAGTAATCCAGATGAACGGTCGAGATTTATTGCAGGAGCACATGCCAAATAATTTTTCCGTACCTCGAAGCCTCCCACAATGACATATGCTACCAAGTTTGCGACAATTGTATTCCACGTCAGAGTTTCTTAACGGTCTTTTGGCGTGTCTTATCAACATTTAATTTAAAAACCCGCACCACCTATTTAAGGATGGTTATCATTCCTTCTGAAGTTATTGTTGATTAGTTTGTGTTTGAAGTTTTTTTGCTCTGCGTCTTTTTCAGTTTTCTATCCTCCTATCAATTATTGGTCACCCTGTCAATTTTATACTATCTTGAAGTTGAATTATGGGTAAACGCTCATCCCTGATAGGTTATTCCAGTTCTGACTGTGGTTGCAGAAGAAAAAAATATTATCAAGGAATTTGAGGAACAAGTCATTGTAGACAAGCATAAAGAAATTAACAAGGTCATTTGGGAAAGAAAGTTCATTAATTTCCTTGATTCTAAAACATATTAGGAATTGGAAGAAAATGAAATCAAAGGCAGGATTTTATATGCTGTGGAAATTAATAAAATGATTTTCAAAAATGATTGCAGGAAGTCTATAGAAAAGAAGCTGATTGAGCTTAAGGAAGCAGTGAACCAGTTTGATAAATTATTTGATAAAATAGCAAGAGCAGGTTTACCATCATGCTAGGTTCTTGGAGGTGGCTTGTTATCATGGAATTCTTATGAACCTTTACTAGTGTTGGAAAAAAGTAAGGTAGACAGTGCTCATGAAAAGACTCAGATTTTTAAAGGAGCGACAATGATCAATTTCCTTCAAATAAATTTTCAGCTGTTGTGGTTAGTGAAAACTTTGTTTGCAAAGAAGCCATCTTTCAATAGAATTACTGCTTGCAGATTGGAGTATCACAAGATGGTTCATTCACCCAAGAAAAACATTCAGATATGGAAGAAATGCAGAGCTTGGATGACAGATTTACTAAAGGACCCCTTGAATTCAAAGAAGGATAAATCAGTCAGTCAGTACAATGCAGTAGCATCGTCATCAATTCACATTCATCATATAGATTAGGATTTTAATTTCATGTTATTTTCCTCTTTAAAAGAGAATGTAATTGTAATAATAAATTTTGAGGACATGTAATGGATAGTTGATGAAGTCCTAAGTAGTTGAAGTAGTTAGGATCTGTTACATTAGTTACAAACTGCTTTCCATTGTATTTAATAAGATGGAAAAGAAAGAAAAAGGTTCCAAGTTTTGGACCTTCAAACTGCAATTTTTGTACTTAGATTTCAAATGACTAATGAATGAAAAGCAAGTTTCTGGCATTTGTTGATATTGGTGTGTCTTCTAGTTTACATTGTGTATGTTTCATCTTTGAATAAAATAAAGTAATGAAGTTGCAGATCTCTTTTTACTTGTTTAAATAAGAGTCAAAATCCTTAATAGGCGCTCCTTCATTTTAAATGTTCCTTTTCTTATAATTCTTCTGGAGTTTGAGGTGATATATTATGTACAACAAAATTTCAGTTTGGGCTTCTTTCTTACATGTTCTTCTTATCATTCCATTCTATATCAGCAGATAATAGCATTGTGGGACATTCCTTATATTTGATCTTTGAGGGTTTAATGATAAGTATTTGAAGGTGATTAAACAAAGACCAATATTTCTATGACATAACTATATAAATGTCTTAAGCACGGATTCCTTATCACAGCTAAGGGATTGTCTCTAAAGGTACACCATTTTTTGGCGCCGTTGTCGGGGAGCGAAGAAGCGAAGTTTTCCCTGGTTTTTTTTCATATTTCCTTTGGTTGTTCAGAGAGGAGGAAATATTAAGCTGTGTTTTCATTTCATAAATTATGGCATTTAAAAGGCCACATACGAGGTCACATAACTCTCAGTAGAAAGCCCCCATTCTTTCAAATCCTGAAAAGCTGGATTCCAAAAAAGGCTAGAAATCAAGAACGTTTTCTACACCTGATGGTACACTGCCTACACTAGGAAGTAGTTCTCATACCCTTTCATCCAAGGATATTTCCCAGAAACTCATTTTCTCGGAACAAGAATCCTTGTCCCCACATATTCATTTCCAAGAACCAAAGTTAGAAGAAAAATATTTTGAGTCTGTTTCATTTACATTTACAGAAACTCAGCCTAATACAGTTTCCAGTTCTTCTGCTATTGTTCATCAACCCCTTCCCATATCAGTTGTTTCACCTCATCCATCCACATCTGCAACTGGTATACAAACCGCACCTACTCAAGGAGTAGTTAATCAAGGCATAAACATGGCAGCCCCTACTTTCTTGATGAATATATATGCACCATTAAATCTTCCACAAACAATGAATGCAATGCCTTAGGAATACCTTAAGTTGCTTCCTAGATTTACTGGTGAAGATGAAATGACTGCAGAAAAACACTTGCCTTTGTTTTGCAATTTTTCTGAAATTTTTTATGTTGAACATCTTGATGTAGTAATGATTCTTTTTGTACAGTCTCTAAATGGAGAGGTAAGAAAATGGTTTAAAGGATTACCAAATGGCTCAATCAATGATTGGGATGAATTAGAAAGACAATTCATCCAAATATGGGTTGAAAAGAGAGATCATAGTTATTCATTGACATAGTTTAATGCTATTAAGAAAAATTCTGATGAAAACATGAGTGAATTCATTAAAAGATTTAACAAATTGTATAATAGTTTGCCTACATAAATGAAAACCCCTCCTATTGGAGCAAGAGTTGTTTTTGTTGGGGCATTTGTATCAGATTTTAGTTTTACTTTGAGAGAAAGAAGATCTCCCACTCTTGAAAAAATCCAAACTGATTCCTTGGAGATCAAATAAAATATGACTGCTACTGGAAAAGCACAAGAAAAGCAGTCAGTTCGTGATAAAGGTAAGGCCAAAGAAGAGTCATCACATGATCAAAGGATTGATGACATGACTAAAGTAATCAAGAACTTGTCAAACAAACTTGTGAAGGTGGAATTGGATAATAAGAAACCTGTACAGCAAAATAGAGGGGTTTTTAATCCCCAATTCAGAAAGCAACCATTGCAGATTTTGCAGAGGGAAAGGAGAGATCAGGACCAAGTTCAAGCACCCTTATATATAGAAGTAGCACCTTCACAGTCTGTTGATGATGATCAAAAAGAGGTTGAAGATCAAATCTCTACTATTTATATGGAAGATGATTAAGAAGAAGAGAAATGTGAAGAAGAATGTACAGAGGCTGATGTATCATTTGAACAGGAAGAAATGAATGATTATTGCAAACAATTCACTGATTTTATGCAAGCAGAACTACATAAAAAGTTTGAATTAAGATCAAAAAATATATTAAGAACTCAGGATGATGAGGAAAAAGAACTAGAGTCAATTCCTTCTCCAATGGCAACTCCACAACCAGAGAACTCAGTAAAATAGTTAGACAAGGGAAATCAACCCATCAATTCAGTAAAAGAGAATGAAAAGCAACAAGCTGAGGTTTCCCAGAGTAAGTCTAATGATTCTAATATTCTGGAGAAGATTGTTAATGTACCTGAGCAACATGCTAATCCTAACATAAATCAAGAAGAGCCTAAGAATATTATTAAATAGATTCAAACTTTCAATCTGTCCAAATAATTAAAAAAGGTTAAAATTCAAGTACCCTTGCTTGAGTTAGTTAAAACACCTGGCTAAAAGAAAGAAATTGCAGAATTTATTAATCTCTCCCAGTCTGATGATGTTGGTGATATTGTGAATTTGCAAGAAGAAAAACCAGTGGTTACCTTTAGTCCACATGTTGAAGAGGTGGATTCGTCTGTTCCTCCTTTTTATATATCAGTGCTTCTACATGATTTCATTCTGCATAATTGTATGTTAGATTCTGGTGCATCAAATAATCTTATGCCATTTTCTGTGATGAAATAACTAAATTTACAAATCACTAAGACCTATAGAGACATTTATTCATTTGATTCAAAGAGGGTAAAGTGTGTTGGGCTTATCAAAGACATGGTGGTTTCCTTGGCTCAGATTCCAGCCAAGAGTATCATGATGGATGTAGTAGTTGCAGGTATTCTAGCCATATTTGGTATGATGTTGTCCAGATCTTGGGGAGAAAAGCTTGGAGGTGTCTTAAAATTGGACTTCACATATGCCATCATTCCTATCTTCAATGGGGAAGAGAGAAGGCTTTACAGAGCAACCAGATTTGTTAAGACGACTACAAAGAAGGACGCAGGTAATTCCCCTACCTATGGCCAAGAGAAGGAGGATATCTCTTCTTTTATGCTGCATGAAGATGCAGAATTTGTTGAAGACTCACAGAAGAAACTCTCTTCAGCAAGTGTACATAAGGAGCTGAATTCAAATAAAATTTGGAAGCGTTATTTTGATGGTGCCTACTCAAAGGATGACACAGGAGCTGGGTTTTTATTCATATCTCCATAAGGTAATCTTTTACCTTTTTATTTTAAACTTGAATTTGAATCAACCATTAATGTAGCTGAGTATGAAGCGTTGATTTTGAGTCTCCAAACTACTAAAAAGATCGAAATTCAATGTATTTCCATTTTTTTTTATTCTGAGTTAATTATAAGACAGATTAAGAATTCATGTCAAACCAAGAATCTCAGATTGAGGTCTTATAGAAATGAGGTGTGGGACATTATTGAAAATTATTTTTAAGCCTTGAATCTTCAGTTTATTCCAAGAGAAGAAAACAGAATGGCAGATTCACTAGCAGTTGCAGCCAGTACATTTAAGCCACCAATTAATCCAAGACTGAGATATGAGATTGAGTTGAGACATAGGCCTTCAATTCCTGATCATGTAAAGCATTGGCAGGTTTTTTAGGATGATGAGTAGATCAATCATTTCCTAACAATGATTGGAAATTTTGAAGACAATGAAATAGATCAAGAAAGTGAACAAGCTGATCAAAATGATGTCCTAAAAAACCTGAAGCAGTCAATAGGTGATTAGAAGATAATTCGGTTGAAGGATAATACATTGCCCAGAGGTTTGGTTCCTCTTGAAATATTTTTTGATGCTAATGATGTAGCAGTGAACCAAAAGAAAGTATCTCAGGAGGGAGAAATGGAGGATTGTAATTTAGGAACTCAGCAGGAGCCCAAAATGGTTAAGTTGTTTAAAGGAGTCCCTAAGGATTATTAAGAAAGGTATGTTGATTTTTTCAAGAAGTATATGGATGTGTTTGCATGGTCATATGAAGATTTAAAGACATATGATTTATATATTATTCAGCATAAAATACCACTGAAATATGGGGTTAAGCCTCACAGGAAGAAGCTTAGGCAGATTAATCCACTGTTACTTGCCCTAATTGAAAAGGAGGTGAAGAAATTGTTGCAAGAAAAAATCATAGTCCCACTTATGTACTCAGATTGGGTTTCAAATCTGGTTCCTATCAGGAAGAAAAATGGAGAGATAAGATTATGTGTTGATTTCAGGAATTTGAACAGAGCTTCACTGAAGGATAATTATCCTTTGAAAAAAATGGATTATGTTCTACAAAAAGTGACTGGAGCTCATAGGTTATCCATGGTTGATGGTTTCTCTGGGTACAACCAAGTAGCTGTTGAAAATGAATATCAGAAGAAAATAGCTTTTACCACACCGTGGGGAACGTTCATGTATGCTAGGATGCCATTCAGTCTCCTGAATGCAGAGGCTACTTTCCAAAGAGCAATGGATATAGAATTTGTGGGTGACAAATTTGTAGTCATATATTTGGATGATGTGACTATTTTTTCAGGTTTTTATGACGAGCACTTGGAGCATATGCAGAAGGCTTTCCTAAAATGTAGGAAGTTTGGGTTATCATTAAATCCTAAAAAATATTTGTTTGCTTTGGAGGAAGGTAAGTTTCTGGGACATATAGTTTCAAATAAAGGGGTAAAAATTGATCCAACAAGAGTTGAGGTTGTACAAACAATCCCATTTCCTAGAAGTAAGAAAGATATCCAAAGTTTTCTAGGGAAAATTTATTTTCTAAGAAGATTTGTCCCAAATTATGCTGAGATTGTCAGAAGTATAATAGATATGTTGAAGAAAAATGTTGAAGTGAAATGAAACAAAGATGCAAGAGAATCATTTGCTAGGATTAAAGAGGCTCTTCAAGAAGCTCTAGTTTTTATCAACCCAAATTATCAAAAGCCTTTCCAAATATTTTCATTTGCATCACCTTCTACTATTGTTGTTGTGTTGCTGTAGAATAATGAAGAAGGAAAAGATAAACCTGTAGCATTTTTAAGCAAAGTTCTCAGAGATGCAGAACTCAAATACAATATTTTGGAAAAATAGGTATATGCTTTAGTTAAATCATTGAAAGCTTTAAGGACTTATGTACTTCATTCTCAAATAGTAGCATATGTACCTAATTCAGCTATAAAAGATGTGCTAGTTCAAAGTGATGTGGAGGAAAAAAGAGAAAAATGGATTGCCAAAATCCAAGAATATGATTTAGATATTAAGCTTACTAAGTTGGTAAAAGGACAAGGCCTGGAAAAATTTCTCACAGAGTCTAATTTTCAAGCTCTGGGAATTAATCTACTTGCACCTTTGGATGAAGTAGTCGATGAAACAAGTCAAATTAGCACAAAGTCAGCAATCAAGTACAAATTTCTCTGCTCGGATTGGTATAAATATATTATTCACTATTTGTGCTTTTTCTCTTGTCCTCCCTCAATTAACAGAGCAAAGTACAGAGCTCTTAAACTCAAATCTAAGCCTTATGTTATAATTGATGCTAAATTATATTGGAATGATCATATTGGTGTTTTGTTGCTATGTTTGACAGAAGGAGAGTCTATGGAAGTTATCAAAGAGTACCATGAATGTTTGTGTGGGGGTCATTATAGCTGGAAAGTTACTGCTCATAAAATCCTCAAATCAAGTTTTTACTGGCCTTCCTTATTTGTTGATGTATACATAATGGTTAAAAGTTGCCTGCCAATTGTTTGTAGAGAAGAAAAGGTTAGCTCCTTTACCTCTTCTCCATGTTTTTGTTGAAGAACCATTTAGACAATGGGGATTGGATTTCATTGGAGAAATAAATCCACCATCAAGTGGGCAGTTCGAGTGGATTCTGACTGCCACTGATTATTTTAGAAAGTGGGTGGAGGAAATACCTACCAGAAAAGAAAATGATCTGGTAGTAATGAAGTTTCTGGAAGAGAACATCTTCAGCAGATTTGGATGTTTAGTAAATATTGTAACAAACAATGCACAGGTATTCAACTCAGTCAAATTCATTCATTTTTGTCAAACATATAATGTGGTCTTGTCTCATTCTACAACATATTATCCTTAAGGGAATGGGCTAGCTGAATCCTCCAACAAGACATTGGTGAATATTGTGAAGAAAAAAATCAATGAGAATCAGAAGAATTGGGATTCGAAGTTGATATTTGCTCTTTGGGCAGTGAGAATGACTACTAGAAGATCTACTGGTAAGTCTCCTTATGAGATATTATATGGTACTCAAGCTTTGTTTCCCACTCAGCTAGCTAGACCAGTAATCTGTTTTCTTCAAGAAGCACAAGAAGAACCCAATTCATTGATAAGAAGACTAAATAAGGTGATAGAATTGAGTGAGAGCAGGAATAAAGTCAAGGAAAACTTGATCACATAACAGGAGAAAATGATGTCCATTTTTGATAGAAAGGCAAAGGAGATTCTGTTCCAAAATGGAGATTTGGTATTAAGATGGGATACCAAAAGAGAAGAAAAAGGAAACCATGGTAAGTTTGATCCTCTCTGGTATGGCCCATACAGGATTATTGAAGCTAGATCAAATAACACTTTTATGTTGGAAAATCTTGATGGAGAAACAGTAGAGCTGCCTATGAATGGGAAATATCTAAAACATTATTTCTAACATTGAAATTTGATGGTTCACCATTGTACATATTCATATACGTCATTGTATATTTTTCATCAAGCAGTATTTGACTCCATGCCCGAAGTGAAGGCGCTAATCTGCAGGTTTTTAGTGTTTCATGGCAAAAAACACTATCCCCAGGTGGAGCCAGATGTTGTGGCTCATTTGCAATATCATTTATTTTAATTTTCAAAAATACAAATAAATAGAAATGATCAAAAGATATGTTAGAGTATCAAAATTCATATACTTTAGCATAAAAATATATCTGCTTGTTATATTAAAGTTTAAATTTTAAATACTTTAAGGCTTTATGGAAGCGGGTCCTAATTCAAAGACTAAATGTCGAGTACTTTATGGAGCGTGATTTGATGATTTATCAAACAATGAGCAAAAGGCTCAACCCACAGGCAATTTCAGCGCTGGGTTTAACATGGAGGGTACCTCCGTAGTTGACCCTATTGACTGCGGGAGTAATCCAGATGAATGGTTGATATTTACTACAAGAGCACAAGCCAAATAATTTTTCTGTACCTCGAAGCCTCCCGCAGTGACGTATGCTGCCAAGTTGGTGATAGTTGTATTCCATGTCAGAGTTTCTTAACAGTCTTTTGGTGCGTCTTATTAAAATTTAATTTCAAAACCCGTGCCGCCTATTTCAGGAGGGTTCTCATTCCTTCTGAAGTTATTGTTGATTAGTTTGTGTTTGAAGTTTGTTTTCTCTGCGTATTTTTTAGTTTTTTGTCCTCCTATCAACTATTGGTCACCCTGTCAATTGTATACTATCCTGAAATTGAATTATGGCTAATCGCTCATCCCTATCAAGTTCTTCCATTTCTGACTTTGGTTGCAGAAGAAAAAAGTATTATCAAGGAATTTGAGGAACAAGTCATGGAAGACAAGCAGAAAGAAATTAACAGGGCCATTTGGGCAAGAAAGTTCATTAATTTCCTTGATTCTAAAATAGATCAGGAATTGGAAGAAAATGAAATAAAGGACAGGATTTTATATGCTATGGAAATTAATAAAATGATTGTAAAAAATGATTGCAGGAAGTCTACATAAAAGAAGTTGATTGAGATTAAGGAAGCAGTGAACCAGTTTGATGAAATAGAAAGAGCACGTTTACCATCATGTTGGGGTCTTGGAGGTGGTTTGTTATCATGGAATTCTTATGAACCCTTACTAGTGTTGGAAAAAATTAAGGTAGATAGTACTCATGAAAAGACTCAGATTTTTAAGGAGTAACAGTGGTCAATTTCCTTCAAAGACATTTTTAGTTGTTGTGGTTAGTTAAAACTTTGTTTGCAGAGAAGCCATCTTTCAATAGAATTACTGCTTTCAGATTGGAGTATCACAAGCTGGTTCATTCACCCAAGACAAACATTGAGATATGGAATAAATGCAGAGCCTGGATGACAGATTTACCAAAGGACCCCTTGAATTCAAAGAAGGATAAACCAGTCAGTCAAGGAAATGCAACATCATCGTCATCAATTCACATTCAGCATATAGATTAGGATTTTAATTTCATGTTATTTTCCTCTTTAAAAGAGAATTTAATTGTAATAAGACATTTTTAGGACATGTAATAGATAGTTTACAAAGTCCTAAGTAGTTGAAGTACTTAGGATAAGTTACAACGGTTACAAACTGCTTTCCATTGTATTTAATGAGATGGACAAGAAAGAAAAAGGTTCCGTGTTTTGGACCTTCGAACTGCAATTTTTGTACTCAGATTTCAAATGACTAATGAATGAAAAGAAAGTTTCTGGCATTTGTTGATATTGATTTGTCTTCTAGTTTACATTGTGTATGTTTCATCTTTGAATAAAATGAAGTAATGAAGTTGCAGGTCTCTTTTTACTTGTGTAAGTAAGAGTTAAAATCCTTAATAGGCGCTCCTTCATTTTAACTATTCATTTTCTTATAATTCTTCTGGAGTTTGAGGTGATATATTCTGTACAATAGCATATCAGTTTGGGCTTCTTTCTTACATGTTCTTCTTATCATTCTATTCTATATCAACATATAATAGCATTGTGGGACATTCATTATATTTGATCTTTGAGGGTTTAATGATAAGTATTTGAAGGTGATTAAACAAAGACCAATATTTCTGTGACATAACTATATAAATGTCATAAGCACAGGTTCGTTATCATAGCTAAGGGATTGTCTCTTAAGTTACAACAGCTTCCATGCTGACCTTTTTCTCCTACACCAATTTGTCCATCTCATTATCCATCTCTTTCAGTTGAGTTGTCAACTGAATGATGAGATTCATCATTTCATATTTTTTTCTTCATTTTCGAGGACTTTCTTAGCCTGTGGATGTTAAGTAGGAGGAAATTTCAGTTGTTTTTTTAATTCAGCAATCTCTACATTCTTTTTCTTGATGAGCTTTTATGCAATTTTGATGTTCTCGGGATGATATCCTACCTCTATGACCAGTTCTTCCAGAGATTTAATTATGTTGTGCTTGGTTTGTGAGGAAGCCTTCTCTAGTTTTGATTGTCCTCTAATGTTTTCTAGAGTATTTTGAAATTTCTGGACACTCATGGTTTTGTTGGTCATTGTGGAGTATATCATTTCTCCATCTTGCTAATGGAATCCTATTTGGTCTATTGGATGTAGATATTTTTCTTGAACTTCATATGTTGTTTTCTTATAGTCAGTTGATCACTTTGGATTCTTCACTGTGGGCTGCAAGAAATTCATCTGCATCTTCCTAGTATTGTAATCAAATGCTAAAAGTAACTTGCTTTGGTCACTATGTGTTTGTTTCCAGTATTGGGCATAAGTAAATTCTTTTAATGCCTCATTCCTAATCTTTATTTCCTTGTACTTCTCCAAGATATCACGTTCTTTATCTGTTGATTTACTTGATGAAGACACCTCAACACTATGTTGTTTCTGAATGATTTGTGTATTAGAGGTTGATGGATGGTGTGTTTCCTTTGAAACTGCTGAAGGTGCATTTCCTTTAACCATTGTGTTTGTATCAATGATTTCAATAGTCTCAAATTGTTCATGTATAGGATTTAGCTTGGGCTTCTTCTTGTACATAAGTTTAGATTTGGTTTCTGTAGTGGTTTGCGTTGAATATGATCCTTATTCTCTTGGCCTTTTAGAATTCCTATCTTGTAGGGCTGGAGTCTATAGAATAGAACTGGTCTCAACCTGTTTCTCAAGATCTTTCAAAGTATTCTCCAACCACTCTGATTGGTTGGAGTGCTTCTCAATGTCTGGTTTGGAATCATGGACAAAAGGAGTTAGCTTAAACTTGATTCTTAACTTGTTGATAACTCCTAAAGGATCATACTGCCACTTGAAACTTTTACTGAACTTTTATTCCTATAAGTATTTTTCTGCATGTTGACCAGCAATCCTGTTATTGCAGATGAAAGGACCAATCTCATTTTTTATTTTAAATTGTGTCTTCTTCTTTGCTGACAGAAATTTCACTTCATCGAAGTAGAGGATCTGCCTGATATATTCAAGTGAAAATAACCTCTTTGGGAGGTATTTGGGAAGCTTATATGGAATGAATTGACATCCATATACTCTAATTTTAGTGTGGTTCTGGTATAAATACCAGTCCCCTATCCTACTGTGTTCAGACAATTGTAAGACCTTATTTATTTCATCACTGACTCTTGGTTGATTGCTACTGCTTAGCATATTGACAATAGGATGAATAAATGAATCAATGAAGTTGTTGTAGGTAAACTCTTTTGAATATTTCCTAATTAAGGAAGTCCATAAAACAATTGATTGGGGATTTCCCTTAGTGTCCATTTTTTGGAGGCTTACTATAAACCTTTCAGATTGAAAGTATAGTAACATATGAAACAAAACATATGAATACTTAAATACTCCTTCTTTAGGTAATTTAACTAGTTCTATGGAATAGCATCTGAGAAGTACTAAGAAAAGTTAAATGTGAAAGCAGGAGGCTGTCCTGGGTAGAATATGGAAAAGAAACCTAAGATTGAAGCATTTACATACTCATCTGTAAAGTAACCTAATATACAATACAACACTGTGATAATTTTCTTGGTTCTTTGTGAGAAAATGGACGCTAGATAAGGAGGGTTTCTCTTTGGGGTTTCAACTGATGAATGCAGAAAGGTTTGGAAGATCTGAAACCTCTTTGGAAAGTCAATTTTTAGATACAATTTTGTAATGATTTCAATTGAAAAAGGAGCTTCATTAGGATTGGGTTGAATTTGAAGCATTTATTTTATGGATTCTGCAGTAATGGTGAACAAAATTTCCTTGTTGTGGGTTACTAGGGCTCTTTCATTGGGTAGATATTAGCTTGACAAAGTCTGATGATTTCTAGGAATTGGAAAGTGTGTGCAAGGATATACTTGGGCAAATTGGATTCCCAAAGGTAGATATCATCAGCCTGGTCAATGGCTTTATCATGACTCCAACAATGGATGTCAAGGAGGTTGAAATCAGTGACAGGGTCACTGATTTTGAAGTATTTGTTTGCAAGTGGAGTGTGTTCAACATCAACAACAGGAGGTTGTAGGGGACTAATAGTCAAAATGCCTTGGGAAGCCATATTTTTTTTATTTTAATCAATTAATTACTCTCTGACTTAATAAATAGGCTCATGCCCTTATGAATACTGTGAAAAGATGATTACAGTTTGTAGAAAGGGTTTTGGGGGTAATAGTGGATTTTCTATGGTATGCAAAGCTTTTCATCTTATTCAGTTGATTAACTTATCACTTTCTTACTCAAGAATAGGTCTTGTCACTTCAGGATTACCTGGAAAGGGTAATTTATGTTTGCATAGAAGGTCCTGGAGACAGCGGAGGCTTTCTGGTAACGAAATATACTTTAATGGTATTTATACTGCTTCAAACGGAATCTGCACCGGCTTTAGTAGCAAAAAGGCTTGAATTATGCTTTAATTAGCCTAAAAATAGGCTGGCAATGGTCTTTGAGTTAACAAACAATTTTAGCAAATGCACAACACATAATGAAATAACATTTTTTCTTCATTTTATTGGGTGCATTTGAGCATGTTGACCCTTTATTTTTCTTTTATAAGAAAACTAATCTACTTCCAACCTTATTACTTCCAACGACTCAAATTAAAATAATGAGTTCATTTTATTCTCTACCTAACTACTGATCTGGCAAGATTAAATAGTTTGGCTAGATCTTTATTCTCTAACTATCAGCATGAAATTTAAATGCATGAATGATCAAGATTAAGTTGTTTGACCATCATGTATTGTGGCATTTTTGACAAGTTGCATGCAATATTATTTTGCAAAGTAAAGTAAAAATTAGTGGCATTTAAATTTGCATCACTTTCAGAATCTATTTTTATCTCTTTTTTGCGGGGTTCATATCTTATATTCTTTTTTGATCTTTTTCTTTTAGTCCTTTGATTTTTATTTTATGACTTCACCCTCTTTACATTTTTTATTTTTTAATATGGGAAAACAATTTTGTAGAAAGCAAAGTTATGTATAGTATTACAAGACTAATCATAGTCAATTCAAAATCATGAATCCTATTATTATAGGACCCTAACAGTGGCTCCACATGGTGATGGCATTTCCTGGTGAAATTTCAAGAACTTTAAGATCAGTAGCATTGGAACTTTGATTGTCTTGCCTTGTAATTGTTTTCTGAGCTCTGCTTTATTCATACATATGATATTTTGTCTTTCAAAGCTTAGGGCCTTCTCTTCGGGCTTCAACTTTGCAAGAAAAACATCCAATCCAATCGGGTTTTTTTTTTTTTTTTAATTAGTTTAAATCTATTATAGAGGAAGAGTAATATACACCGTTGTCGAAGCCTTAGCTTTGCCCAAAAAATGTGGCATGTTCAACAAAAGAAACTAAAATTGACTGCCCACTAGGGAAAACTAATCCAGACATTGTGCTAATGTGCTTCCCACGTAGGGGTATCAGCCTTGGATTCCACTGTTCTTTGCACAAATTAAAGACTGTTAGACAAAAAATATTTGATAACATTTCTAAAAAATCAAGATCTATCCCATAGAGTTGGGCCTCGAAAATAAAAAACCAAACACAATTTGAATCATTAAACATCATGATGAGGAGGTGGTTCTTCAATAATGAGGTACCTGTAGGCCTCCATGTCGTCATCCTCATTTGGCTTGTCCACACTAGAGGTTGCGCTCTTCTTGGAGCACCCACACCCGCGGAGATCCTTCTCCTCATCACTAGAAGCTTTCTCTTTGTCCTTATCCATCTGCCACTTCTACTCGTCCACGTCCTGAGCCGTCGCAGTAGTCTTCCCTCCCGAATGTGCGTTGGTGTCAGCCAACTATGGTTCCTCCTTGAACACAACCGAGATGGATGCAATGATACGGGGGTGATTCAGGGAGTAGTTGAAGAAGAATTGAGCTGTTTGGGGCATATTTGAAGCGAGGGAAGATGGGGTGGCAGGGGCGGGAGAATCCATCCTGAAATTGATAGAGTGGGATCTCCCCCTTCCAATTCTTGTGTTCGGGTACCTGCCCACAAAATATTCAGAGGAGGGAGATGAGGAATCAGAAGTGGAAGAGGAGGGGGCGCACTGAGGATGGCTTCTGGTGCTGCCCTTCTACACCTCATGCGGTGGTGCAGTCTCGGCATGGTGGCTGGCTCAAAAGTTGGAAAATGGGGATGCGGGGAAGCAGAGCGAGGAGTGAATAGAGTGAATAGGAGGTCGAAGGTGGTAGTGTTCAGATTGCAGAGGCTATTTCGAGATAGGCGAAGCCCATTTCTCAGCTCAATGCAACAAGATATAAGACATCATATTCTTGTTTTAGTGCGAGAGCAGGGTCTCACAGCGGTAGGGGGCAGAAGCTCTGTAGTGGAGGAGGAGTGACTGAATTTCCTCTACCTTCATCCGTCTTAAATACCAGGGCATAATTGCCTCGATGCTCACTCGGCCTAATTAGCCCATTAATGTGATCAGAGTGCTGGTGTAGAGAAATCCTTACGGAGGCACGGGTGAGAATGATGGCTGGTTCTCGGCCTTCATTCAGCTTAAATGCCTCCTTGATGATAGCAACACGTTGGAGACATTCTCGCATGGCGATGACATAGGTGGCCAAGTGTCCCAGCCACTTTCCAACCCAACGTCCCATCAACTTAATCCACTAGCTAGACACCCGCATCTGGGAATAAAAAGGTAGTGGGCTTGGCCCGGTTTAGACTAACTACTCACACGACGAGCTACGACCCTGCTCGGGATCGAACAAAAGACTCGTCCATCATTACGAGGCCGACTTTACCACTACGTCGCCTCCACGACCTTTAACTTTGCAATGTTATGTACAATGATAAAAGTAAACAAATTAAATAATGTTAATCTGGAGAAAAGTACTTCAACATCCTACCATTGACTGGTCCTCCTGGTAGATCTGTTCCATCAATTTCCTTCAAAAAGAATGCATTGTTACCTCTGTAACCATAAATGATATAGGGGCCTTTCCATAGAAAATCAAATTTACCATGTTTACCATTTTCTTCTCTTATAGAATCCCATTTGATTACTTTTTCACCTATGTAAAAATCATCAGCTTTGGTTTTCTTATCAAATATATTTTTAATTTTATATTGAATCACTTGTAAATTGATGTAAAACTCTTCCCTGGTTTGTTGCAAATGAATAGTCTGATTTATCCTTCTCTGGATATCATTTGGTTGAACCTGTAGTTCTTGAATCATCTTCATCACTAGAATTCCTAAATAGGATGGAAAAACAACATCCATTCCATATACTAGTTGATAAGTAGATGTACCAATGGACTTCTTTGTAGGTATTTTGTCTACCCATAAGGCATTGGCCAACCTTTTTTTACAGGTTTTCTTATTGTCTTCTAACAGTTTCTTGATGATAGTTACTAGGCTTTTGTTGGAGGATTCTGAAAGTCCATTACCTTGAGGGTAATAGGTAGTGGAATGACCAAGATTGATGTAGTATTTGTTACAAAAGTCTATCATCTTTTTAGATTTGAAAGCAACTGCATTATCAGTAATGATCTTTTGTGGGAATCATAATATTGAAAGGATATTGCTTTCAAGGAATGAGATGATGATAGAATCTGTGGCTTGTCTAGAAGGAATGACTTCTATCCACTTGGTAAAGTAATCAGTGGCTGTCAAAATCCATTTATGCTGGGTAGAGGAGGGTGGGTGAATTTCACCAATGAAGTCTAGACCCCATTCCTAAAATGGTATTTCTGTGGAGATGGGTTTGATGGGTAAAGGTAATAGTTTTTTCTTCCCTTCAAATATCTGGCATTTGCGACAGGATGTCACATACTTTATAATATCTACAAAAAGAGTGGGCCAGTAAAAAATTGCCCTCATGATTTTATCAGCAGTTGATTTCCAGTAAAGGTGTCCTCCATAGTCACCTGCATGAAATTCTTGCATAAATTTATCAACTTCATATTTCAATAAATAGTTCAGTAGTATACCACCATGATTTTTCCAAAATAAATCACTATCTATGATACAATACTTCATTCCTTTCATTTTAAAAAATCTAGCTTTAGTTCTAGATAAACTAGGAGGAGCTTGTAGATTTAGTAAAACAAATATGATATCTGCATACCAAGGTGAGTCAATAAAAGCTTCACTGATCTGTGGAGTCACCATCTCTTCCTGATCATCTAATTGAACAATAAAATTTATATCTAAGGCCTCATAGTTCGATTCAGCCGTGAGTTTGGCTAAACCTTGGCCTTTAATCAATTTGGCAGGCTTTATTTCAATATCATATTCCAAAATAATGGAAATCCATTTTCCTCTCTTTCCATCAAGACTATTCTGAGTCAGAATTTCCTTTACTACTACGTTTGGAACACATGCAATTATACGTGAATACAATATGTACACTTTGAAATCTTTAATAGCCTTTACTAAAGCAAGTTCTTGTTTTTCCATTATGTTGTACTTTAGTGTGGCATCTCTTAAGGATTTGCTGAAAAAAGAAATGGGCTGCTCATAACCCCGATCATTCTTTTGCAACAAGACTACTACAATGGTACGTTCTGAAGCAAAAGAAAAAATTATAAAATCTTTTTGGAAATTAAGACTTATTAGGACAGGTGCTCTTGTAAGGGCTTGTTTAATTGATTCAAAATATTGTTTGGCCTCTACTTTCCATTTATGTGTTGAATATATTTTTAACATGTTATTCAATTCTCTGATTAGTTCTACTAAATTAGAAATGAATATTCTAAGAAAGTTAATTTTACCTAAAAATGCCTATAATTATTTGATGTTTCTAGGATGAATTATGTTCAAAATTGCCTCTATTATTGTTGGATCTATCATAATTCCCTCCTTTGAAATAATGTATCCTAAGAGTTGACCTTATTCTAGTCCAAAGAGTGTCTTTTTGGCATTTAGTGAAATACCAAATTTTCTGCATTTAATAAAAACTCTTCTAAAATGATCTAGATATTCACTGTCTATTTTGGAGAATATTGTTATGTCATCTAGATAAATGACTAAAAAGTCATGAATATCTTTGGCAAAATCTATATCCATAGATCTTTGGAAGGTAGCTCCTGCATTCATCAATCCAAAAGGCATTTTCAAATACATGAAAGTCCCCCAAGGAGTGGTAAATGTTGTATTTGCTTGATCTTCTGGTTGAACTAGGATCTGATTGTATCCAAAAAATTCATAAAGCAATGACATTCTGGATGATCCAACTACTCTATGTAAAATATGATCCATTTTTGGGAGAGGATAGTTATCTTTTAGGGATACTTTGTTTAAGTTCAGGAAATCAACACAAAGTTTGATTTCCCCTGTTTTCTTTCTAGTGGGAACTAAGTTTGAGACCCAATCAGAATATATGATAGGTGCTATGATTTGTGCCTCATACATCCTTTTTACTTCTTTTTCAATCAATGGCATAAGAACTAGGTTTATTCTTCTAAGATTCTATTTAAATGGTTTCTGATCTTCTTTGATGGGTATTTTATGTTGAATTATGCTGGTGTCATAAGATTTAAGGTCTTCATAACTCCAGGCAAAGACATCTTGAAATTTTTTAAACAAAATTGTGTATTTTAACTTTTCCTATTGAGGTAATGCTTTGGATAATTTGATGAGCTTAGGTTTTTGTTTTGTTCCTATATTACATTATTCTATGTTTGATCTTAAAGGATCCATTTTTTGTTTTATAGCTACATCATTTGAATCAAACAAATCTTCTAATGGGGCTAACCCCTTAGGCAAAAAGTTATTTTTAAGGTTTAAAAACTCTGAATCATCATTTTATATTTCTTCTATTTCTAATTTCTCTAATTTCTCTATTTCTACTCTAGTGAATTTAGTTGGTTCAGTTAAATCTAAATTATTTACATCTAACTCACTATATATAGTATCATATTTTGTACAATCAGTATCTATGTTACAATTTTGGAATTCTCCCTCAGCATTCATAAAATTGTAAATTTGAGAATCTTGTGAAAAAATATGCTAGTATTTCAAGTTATATAGAATAGTAGGCCTATATCTTACCTTTGTAGTGTACTGGTGGTTTGGCTGAAAAGGAAATTTGTAGGTACTGGAAAAAATAGCTAAACTGTGAGCCTGCATGTTTTGTTTCCTTTGAATGACAACAAAGTCAATTTCAAGCAACTATTTAATCAGATCTAGAACAATTTCTCTGTATTTATTAAGTCTAACATTATTCATAGAATACTCTCCTCTGACTTGTTTTATGATCAACCATGATAGAGACTCTCTTGGCTCCTATGTTTCTTACAGTTTGCAGTCCTAAGATTAAAGCTTCATACTCTGCCATGTTATTTGTGCATTTAAAGTTTAATTTAAATGCATGAACTTCAGAATGATTATAATTTTCCATGTTGTGAATCCAAACTCTTGCACCTACTCCTAATTTGTTCACTGAACCATCAAAATCTAGGTGCCACATAGGTTCATGAAATATATTATCACTGCCAACTTCTTTATGTTTCTATTTTACATTTGTGTTATTGTCTTTTCCAGTGTTTGAATTACATAAAATGAAAGAATCCATATCAAAATGTATAGAATAAATAGGATAGTTATGTGGTTTTTCTACACTACTGACCATGTATTTCATTAAATTTTCTCTGTAAAGCTTTTTGGGTTGACCAAATACTGAAATTGTGGCATATGACATGTCTAACTGTAGAGATCCCTGCAATTTCCCTCCCCATGAGCAAGATAATAGCATTTCATACTTTGGAGGGATATCAACAACTACAATATCCATGAAAATACTCTTACCTGGGTATTGGACTAGAGTGACACACACGTCTTTTATTAGGCCAAGACATTTAACTTTTTTAGAATCGAAAGAGAAAAGATCTTTGTATAGTCTATTTATATCTAAATCCAATGTTTCCATGATTTCCTTTGGCATTAAGTTGTGTGATGCTGCTGAATCTAGCATAACATTGTGTAAAAGTTGATCATGAATACTCAAGCTAATGTAGAAAGGAGGAGCACCACCTTCTTGATGTTTTCCATTTACCTTAGGACCAAATAGTAATTTTGGTTGACCATCATTTAGATTAACAGAGTCTTCTACTTCATTTATGTTCATTGTTTCAGTGATTTTTGATTTGTATAAATCATGTTTGACCAATTCTGTTAAAGGAATTGGTATTTTCAATTTGGCTATTTTAGTTTAGATGTTAAATGGGACTTGAGTTTTTCCCGAGTGAGTGATTTCTTCTTTACCAATTACAGTTTGAGTGTTTTTCTCATCTTTATCTACAGTTGGTTTTTTAGTCCGTGTTTCCACTGTTTTTTTATTTTCAATCTTCTTATCTGGGATAGTTTGGGTGGCAGTTGTAGTTTTGGTAGAACCTGTTTTGGCAGTAGCTGAAGTTTTGACAATATTTTATTTTGAAGTATCAACAGAAGTTTTATCAGTAACTTATTTTTGAATGTCAGCTGAATTTTTAACAGCAGTTGAAGTTTTAGCAGCAGTAGTTGATTTAGTATGAGCTGAAGTTTTAATAGCAACAGATGATTGAGGATCATCATATGTGATATCTACAATTTTTGGACTGGGTGTAATCTTTGAAGTGGAAGTTTTCTGAACTTCCCTAGGGACAATTTGTAGTACTTTGGTTGCAGGAGCTTCTACTGTTTTCTTGGTCTGAGTTTGGGCATTTTTCTTAGTAGTGGATTCTACATTTTTCTTGCTCCTAAGGGTATATTGCTTGTGAACTTCATTAATGGCATATCCATAACCTTTCTTATAATCAAAATTCTCTTCAGATTCTAATGTATTTGTTGTAGCATGTATAATTCTTGTTCTTCTTGGGTAAGAAAAATAGTATTATCATCACTTATTCCCATTAAGTTAATCTAAGTGTCTTCATCTTCTTCATTTTGGTGAGAAATTTTAGCACAATTCTCTTGGAAAGGTGGTCTTATTTGTTGATCAGGTGCTGATTCTCTAGATTTACCAGTGTTTTGATTCTTCCTAAAGTTTGGATTTCTTATTTGAGTACCTTGTTGTTGATTATCCCACTATGGTTTCCTTTCCATATTTTCTAATCTATCCGTCATTCTTTCCATGGTTTTTTCTAAGCTATCTATCTTACTGTCTGATGTGGATGGTTCATCCTTAATAGTTACTCTTCATTTGTTTCTCATTCTAGCTCTTCTAGCTAACAAATTTTCTTCTACACTAACAACATTACTTTTCATCTGCTCTAATGTCTCAAGGTTTCTTTCTCTCAGTTGGTATGACATATCATTATCAAAACCATCTGGAAATTTGATTAAATCTAGATCTGGTGGGGGTTTGATGTTTGCTGGAATAGCATTGTAAATACTATTAAATCTAGTACAATAGTCTTGAACATATTCATTAGGTGCTATTTTTGTGTTTTCATATTCAGACAATATTTGTAAAGGATTCTTCTTTTCTCCCATCTATTGATAAACATTCTATGGAAAGCAACTAAATAAGAAATACTACCAGCAGGTAAAGATTTAAACCATTTATTTACATCACCTACTAATGTTTGGGCAAACAATCTCATTTGAAAAGTATCGTCATCTACTTCATGCAATTCAAAGTAATCAGTCATTTTGTTAACATGTTGCTGTGCAGTGTACTGACTTGTACCATCAAAGTGAAAGATTTTACTTTGGTAATCTTGGGGCATGGCATGTAATTGAGCTGGTAGGACCAAAGGAACATATCTGGCTGCCATGGCTAAGATTCTAGCTTTGCTAGGAGGTAAATTTTTGGTGCTTGGTGATGAGCTTTAAGTACTTGTAGATGAATCTGGAACACTAGAAGATGTAGTTTAGATGTTGGAAGATGTGCTTGGAAATGAGGTTGAAGTACTAGAAAATGTAGCATAAGTGTTTGGAGATGGAAATAAAACTCTAGGTTGAAGGGGAAGCTTGGGGATGAATGATTCAATGGAATGAAGTGTAGTGGAAATAATAGATGAGGTGGTACTAAATAAAGATAAATTTACAGACTCTGAATGAATGGTAGAAGGATTAGGGGTATAAGCATAAAAATCAGTTAATTCAACATAATGTTGAAGATAGGCTTCATCAATATCCTTAATCAAATATGTAGTCAAAGCCTCAAGTTTATCAAATGGTTCTAGAGCTTGTTGATCTGAATCAAGTGAATTGAATGAAATTAGGATCTATTACACTATCATAGTTTGAAATTTCAGATTTAGTTCTAAACAAAGAGTGTTCAAATGATAAATCAAATTCAATATATTTTAATCTTGATAATTCTTTGGGGAGTGAATTTTCTCTGATTAATTGACTTGTACTCCCTAGACTTTCTACTTTTTTATTTTTCTTTAAAATTATGTCAGGATCATCCATAATTATAGCAGGTTGTGGATCAGGATGAGACTTGGTATAGTATATTGTTTTGGAAGCCAGAATTTTAATTTTTTAATGAAATATTGTAACAACCCTAAATAAAACTTAAGGTGAAAAGATAAGTAAAAATATTTCTTTTAAGGTTTATTTTAAAACTAAGGACTGATTTCCCGATTATGGTCGCCAGTATGTTATCACTCCAATAATTTCCTAGGGTTGTTAGGATTTTTATTTCAATAAATGTTAGAGGTAACCACAAACCTACTTTTGAGATCAGGATCTAGCCTTCCTAATGCTCAGAGAGGGCTCTGTATTTATTATTTAGCTTTGTTGTTTTTAGTTGATTTTAGGCTAGTTATATAAGATTGATTGGTTTGATTTTGGTTTGGTTTGGTGGTGGAATTACTGATTTAGATGGATAGATGACTGTATATTTACCATTGGGCTATGGAGTCAAAGTGTCAAGAAAACATGATTGAATCAAGGTCTAAAGGAAGTGTTCACATGGAAAGGTAGCTGAGAAAATTCAGATCTTTTAGGCTGGATGATGAAGTGGTTTCAATCAGAATTAAGGAGAAGTTAAGGATTCCTCAAACTGGATAATGAAGGAAATGAAAGAGGTCAATCGAAATTAAGGAGGAATGAAGAATTCCCTAATCTGGATATCAAAATAAAACATGAAAATGAATAACAGTTCATAACAGAGTGTACTTAAACAATTTCTGAAATAATATTCATGTTATATAATTTAACTTGGAAAACATACAAGTACTTGAAATACTTAATAAGGTAACAATTGAACAATAGAAAGAAACTTCACTGAAGTGGCCCAACACATGAATCCTGTAATGCAATGCCTTTATTCCTTAGTCCAATCTGTTGACTTGAAAATGTTACAATAAACCCTCAGGTTTCAGATCAATATAACTATAGAAATGTTCAGAAATCCACACACAATACTTCGAATTACGAAGTATTTAAACAAAAAATATTAAAAAATATCCTACAAATGACTTAGGAATTATTTAAGGACTGCATAATATCTTCATGCAAGAAGATAGAGACAACTATCTAACTAATGCAAGTTGTCCCTGCTTTTATTGATTTAGCTATTTGTTGTTTGATCTTTTGTTGTTTTATCTCACTGATTTTTTTCTTTCACGCTGACTGTCTTCTTTCTATTTAGTGTCTTTCACGCTGTATTTTCATCTGATTCTCTTTAAACTCTGTTTTTCACTGATACTCTTTCATCTTTAAACTCTGTTACTACTTTACTTTTAACCTCCATTCTCTGTTTTCACTTTCATAGTAAATCATTCAACTTCTCCCAAGCCTCTTCATCTGGTAATTTAATTTTTACCATTATTCTGAAAATTTTATCAGCCCCTGTGTATTTTGCAAATGTAGGCTTGTTGATGAAGAGATGTTTTACCTCATGCTAGAGATAAAAGAGGTTTTCAAAACTCTGATAGAGCACTTTTCCTGCAACCATTCCTTTCATGGAGGAATTTTTAGTCTGTTCCTTTGTGACTTCTCTAATTTTCTTATCATAATATTCATGTTTCATCAACCTGTCATTTATAACCAAAGTATTTGGAAGGCCTTTCTGTCTCAAAATATCAAATTTCACCATGAATCTAGTTATGGAAAGCTCCATGTTTTGACACTTATCTTCAAGTTGTGTCATTAAGTTCCTTTTAGAAATTACATTTCTTACCTCAAGGATTGTTTCGGTCCTATCACTTATGTCAATTTCTTCCAATTCCCATTTGTTCTTAGAATTAAGAAACTTAATGATTTTATTGGCCTCTTTTGGCTTTTTACCAAGTTCTTCCTTGAATTTCTAGATAGCTTTAGTTGCTTCCTTGATCAAATATTTTTTTTCAAAGATAACTTGGATGGATGGCCAAATATCATTAACAGAGTTAATGATATTGGCCCACAATTGCTGCTTTTCTTAGGAAAGTGGTTCTTTCAATGTAAGTTCTTTCTCCAACTTATGTACTCTATCAGTCAATCTGCTTGAATTTTGTGTTTCATTCTTACGCATGATTTGAACTAGTTTCTTTTCATCCTCTAGACTTTTTATTTGTTCTTTAAGTCTATTTATTTCATTTTTCTGTTTGGACATATCCTGCATAGCTTTGATTAGTGTACTTGCTTCATCACTAGGATGAGATGATGTTGTTGGTGAATCTGTTGCTGAAGTAGTGTCTAATGTAGATGGAACTGTTGTAGCTACTGGAAGTGTTGTTTCCACTGGAGCTGCTGAAGTGGAAGGAACTACTACAGTAACTGTGGGAATAGTAGTGACAGGGGTTTCTTCCATGCTGGCCTTTTTCTCCTGCACCAATTTGTCCATCTCATTCTCCATCTCTTTTAGTTGAGTTGTCAACTGAATGAGGAGATTCATCATTTCATATTTTTGTCCTTCATTTTCCAAGACTTCCTTAGCCTATGGATGTTCAGTAGGAGTCAATTTCAGTTGTTTTTTCAATGCAACAATGTCTACATTCTTTTTATTGATGATTTCTTCTGCAATTTTGATGTTTTGGGGATCATATCCTACCTCTATGACCAGTTCTTTTAGAGTTTTAATTTTTTTGTCCTTGGCTTGTGAGGAAGCCTTCTCTAGTTTTAATTGTCCTCTAATGTTTTCTAGAGTATTTTTGAATTTTTTTACACTCGTGGCTTTGTTGGTCATTGTGGAGTATATCATTTCTCCAGCTTGCTTATGGAATTCTATTTGGTCTATTGGATGTAGATCTTTGGCTTGAACTTCATATGCTATTTTCTTATAGTCAGCTGATGACTTTGGATTCTTCACTGTGGGTTGCAAGAAAGTCATCTGCATCTTCCTAGTCTTGTAATCAAATGCTGAAAGTAACCTGCTTTGGTCACTATGTGTCTGTTTCCAGTATTGGGCATAAGTAACTGCTTTTAATGCCTCATTCCTGAGATTGATTTCCTTGTACTTCTCCATGATATCCTATTCTTTATCAGTTGGTTTACTTGATGAAGACACCTCAACACTGTGTTGTTTCTGAATGATCTATGTATTAGAGGTTGATGGCTGGTGGGTTTCCTCTGAAACTGCTGGAGGTGCATTTCCTTTAACTTGTTCATGTATAGGATTTAGCTTGGGTTTCTTCTTGTACATAAGTTTAGATTTGGTTTCTGTAGTGGTTTGCGTTAAATATGATCCTTATTCTCTTGGCCTTTTAGAAGTATTATCTTGTAGGGCTGGAGTCTGCAGAATAGAACTGGTCTCGACCCGTTTCTCAAGCTCTTTCAAAGTATTCTCCAACCACTCTGACTAGTTGGAGTACTTCTCAATGTCTGGTTTGGAATCATGGACAAAAGGAGTTAGCTTAAACTTGATTCTTAACTTGCTGATAAATCCTAAAGGATCATACTACCACTTGCAATTTTCACTGAACTTGAATTCCTATAAGTAATTTTATGCCTATTGACCATCAGTCCTGTTATTGCAGATGAAAGGCCTAATTCGGTTTTTTATTTTAAACTGTGCCTTATTCTTTCCTAATAGAAAGTTCACTTCATCAAATTTTAGGATCTGCCTGATATATTCAAGTGCAAATAACCTCATTGGGAGGTATCTGGGCAGCTTATATGGAGTGATTTGACATCCATATACTCTAATTTCAGTGTGGTTCTTCTATAAATACAATTACCCTGTCCTACTGTGTTCAGACAATTGTAAAACCTTATTTATTTCGTCATTGACATTTGGTTGACTGCTACTTCTTAGCATATTGACAATAGGATGAATAAATGAATCAATGAATTTGTTGTAGGTAAACTCTGTGGAATCTTTCCTAATTAAGGAAGTCCAAAAAATAACTGATTAGGGATTGCCCTCAGTGTCCATTTTTTGGAGGCTTACTATAAACCTTTCAAATTGAAAGTATAGGAACATATGAAACAAAAAAAATGAATACTTAAACACTCCTTCTTTAGGTAATTTAACTAGTTTCTCATAGATAACATCTAATAAGTACTAGTCTATGGAGGCGAAAAATTCGTTCCAGTGCTGTTGACCTAGACGCTCTGCTTCGCTCCTCTGTGTCTGAGGCCTTGCCTCGGCCCTCCTCGAAGGGTCTTGTGCATTCCTTATGCCCTAGTTTCTTCTGGAGCTCTTGTGCAGCTCTTTTCGACCTGAGCTTCTCTTGGCAGGGCACGACGCCTTTATTTTCGACCTGTGCTCTTGGCAGGACGCGGCGCTTCGTTCCCGTGTGGCTTCCATGTGCGGCGCTTTTTTGTGAGCTCGTTCTGTCGAGCTTTGTCGATGATGCATCAATGGAGCCGCCTCCTTCATCTGACATTTTTGCCTTCTCCAATCTGGTGGCATCCCTTCCAAAAAAGAAAGCTATCGAGGCTACAAAGTTTGTGAAACGCCTTGATGACATTCTGGAGATCTCTCTCCCACCGGAGGGCCCGATTCAGGTCACCCTTTCTATGTTTGAGAGAGCTATGGTGGGTCAGTTCACTGGGCTTTGGCCCTCCCCCAAAACCACGGAGAGCTGGGTCACAAGAAACTGGGCGCCGCTGATTAAAGGCAGAGTCACTTCGTACTTTCTAGGTAAGGGATTATTCCTGTTTGAATTCACTGAAAAGGAAGATAAGGATCTGATATTCCGCAACGGCCCCTACTTTATTGGCCCTCAGGGGCTGTATCTCAATAAGTGGACGCCCGATTTTGATCCTGCTGTGGACGTCCCCACATCCGTCCCCGTGTGGATTAGGCTACCCAATCTGCCAGTGCATTGTTGGAATGAGGAGTCCCTTCAACACATTGGAAACACCTTGGGCAAGTATATTGACCATGCAAACAGTAAATATCAGTACGACTGTGCTAGAATTTGCGTTTAAGTTGAGCTCAAGGTTGGTTTTCCTGAGGCAATAAATATCAGAGTTGGAAACTGGACACATGTACAAAAGCTGGACTATGAACAACTTTCGTTCAAATGTCGGAAATGTCATGTTTACGGACCCTTTGCTAGAGGATGTCCCAAGAACAGCGAAATGGAGAAAGGCAAAGAGGATGGCTGGACTCAGGTTAAAAGAACCAAAACTGCACAAAAACCCCCTAGATCTGGTAACATGAATGGTAAAGGGACTCAGGCAGGCACTGGAATCCAAACACCTCTCTTGGAAGAACAAGGAAATAAATTTACCCAGTTAAGCTCAGCAATAGAAGACACCCAAGAAATAGAGATGCAGAAAGAAGGATCGCCCCAAAAAGAGTCCCCTCTGGGACCAAAGCAAGCTGAAAGCAATGCAGACAGGACAAAAGAGACACCCTCAGAGGAGGCTGAGGAAGTCCAAGGTTCGGAGGACTCAGAAGAAGAAGGTGAAATAGGGGACTCGCAAACTTCGGTTAGAAGACCATCGAGAGGCCAAAAATCTGCTCGTGAAAAAAGAGAGTAGGAAACTTACAAAGACAAAGTTCAAGGAAGTCAACCAACCCTCGAGAAGCTCTTGGTTAAAACTTCGAAGTCAACCAGAAATCAGCCTCAGAGCTCTAAAGGAGCTCCACTCTCCAAAAGCAAGTGATGAAGATTGTCTCTTGGAATTGTAGGGGTATGGGGAGCAAAATAAAAGAAGAAGCCATTAAAAGCTTGATGAGATCTTAATTTCCTGACATACTCCTCATCCAAGAGACTAAAATGGAGGACAAGGCCTTCCTCCAAGTCATTAAAAAACTATGGAAGAAAAGTGAAGGAGTAGTTGTCTCAGCTCGTGGTGCCTCAGGAGGCCTGGGCACACTCTGGAATCCAAACAAATATTCAAGGATCAAAGAAATCGTGAACACCCATTGGCTGTTTACTAAGCTGCAACACGTCGACTCAGACGAGACCCTATGTCTTTTCAACGTGTATGTTCCAGTCAGCGCAGGAGAGAAGAAGAATTGTTGGGATACCATAAGAATTTTGGCAGAATCGGAGGATTTAGCAAATATCATCATTGCAGGGGATTTAAATCTCACTTTATCTTCTGCTGAAAAGCGGGGAGGAATTATTGTCAGGGATCCGGCGAGAGAACAGGTTGAGGATCTGCTCCAGGAGTGGGACATGATCGACATTAAACCATCGTCAGGCAAATACACTTGGACCAATAAAAGACTTGGTCCGGGACACATCGCTGCAAGGTTAGACCGGTTCTTCGTTCAAAGCTCTTTTCTTCTTCTTGGATTAGAATCAAGAATGCATATCCTTCCTTGTATTGTCTCTGACCACAGACCTATAAAGCTCGATCTTCTGGCTCATACGGACCAAGGTCCCATCCCTTTTAAATTCAGCCCCCTTTGGGCCAAGGAACTCTCCTTTATGAAACTTGTAAAAGATAGTTGGAAGCTCCCTGTCAACGGTTCTGCTTTCTTTGTTTGGGAGGAAAAACTTAGGAGAGTAAAAGATGCTTTGAAAATATTGGTTAAATCCCTTCCTAATCCTGCAGTGGAAAGGAAAAAGATTCAAGAGTGCCTTGAGATACATCATCTCAATTCTGAAAATGAAGAGATCACAAAAGATATTCTTGACAAGGAGGCCGACCTTCAGCAAAAGCTTCTCAAGGCAAGCCTGGCCGAGGAAGAATACTGGAGGATTAAATCTCGTAGGCTCTGGCTCAAGGCAGGCGATAGGAATTCATCCTTCTTCCACAAACAAGCTCAAGCCCGGAAAAGTTCCAATTCCATTTCTGAAATCAAGGAAGAGAACATCAAGCACAGAGATATCCAAAGCATAAAAAATGCCGCCTATCTCCATTTCAAAAAGTTGTACAGTGAAGAAGAGGGGATGGAGCTTATTTCTAATTCTCTAAACGAGGTTCCATCTCTGATTTCTGCCAGAAAGAATCAGCATTTGGAAGCTGAGGTCTCTAATAAACAAATAAAAGCTGCCCTCTTTGCAATGGAGCCAGACAAGGCCCCGGGCCCTGATGGCTTCACTGCCAGATTCTTGCAGACCTGTTGGCAGATCGTGGAAAAAGACTTATGCAGAATGATCCGGAAATCTCAAACTTGTGAGAAAATCAGGGGAAGTACCAATTCGGCCTTCCTGGCTCTCATTCCCAAGGAAAAAGGTGCCAATTCCTTCTCCAGATTTCGCCCTATCTCCCTTTGCAACATAGGTTACAAGCTGATAACAAAAGTAATTTCCAATAGACTGAAAACCATTCTTCCAGCTATCATTCCCAAGAATCAGGGAGGATTTATTCAAGGAAGACAGATCGTGGACAATTTTATCCTGGTCCAAGAAGCGATCCATTCAAGCGTTACTCGGAAAGAGAAAGGAATGATCATCAAATTAGACCTCGAAAGCGCCTTTGATAGGGTGAGGCATAGATTTTTGTTGGATGTCCTGCACAAATTTGGCTTTGGCCCCAACTTTGTTCAATGGATCAAGGCTTGCATCAATGAGCCCTGGATTGCCCCTTTGGTGAATGGGAGGGCTACTGATTTTTTCAAAGCCTCTAGAGGACTGAGACAAGGGTGCCCCCTCTCCCCCTTGCTCTTTGTCCTCCAAGCCTCTGTTTTCAGCTTCCTCTTGAATAAAAAGCAATCTACCCAAGAAATCATGGGTCTGAACATCGCAAGAGGAGTTAAAAATATAAACCATGCGCTATTTGTTGATGACTCTCTCTTGATGGGTGCTGCCTCCTTGATCTCTGCCAAAAGAATCAAAGATGTGTTGGATGTCTATTGTGAAGACTCAGGCAACAACCTTAACAAAGTCAAATGTCATATCTACTGTTGGAATATTACTGCCAGAACGCTCCATGATATCTCCAATTGCTTTGGTTTTGCAGCCTCCTCTTCATGGTCCTCATTCAAGTACTTGGGGCTCCCTATTTTCCAAAAATGCGCCCTCAACAAAGACTGGCTGCCTCTGCTTGACAAATTTAGGGCCAAAATTCACTCCTGGGGCTTCAATTGGCTCAATCTAGCTGGTAAGATAGTGCTCATAAAAGTTGTCTTGAACAGCCTTGCCATTTTTCAATCTGCTGTTATGATGGCTCCTATTGGCATCATGAGGAAAATGGAGGATTACATCAGAAACATATTTTGGAAAGGTGGCAAAGATAATGAGAAGAAAATCCCTCTTTTAAGCTGGGATATAATCTCTTTACCCAGAATGGAGGGTGGTCTGAATTTCAAGAACATCAGCAAGCAAAATATTGCTTTGGGAGCAAAACTGCTATGGAGAATAATAGGCCCAAATCCGGGTTGGGCTCAGATGGCGTTGTGGAAAAAATACTTTCGTGGCCAGAGAACACGATGTCTGGACAACCCCATTCTGGTCCCCAGAACGATGATCCATAAGATGTGCACAAAAGTCTCCATTTTATTCAATCCCCATGTGCACTGGATTCCTGGAAATGGAAAGCGCATAAAAATATGGGAAGACCGTATTATGGGTTGTGAGCCCCTTGCTGATGACTGCTCCCTAGCCTTGTTAAAAGAATGGATGGACAGAGCTGGCCTCAAAACTCTGTGGGATATTTCTAAATGGGAGAACGGTATTTGGCAGAACTGGGAGAAGCTTGAGGTCCCTCAGAATCTTTCCAACGACTATGCAGTCTTCCTTGCCCTTTTAAAAGGCAAAGCCCCGATGAACAGCAGAAAAAAAGACTCTCGTTGTTGGGGACCGACCCCTGGGTATTACTCTGTGGTGCGGGGATACTGGTAGATCTCTTTGCATCCTCACATTCCCCCCAACCAGAAGCCTTGGCAGGGGATCTAGTCTCAGACATCAATCCCCAAAATTTATTTTTTCTGTTGGCTCCTTTGCCACCAAAGAATCCTGACTGATGATAGACTCCGGAAGAGAGGCTTTATGGGGCCATCCCGCTGTCCGCTTTGTGGGGCTGATGAAGAAAATTCCCCCCATCTGATGCTCTTCTGTAATTTTGCTGCTAAAATTTGGAAGGAAGCCTTAGGCCCCTGGAACACCGTCTTCGCCCTCCCTGTCAGATGTTCTGACCTGTTCTCAAACTGAAAATCAAAGTACCCTGGAGGCACTATCAGGAATGTTCACATCAAAAAAGCCTGGCTCGTTCTCCCCAAAATCATCTGCTTGCAATTATGGTTGGAAAGAAATCATAGGATCTTCAGAGATAAGAAGAATGATCCAAAGTTTGTCTGGATTAAAATTAAAAGTCAGCTTAAAGACTGTTTGGGTGATCAACTCGATGGAGCAGATCTTAGTTCACAAGATGTTGATTGGGGCGCTTCTCTTGATATGCATTTCATGGATATTGTCAGGCTTCTCGCTCCTCTATATCCCTGGCAAATTCGCCTTAAGGAACCAGACTTCTACGAGTTGTGCATTAAAAATTCAAAAATTGCTCTCTTTTTCGACGGGGCTACTAAAGGAAATCATGGCATTGCCGGGGCAGGTGGTGTTGTCAAAAATGCGGAGGGCAGAATTGTTTCCAGATTCGCCTGGGGTGTGGGCTTCAATACAAGTATCCAAGCCGAAGCCCTGACCCTTTTCCAGGTGCTCAAACAGCTTATCTTTCTGGGTATAAATGATGCATTGGTTTTTGGTGATTCCCAGTCCATCATAAAGGCCATTGTGGACAACTCTTCTCCTGCTAATTTAAGGTTGTCAAGGTTGATGAGCAGAATCAGAATTCTGCTACAATCCTTTCAGAGTTTAGATTTCTTCCATGTGATGAGAGACAATAATAAGGAAGCTGATGCCGAAGCCAACACGACGGTCCTCCTTCCCCTTGGAGCCCTTCTAAAAGACGGAGTCGAGGCTTGGGATCCCATCCCTTAATCAGTTTTCAAAGTTTTACTGTCTTCTATTAAAACAGTTTGTTTGTACCAGCACTCTAGGAAAGATAGATAAGATATCTCACTCTACAGCTCGCAGCATTCGTAGGCTCAGTTGTGGGGAGGTATTTTGGCTCCTGGCCAAGGAGAAATTCGAGCGCTACCACCCCTTTGTAATCTGAAATGAGGCATTTTCCAAGAGATAATACACTACAATAACCGTTCCTGTCAAAAAAAAAAAACATCTAATAAGTACTAAGAAAAGTTAAATGTGGAATCAAGAGGTTGTCCTGGGAAGAATATGGACAAGAAACCTGAGATTGAAGCATATACATACTCATTTGTAAAGTAACCTTATATACAAGACAACATTGGGTTGAATTTTAAGCATTTGATCTATGGATTCTGCAGTAATGGTGAAAAAAATTCCTTGTTGTGGGTTACTAGGGATCTTTCATTGGGTAGATAACTAGCTTGACAAAGCCTAATGATTTCTGGGAATTGGAAAGTCTATGGAAGGATATACTTGGGAAAATTGGATTCCAAAAGGTATATATCATCAGCCTGGTCAATGGCTTTATCATGACTCCAACAATGAATGTCAAGGAGGTTGAAATTAGTTACAGGGTCGCTGATTTTGAAGTCTTTGTCTACAAGTGGAGTGTATTCAACATCAACAATAGGAGGTTGTAGGGGATTAACAGTCACAATGCCTTGGGAAGCCATAGATTTGTTTTTTTTAATCAATTAATTACTCTCTCACTTAAGAAATAGGCTCAGGCCCTTATGAATACTGTGAAAAGATTATTACAGTTTGTAGAAAGGGCTTTTGGGTTAATAGTGGCTTTTCTATGGTCTGCAAAGCTTTTCAACTTATTCAATTGATTAACTTATCACTTGCTTGCTTAAGAAAAGGCCCTGGCACTTCAGGAATAACTGAAAAGGGTAATTTATTTTTGCATAGGAGGTCCTGGAGACAGCAGAGGCTTTCTGGCAATGAAATATGCTTCAATGGTCTTTATACTGCTTCAAACCGAATCTACATCGGATTCAGTAGCAAAAGGCTTGAATTATGCTATAATTAGCCTCAAAATAGGTCGGAAATGATCTTTGAGTTAACAAACAATTTTATCAAATGCACAACACATAATGAAATAATAGCTTCGAGAGGGATTTAGCACTACTTGACCGTAGTTGGTTAAACATGGGGTGCGGGGTCAAATTCAAAATGAGAGCGGTTTCATCTGACAGCTTGGATGGGGGTAAGAAGTTATCGCATCGTCAAAAGTGGTATGGTGGTATTTTGCTAAGGAGCGCGATATAACGTGGGGCTGCCACATAGCAGGGGAGTAGGGTTGCGAAACTGCTCGTTTCGCAACCCTCCCATGATTTTAATGGTCGGGCAGTCGGGGGTGCGAAAGTAGCTATTGGTCACAAGATCCGATGAATTGTACATCTAACGGATGGACGAATAGGATGGTGCGTCGAGGATTTTGAAAGGAGGTGGGATCGAGAATGTGTATGTGGTGGGATTGTAATATATATGCAATGGGCTTCATATATATGGGATCAGGACATTATAATAGTGGATTTTTAAAACAAAGTGGGACCCGAGATATAAAATAATCAAAGGGTTAATATAATATGCAGGTTATATATAGTGGGATGGTTTAGCATATATATTAAACGGGGGTTGAACATATGAAGAGGGTTGGGTTAAATATGAATATGATGAGGCATATTTAAATACACTGTAAAAATGAGTTAAAATAACATCGGGGAGGGTTTTTCAACGTGGCCCGTCATTATTTAAAATCTTAGGATAAGTGGGCTTTAGTGGGTTTTAAATGGAAAAAGGGAAATTAGTAAGTGGAAATTGCTTTTTCAAAGGAAAAATGTGTTTTTTAGCTAGGGAAAAGGGGTTTCTAGGAAGGGGAAAGGGTTAAAATGAGGGGAAAGGAAGTGATTTTTACAAGGGAAAATGCATTTTGAGAATGGAAAATATGATTTTAAGCAAGGGGAAGGAGATTTTGAGGGATATTAGTGATATGAAATAACCAATTTATGCTTTCCATGCCTTGTGAAACTGCTTCTACCTACCCATCGTTTACCCTAACATTTTTTCTTCATTTTATTGGGTGCATTTAAGCTTGCTGACCCTTTATTTTTCTTTTATAAGAAAACTAATATACTTCTAACCTTATAACTTCCAATGGCTCAGATTAAATTGAGAGCTCATTTTATTCTCTACCTAACTACTGATCTGCCAAGATTAAACAGTTTGGCTAGATATTTATTCTCTAACTATCAGCATGACATTTAAATGCATGAATGATCAAGATTAAGTTGTTTGACCATCATCGATTGTGGCATTTTTGACAAGATGCACACAATATTATTTTTCAAAGTAATGTAAAAAGTTGTGGCATTTAAATTTGCATCACTTTCAGAATCTATTTTTATCTCTTTTTGGTGGGGTTTATATCTTATATTCTTTTTTGATCTTTTTTCTTTTAGTCCTTTGATTTTTCTTTTAGGACTTCACCCTCTTTAAATTTTTTATTTTTTAATATGGGAAAACAATTTTGCAGAAGGAAAAAGTATGTAAAATATTACAAGACTAATCATAGTCAATTAAAAATTATGAATCCTATTATTATATGACTCTAACATAGAGGACCCACTTGACGGGGCTTAGCCCTAGAGATTTTTTATGTTAAGGGAAAACGCCCGATATGATGATGCTTCCCTAATTTTTGATGACATGTAGACATATTTTTTACTAACATTATGGTTAGGGACATGACTTGTATATTGTGACTCGTATATTTTTTGATGTATATATGCGAGATGTGTATTTTTCCAGCTCTGGTGATGTGTCTATGTTTATTGTTCATGTTTATTGATGGATGTTATGTGCCTATGATGGATATCTATGTTTTCTATGTTTTTCTTTTTTATGGATGATGGTTTATACGAGATGAATTCTAGTCTAGAATGTGATTAGCTATGTGATTAACTGTCTGGTTTTGATTTCTTGGTATATGTGTGAATGTAATATGATCAAACTGATGACTTAATATTCGTGCATGTAAATACTTCCTAAATAGTTGTGAATTACGTACTTCAAAATATTGATTCAACTTCAAAACCACTAGATGGGAATCAAGGTAGACATATGGATGGCGAATGCATTGATTGGATGCATTGCGCAACAACCCGATGACTGCATCATATTCTGCCTAATCATTGGTGGCTGATCTGATGCATACTCTGTTGGTGAAGAATGGCGATCGGTCAGGATAGTAAATGGCCCATGCGACTGCTGTTATATTTTGGGACCATTGCAAGGCTCCATCAACAAATCCAAAATAGTGGACGGGGAACGATCCATCTGTGATACTAGAGAAGTTTTTAGAACAAGTCTTTGATGATTGTGATCATCTCAAAAACATTTATGCTACATGCATCTTATCCCTAAGACTGAGAATTATTTCCCTTATGGGTAAAATTTTTTGAGGTAGAGCCCACTGACGGAGTTAGCTAGGCATGTACCATCGGGCTCTGACAGGATGTATGCTCCCTTGAGGAGGCAATGTTTTATGATGTAAGGACATTTCCATAATGTTTCGAACTTCTCGGGTCCTAGGGCCTCTTTTGTAACATCGTAGTGGAGGACTAAAGTCTCTCCCTCGCTAAATTAATAAGGAGTGATGTTGCGATCGAATAATAATTTTACTCGTTTTTAATGTGCCTCATTATGCTAAAGCGACTCTCGTCAATTTTCATCGACGAGTTCTAACTAAACCAACCATTACTCTAAAGGCTGGGTATCATCGAGGAGTTCTATGGTTGCATGTAAGTTGGGGATTTCGTGTTTGATGGGAATAAAAACTTCTACCCCCTACACCAGTTGGAAAGGTGTGAATCTTGTTGAGTTTTTAACTGCCATGTGGTATGCCCACAAGGCTAAAAAAACCATGCGGTGCCAGTTTTTCTTATGGTTATTCACCATACGCTGTAACATTTTTTTAAGCACTTTGTTGACAACTTCTACTTTTCCATTGGTAAAATAGTCGACGGTTACAATTATGTATTTGTGGTTGCTAGATGACACAGGGTTGCAAGTCATAAAGTCGATTTCCCATTTACAAAAGGGTCTGGTTACGATGACCGAGTGTAGAGGAGCGGGAGGTGATCTTGCCTTGTGGGAAAAGCGTTGGCATCACTCACACCTTTTGACTTCCTGAATGCAATCAAAGAATAAGGTGGGCCAGAAATAACCTGCCCATAGGAATTTTTGAGTGATATCCATCTCGGATAGGTGGTCTCCACAAGCTCCATTATAACAGTCATTTAGGGCTTGCTCAATTTTGTTTTGCATGAGGCATCATCGTAGGATAGTATTGATGCCTCGTCGCTAAAGGATGTCTCCCATGAGGAGGTATCGAGGGGAATGGTGGCATATGCACCTTCGGTCGTCGTATGTGAGCTTTGGATTGAACTTAATTTGGGTTCGTAGAAATAAGAGGATATCGTCGTACCAAGGATCATTAGTCGTCACTAGAAATAGATGTTTTTCAGGTAGTGAGTCGTTGACTAAGGATCATTTATTCCGAATTGGGAGGTCAGTGATGAACTCAGCTAAGATCAAAGATTTTTTTCTCTTGGGGGAGCTAAACTGCAGGTTAAATTCCTGCAGTATGAGTACTCAGCGAGTGTATTTGTGGTTCATCAGACAATCGGTTAGCAGGTATCTCATGGGGTTGATAGTTGCGATGACTGTTCTAGTCCATAGGATAATGTAGTGCCGAAGATTTTGTACTGTGTGTATAAGGGATAGGGAATTTTTTTATTTGGGTTCATATCTTAAGGTGGGGCTCAATAAGTTCTTACTGATGTAATAAATTATGTGTTCTTTACCATCAATTCTATCTTGGATTAACACCCCATCTATGGCGGTTTATCATGCTGATAGGTATAGGGTGTAAGCTTTGTCATAATTTGGTGGGACGATCAATGGGGCTAGAGACAATGTGTATTTTAGCGCCTCAAACAATTGTTGGGATTTATCGTCCCATTTAAACAGGATATCCTGACGGAGCAGGCGTAGGAATCTTTGTGCACAAGTGGCGTAATCTGGGACAAAGCATCTCAATAAATTGGATTCCCCTTGTAAGCTTTGGAGTTGCTTGAGGGTTTTTGGTGGTGGCACCTCTTTGATTTCTTAGACCTTGAGGGGGTCCACTATGATCCCTTGTTGGGATATGATAAATTCTAATAGTCGACATGCGTTGACGCGGAAGATGCACTTGAGACGGTTCAAGCACAGGTTGTAATGTAGGCATATTTGGAATACCAACCATAAATCCTTCAGATGATCACTTCGCTTCTTGGATCAAATAGTGAGGTCATCCAAGTAAGCTAGGATAAGGTGGGCTAGGTCATGGACGATATAGTTCATGGCCTGCTGGAAGGTGACTCCAACACTTTTAAGAATGAATGGCATAACCTGGTATGTGAATGTGCCCCAAGGGGTGGTGAATGATATCTTGTATCGATCGATATGTCAGATTTGAATTTGGTTATACCCTGAGAACCCATCAATAATCGACAGGGACTTGTGATTGACGCAAGAATAAATGAATTGGTTGATGAACGAGGTAGGGTAGTTGTTGTTGGGACAAGCTTTGTTCAAATCTCAAAAATCAGTACAGACGCGAATAGTGCCCTATTTTTTCATGACAGGAACAAGGTTGGAAACCCATGATGTGTAAGCTATTGGGTAAATAAACCCGGCTCTGTGAAGCTTGTTGATTTCCTGCATGATTGCTTCTGACTTAGATGGGTGCAATTGATGTTGTTTTTGGCATACTGGTGGTATGTCAGGACAGGTGTCAATATGGTGCTCTAGAATAGTGGGGATAAGGCCTGAAATTTATGAATAATCCCATGCGAAGATATATTTGTAATCTTGCAGCAAGTTTGTGTAAGCGACTACTTCGTTTGGGAAGCATGCTTCCCCTAGTGAGATTTCTTCGATTTTTCCTAGTTCTCTCAAGATATTTACCTTGATGTTCGGTGAAATATTTGACATGTTCCCTTCTTTGAATGCATTAGGAATCGGGATGGGATTTTTGAACTAGTCTTTCTTCCCATATGGGAGGAAGTATTTTGATTCAATGGTGTATTTCTCTTTGTCAGTATGAATCTTAAATCGCAAGCGTACGAAAAAGGCTCACTTTAGCAGCGCATAACAAACATCCCTAACAACAAATATGGCTGCCCATATCTTTAGATATGCAATTAGTTGGCCAAGATAAATGCTACAAAAAGCTAGATCTATGCTTTAAAAGACATTAAGTAGTAAATAAAAGCAAGAGTTTCTCTATGCATCCAATAGACAAGACAAGATTTTTTTAAAGAATTTTTGTATTTTTTCACACCTGGGAAGGGAACATAGAAAGATGTTACCATTCCCCCTCAATGGGATGGGTTCTTGTAAGTCCTCAGCACTTCAGATCTAAAATCCCTCTCTCTTGATGGTGTATAAAACCCAGACAAAAATGGAACTCAAAGGGAGCTCACAAGAAAATGGTAGTAAAATATGACAATGATGGTGGATCAAAGTCGGACCAAAAGTATAGATCTAGAGTGATATTTAGGCAACAAAAGGTAGTGAGTGAATGGAAAAACCCTTCTATTTATAACAAAACATTGAGTTAGTCTAGATATTGGTGCATAATTAAAATATTATTAACCAATTCTAGATCCAAATTTTATGGAATATTTTATTATATTTGTTGGAGGGAAAAAGAATTTGACTTGGGTCAAATCCCTTTATTTGTAAATAATAAATAAATAAATGATTTATTTATTATTTTAGGGATGTGGTTGAGTACTAATCAAATAAATAATGATTTATTTAATTATTTATGAATGATTTAGTCAAATTTAACAAGGAATATTATTTAAATAAGGTTTAAATAATTATTCCTAGAAAATAATAAGGTAAATAATAATTTATCTAATTAATTTTCCTGTTTTGGGTCAAATATGACCATGAATATTAATTAAACTATTGTTTAATTAAAAATTCCTTGAGTAAAATCAAACAAATGTGGATTTATTTAATATTTCCTCATGGGGTTTCCTATTTAGACCATAAGCAACCTAATAAATGTGGTTTACTAAGTTATTTTTCATAGTGAAAGCAATTTTACTTAGGGTAAAATTGGTCTTACATGGTGTACTTTGGTCCATCTAATAGTAACAGGTTAGATGACCAAAAAATGGTGTAACACTCTTATTTTTCTGGGTTGTTAGGACTGAATGTTTTTTCTGGAAGAAAAAACGAGCAGTGATGCATTGCTTCCCACAGACAATCTGGTTCCGTCATGGCCTCTAGAATACCCTCATCTGAATGGAACAAGGTGTCTAAGGTGTATTTGGTTGTGTGAGGCCATGAGGATTTGGTTCGGGCTTAACAGAGTTGGTCGAAAGACACGAATAGGATTCCATAGTTGATGTTTTGGAACCAAACGAGGTCGACAGGGTGCAGACTGGTTGAGTTTGCACCATCGATGATACAACTACCATTTTAGTTGTAGTGGTCTTGAAACTAATGAAGGATTAATAGACAACATGATTCATGGTTCCCATGCATGATGAGGTGAATCGTATGTGGTGTTGTGTGTCGTCAATGTTGGATGGTGGAGGAATTTCCATTGTGTTGGCTTGTATGAGAGTAAGCTAATGTTTCTCATGTGGCATACTAAGGGTACTCGCACTTTGTTGGATTTGGAAGTTGCGATGAGTTCAGAGGTGCCTAAATGTTTCCATTAAGGGGAACAACTCTGTTTTGTGACTGTGACTTGTGAAAATGGTGCACGGTGTCAAGGTGCTTATCGAGTAGATGGTATAAGAACCAATGCTACTCTTTGTGCCTGAAGTGGATGCTCAAAGATGATTGGGCATTGGGGCATGTTTGCACTTCTTCCATCTCTGAGTTTTTGGTTTTGGTTGGTCTAGCTCTTTTGGGGAGTTCAAACTCAAAGCTACCCTTACCGCTTGTAGCCTTGGAAGGTGCTCGCTATCCATCATATGGTGGAATTGTGACCAAATTCTGCAATAGCAGCATGTGAACTTCTCTTGATTAGAGAGATTGATTCGTGGCATGGAGGTGACCATGCGAAGACTGTCTGTAAGTTTCTTAAGTTACTTACATTGATTGACTTGTGGTCGTTTCTATCGTACAACCCACATGTCGTCCTTGGCTGATTTTGGGCCCTGCTAGGATGATGGGTTGTCTTAGCCTTCCTAATGTTTTGGTAATGATGGGGAACATGGTGCCTCGGTGCATGTTGCCTTGCGCTGGGCTGCCTTGGCTCTAGACCAATTATTTCTGGATATTGGGTATCTAACGAGCGTATGGTGTCTAAAAAATGGCGTACCTAGGAGATGTAAGTATAATGTCGAGTCTGATGGTTGCCTTGAAAAAATAGACAAGACTGTCTTTCCATGGTAATCCATTCCCATTGGATTGTTGGAGTGATTGGGTACCATTTGCATAATGATTCTAGATCCGAGCATTGGGCGACCAAGTGGTTACGTGTGTTTCATAATGTGCAGATTGTTCTTATCCATGGAGGGAAGTTGGGGGTGATGATGTGCCCCTTTGTTGGCATTTTTTATGCTGACATGAAGAAAATGGACTTGGTTGCCACATTTTCTTGCATTGTCGAAAATTCCAAGAATTTTGAATCTGATCCATTTTCTACGGTGAGGCATACTATGGCCTGGCATAAACTATTTAACGCCGAACGGAATTGGGGGATATAGGGACAATGATGAACCAGGTGGTCGCCTAAACATGCTTGACATGAATACTTGACTTCCCGTAAGCCATTGTAGTATACGGGGTTGGTAAGATACCACCTCTAAAACAACTCTATGGCCGCACAGTCAACAATGAAGTGATCGCATTCATCATAGAGTGCACAAAGCTAGATGGGAACTTGAGGGAAATAACGGGGCGAAGGTGGTAGTTCAAGTGACTGCCTCTCCTTGGAAACATATAATATGGTCCTTGTTATTTCTGTCCCTCGGATGGTAGTGCTGTTCGCGGATCTCGTGTTCGAGCTGGCTAAGTCATAATTTTCAGCGATGAATCGTCACATGAAATCCAACATGGACCGGAACCAATAGATGTGGGGAAAACGACACACATGATGGTTTCTTCGACAAATCTGACACGTATGCCTTCGATGTAGGACTAAGTTTCTTTGGGAAACGTGAAGGATTTCATACCAACAGGTGAATGCCCTTAATTTGGGACACTGTGTGACTAAGTGGTCAGGCTCATCGCATAGTGCGCAAACCGGGGCCGAATGAGTAGCCTCTATTTGTTGTCTTTGGTCTGTTGGAGTGACTGTGTATGAGTAGGATGTAGGCACCTCTCTTAGGTACAATATGGTTATAGGTTCTCCCGCGTCCATTTGCATGGGTGGATTTTAGGGATCTTGCTGGTATGATTGCTCTAGGGCTTGCAGGGCATCCCTGTATCATGGCATCTTTGGGAAATGGTGGGTGTGGTTCCCATAACGATCACATATGGTGCATGCATGGTTCGTGCACAATGCTTTCCCTTGATTTTTCCTAGCTTGTTCCTTTTTATGGGAATTTTAGGCTGCAACATTTAATTCGGTGCTTGGAAGAAGTTTTAATTCATCTAAATTTAGGAAAATATTGGTAGGATGGCCTACAATATCACATAATGCACAAGGTTGTAATGCCCTAGGTAAGTTGGGGTTTTCGATTTTCTTCCTTTTTTTTTGGTTTTCTTGGTTGCGTTAGCTAGCACTATAATGAAGTTTCGTTAGCCATTGTAGCCTCCAGAGGGGTGATAGGGGTTATCCCTATACAAGTGATGCCAGGACTTCCCATCATGGCTAGCGGGACCAAATACCAGACAAGTATTGCAAAAGCCATGTTCGACAATGTAATAGTTTCCAAGACTTGTTTTGACAAAAAACCAATTGGGGGGTATAGAAATGGGGTTTGGGAAATGGCTTAGGGTAAGAAAGCCATGTTAGTGGCTTCGACCTTCATACTACTGGTTTCTATCTCCGGTCTAGCCTCGGTGTTTGATGATAGAATCATGCACACCGGTGCCCCCATGATTTCTGGGGCTTCCTCTGGTATGATAGGGGGATCTCCTAGGAAGGATCCTAGGATATATGATGGTTTGAATTGACTGGAACCAAATTATTGATACCTCATGAGAGATTTTGTAGTTTTGTCGTAAGGTTTGACTCCATCATCACCAAATCCGATAGTGTTTTAATGCAATTCCTGCAAACATTAAACCACCACATGCTTTAGCCTTAATAAATTTCCCTAATGGCTTTGAGGCAGACATGTCTTATCAGCCAAGAGAGAGAAATTATGCAATGTTAGAAGAAATGCAAAGAGATGCAGTGAGTGTAGATGCCAATTTGTTAGCAAAAAGAGCTAGGATAAGAACTAAAAGAAGAATGACAATGAAAGAAGAACCAACAACATCTTTTGCTGATGCTAAAATATATTCTTTAGTCAGAACAATAGAGATAATTATGGAAAGCATCAATTTAACAGATAAAGTTCCCCCAAGAGAAAATCAAATTGGCCCTGAAAATCAAAATCGAAATGTTAGGAGAAATCCACCACAAATCAAACAAAGGGAACAAAGGGGACCATACCAACAAATTGGACCTCCTTTTCAAGAGAATTGTGCTGGTTATGAAGAGAAAATAGTTGAAGAGGTAGAATATAATAAAATAAATTTGATGGGAATAAATGATGATGAAACAATTTTTCTTACTCAAGAAGAATAAGATATTTTTTTAGCTTTCTCAAACTAAACTTGATCGTGAGGAATCATATGATTATAAATAGGGATTTGAGAATTCTATCTTGGAATTCCATAGACAATACAACCTTAGGAGTAAGAAAACTTCAAATATCCCCAGCAAAAATAATTTGATATTCCTGCTAAGAAAATCTCTGATACTCTTGTTAAGAAAATCACAGATAATCCTGCCAAGAAAACTGCTGAAATTCAGGAAAAAAGACAGTAGAAATTCCTGCCAAAAATATAGTTGATAGTGCTTCTAAAACTACTCAAATAGATATCCCAAACACTAGTCAACAGAAAGAGCCTATCCCAAAATATTTTTGCTAATAAACCGGATTTACTAAACATGAGTAAGGTTCAGACGTCCTTCAATATTGAGAATGAGTTAGAAAAACTCAAAATTCCTTTTCCTCTAACAGAGTTAATGAACAAAAATGTGCACATATCTCAGGTAATGAAAGCTCTAAATATAGGGGAAAACATAGATACTGTCAATTTGAATGATGACCAACTTGAACTTTTATTTGGACCAGAAGTAGATGGAAAACCTCAGTAAGGAGGTGTTCCTCTCTTCTATGTTAGCCTAAATGTTCATGATGATATTCTCCATAATGCCATGCTAGATTCAGGTGCTTCACATAATTTAATGCCTAAGGTTGTGATGGATAAACTAGAACTTGACATTAACAAACCATATATGGATTTATATTCTTTTTATTCTAGCAAAGTAAAATTCTTAGGGATTTTTAAAGATCCGAGTGTTAATTTGGCTCAAATCGCTGCCAAAATTTTGGTAATGGATATAGTGGTTGTAGATATACCCCCTAAGTATGGCATGTTTTTGTCATGCTCATGGGGAGAAAAGTTACAAGGAACCCTACAAATGGATATGACTTTTGCTACCATACTAGTGTTTGGACAGTAAAGGAGATTATACGGGGAGACCTTGATGAAATTTATGGTGAGTAGTCAAGATAAGCCACACAACTATCCTCTTTATTTTGTTAATTCAGATTTAGACTCTTTCATTTTCTATAATGATGGAGACATCAATACTCAGGTTTCTAATTCAGAAATTGATATTTGTGAAATAGATGAAAACCAAACACAAACAAGGGAAAAAGACACTTAGTTTGAACCTCTTTGGGATACGGACTTTGATGGGTCTTGTAGCAAAGAGGGTTTTGGAGTAGGAGTGTGGGTTTCAAATACAAAAAACAATCATGTTGAAGGGCATTCATACAAGCTTAATTTTTAATGCACTAATAATATAGCTGAGTATGAAGCACTAATACTAGGATTACAATTATTGAAAAAATTGGGTGCTAAAAGAATTTTCATTCATGGGGATTCTGAGCTAATCATAAAAAAATGAAGGGAGAATACTCTGCAAACCACCCTAGATTAAGAGCATATAGAAATTTTGTGTTGGATTTTCTAGAGATTTTTGTGGAATATGACCTTTATGAAATTCCTAGGAATAAAAGAATCCTTGCTAATAGTATTGATTTTTTGGCCAGTACTTGTAAAATGCCTCATCCCAATCGACAATATACAGTGGAAGTGAAACATCGGCCAATTGTTCAAGACAATTTTAGGTATTGGAAAGTGTTTGGAAATGATAAACAAATTCAAAATTTTTTGCAGTCTAAGGATGAGTTTGAAGAGGATAATATAGATATAGAGTGTGATTTAGAAGATAAATTAGTTGTACATTCTATTTTGAAAAATAGTTGGAAAATATAGATGTAAATACACATGTAGATAAAGCTGTAAATAAAGTAAATTTTCTTGAAATAGATCAAGAGAAAGAAAAATTTGAAATACTTCAGTTAAAGGATAATGTTTTACCTAGAGGTTTGGCTCCATTAGAAATTTTTTTTGATTTCAATGATGTAGCTAAGAAACCTAAGATTGAGCTCACAGGGGCAAATGTAGAAGAATGCAAAAAAGGTACTGAAAAATAACCAAAAATGTTAAAACTGTCTAAGTCACTACTACTTGCTGCAAAGAAGAAATACATTGCTCTGTTCAAAGAATTCACTGATGTCTTTTCCTAGAGATATGAATACCTCAAAGCTTATGATACTAGTATTATAAAACATAAAATTCCAATTAAAGAGGATTAGAAACCCTTTAAGAAAAAACTTCGAAGAATAAATCCAGTATTGATGCCTTTAATTGAGAAATAAATCAAGAAGATGTATGATGCTAAGATCATAGTTCCTCTTAGGTACTCTAAATGGGTTTCCAATATAGTACCAACAAGGAATAAAACATGTGAAATCAGATTGTGCATAGATTTTAGAAACCTTAATAAAGTCTCACTAAAGGACAACTACCATTTACCTAAGATGGATCACATTTTACAAAAGGTAGTTGAATTTAGTAGGATTTATTTGTTAGATGGTTTCTCAAGCTACAACTAGGCTTTGGTTCACCCTAATGATCGAGATAAAACAAATTTTAATACTCCTTGGGGTATCTTCATGTATGTGAAGATTCCCTTTGGGTTAATGAATGTTGGAGGCACATTTCAAAGGGCAACAAATATTTCTTTTGCTGATGAAATTGGTAGATTTATTGTTATATATCTAGATGACATCATTGTTTATTCCAAAACTGATGAAGAACATTTGTTACATTTGAGAAGAGTTTTTGAGAAATGTAGGAGGTTTGGAATTTCACTAAATCCTAAGAAAACACTTTTTGGCCTTGAAGAAGGAAAAATTATAGGTCATATCACTTCTAAAGAAGGTATTAGGATTGATCCCAGTAGAATTGAAGTTATCCTGAAAATTAGTCATCCTAAAAACATTAAAGAACTTCAATCATTTATTGGAAAGATAAACTTCCTAAGAAGATTCATTCCCAACCTTACAGAACTTCTTAGAAACATAACAAACATGTTGAAAAGAGATTCAGAAATAAGATGGAACATTGAAGCTAGGAAATAATTTTATCAAGTAAAACAAGAATTGACAAAAGCACCAGTTCTGATCAGTCCAAATTTTACGAAAGATTTTATAATATTTTCATTTGCATCTGAACACATTATTGCAACTATTCTTTTAAAGAAAAACAATGAGGGATATGAGAAACCCATTGCATTCTTTAGTAAGGCTTTAAGGGGTGCTACATTGAAATATAACATGATGGAGAAAACAACATTTTCCCTAATAAAAGCAATCAAAGATTTTAGAGTATATATTCTCCACTCTCACATAATTTCTTATGTACCAAATTTTGTGGTTAAGGATATTTTGACTCAAAATGGACCAGATGGTAAAATAGATAAATGGATTGCCATCATTCTTGAATATGACATAAAAATCAAACCCACCAAGCTTATCAAAGGACAGGGACTAGCCAAATTAATGGTTGAGTCTAATTTTCAAGCATTGGATATCAACTTTGTAGTTGCATTAGATGATCAAGAGGAGTAGGCGACTCCACAAATTGATGAGGATTTTATAACCTCACCCTCTTATGCAAACCTCATTTTTGTTTTATTTAATTTAAATGCTCATCCTGGTTTAACTAAGAGAAAGGTTATATTTCTAAAGTTAAAAGCAGTCAAATTTTTCATCATAGATAATGTTTTATATTGGAAAGATGCTAGTGGAATTTTACTAAAATGTTTTTTGAAGGATGATGCAGAAAGAACTATGTAGGAATTTCATGAAGGTGACTGCGGTGGAAATTTGTATTGGAGAACCACTGCTAACAAGATCCTTCGAGCAGGTTTTTAATGGCCTACCCTTTTTCCTAATGTTCGTAAGAAAGTAACCTCTTTCTATAAAGGCCACATATTTGAGGGAAAAATAAACTATTTCCTCTTCCATTAAAACCTATATCTATTGAAAGCCCTTTCCAACAATGGGGTTTGGATTTCATTGGATAAATCCATCCACCATCCTCTGCCCAACATAAATGGATCCTCACAGCCATTGACTATTTCACCAAATGGATTGAGGCCACACCTTCCAGACTAGAAACTGATGCTATAATTATCAAATTCCTAGAAACCAACATCCTATCAAGATTTGGATGTCAAAATAAGCTCATTACAGATAATGCCGCAACCTTTGAATCAAATAAAATGATATATTTTTGCAATAGATATCATATTACTTTGGGAAATTCAACTGCTTATTACCCTCATGGTAATGGGTTAGTTGAATCTTCAAATAAAATTCTAGTCAACATTATCAAAAATATGCTTGAAGATAAAAAAAACTCATGGCATAATAAGCTGATAAATGCACTTTGGGTTGATAGGCTTACTACAAATAAATCAATTGGCATGTCACCATACCAATTGTTTTATGGGATGGATGTTGTTTTTCCATCTTCTTTAGGATTTCTAGCTATGAATATAATTCAAGAATTGCAGGTTGAGCTAAACGGTACACAAAGAAGGATAAATCAGACCATTCAACTGCAACAATCTAGGGAAGAAGTCTATAATAAAACACGAGTTGTCCAGGATAATGCCAAAAATATTTTTGACAGAAGAACCAAGGAAGATTATTTCAATTTGGGTGATAGTGTTTTAAAGTGGGATTTTAGAAGAGAGGAAAAAGGCAAGCATGGTAAATTTTACAATCTGTGAAAAGGACCATATATCATTTATGCTTTCAGAGGTCACAATGCATTCTTTCTCAAAGAATTGGATGGAACAAAAATGCCTAGTGGACCTATGAATGGCAAAATGCTGAAGCATTATTTCTCACAACAATAGAGATTTTTCTTAGATGAAATCATTGTACATATCATTGTATTTACTATTTTGATTGGGTGACAGAGAAGTCCCCAAGCTTATGATTGATATGGCACCATAATTACTACAACAATAAAAATAAATCAGATGCAGACTTTGCTAAAATAGAGCATTCAAGGCTACTGATCAAAGGTTCTTGGCACCTCATACAAAGAGAGCCATCCCCAGCTGGAGTCACTGTTAGGGTCATATAATTTATAGGATCTCAAGGTGATTGGATATTTTATCTCAAGTTATTTGATATTGTAAATAATTTTTCAATCTGCAAATGATTTCCAAAAAAACATATAAAAGAAAATGAAAAGAGGGTATTTAAAAAAAAAATGAATAAAGAGACAAAAGAAAAAAGAAAGAAAAATAGATAAAGATAATAAAAATAAGATGACAACCCCACAAAAGGAAAACAGAAAGAAATAATACCGAAAGTGTTGCAAATCTACATGCCACTACTAATACATAGTTTCTTTATGTCAAATAAAGTAAGGTTGTGTGCAACTTGTGTAAAATGCCACAATCACTAATCATTTGTTTAATCATACAACTTAATCATGGTTAAACAAGTTTAAATTTATTTTAATTAGACTGGAGAATAAAGATTTGCCAAACTATTTAATCTTGGCTAATGAATAGTTAGGTAGAAAATGATTTTGGTTTAATTGTTTAAGCTAAATCAATGGAGAAATAAGGGATAGGATAGATTAGTATTTTAGTTTTAATAAGAAGTAAATGTGGGTTTTATAGTCTAAATGCACTCTTGGGAAGAAATGAATAAAATGTTGGCTTAGAAAAAATATTGGAGTTAAAAGGGTAGAAGGGAATAATTTTGTTTCAAAAATAAACATCTTGTTGAAAATGCAGCAAGATGATGGAGCTTAGTGAAATGAAGTCGCCTTCACTAAGTGGGCCCGCAGGCAAATTCTGGCGCAAAGTCTATTTTTAGACTATGTCTATTTTTAGACATATGGAGCATGGTCCAGGGGTTGCAGTACGTTATTCTTGGAGTATTGGTCATGTTGGTAAAAATAGATGGACCTCTATTTTTTTGACCTATAGGTCGATGTCTATTTTTAGACTGCCTATCCTAAAAATAGGGAAGTCAAATATTATTTACCCTTAATAATATTTGGACTCTAAACTTCATTTTACTCTCTTGGAGCACTTCAGTTCGAGCTACAGAAGTGGCTCATGCATCTGACAGAGGAATTACACTATTCCTAGGGGTTTGGTGAGCTCATGCATGGTTGACTTCAGTTAGGACTTCAGTGGCAGAAGTTTGGTGGAGTTGATGAGACAGTTGGTGGAGTTGTGTTCGGATTAACTTAGTTGAACTAGTTGAGATTAGTTTAACTAGCTAATCAACTAGTAATGAGTGGAGTGAATTAAATATTATTTAATTCATTAATTAGTAACTCATTATTCAACTCAAGAACACATCAGTTCACTACAGTGCATGGACAGTTCAGTGGAGACCAGTGAGAGAGGTAGATGAAAGGGTTGAGTTAGCTATCAGTGGCGACATCAGTTGTGCATGAGATTTGCACCACACTTGGAGGAATTTCCCATGATGATTGCGCTGTCAAGCCAAGGAGATTCGAACCTTGGATCTCTATTTAGACAAGCCTTGATTGCGCAATAGAGGCAGGCAATTAGTGGATGTGTTTTGAACCTGTGACTTGTTCAAAACCAAGCTAGTTTGTGTGTAACTTCATGAGATAGTACCGAGTACTTGTGAGGAGTATTGTACTGAGTTTGTTACATGTTTTCTCCATTATAATATACACAATAGCTGCGGGGTTTTCAGCTATAAGCTTTCCCCATACATACTGTGTTAATGTGTATGATGAATTGATGTGCTATCACTTGTTTTATTTCCGCATGTGTGATGATCTGAGTGGAAGAGATTATGTGTTGCATATAAATTCGAATTGTATGTGATCAGGATAGTCTCGATGGATAATTAATCATTATTCAGCAAATTTCTACACATCTTTGCATTTTTAGCCCAAGTTTCAAAAGAAATATGTAAAGAGGCACAAAGGGATAATGTTATTTTTCATATATATTCTTATCCAATTTTTTTTCAATTGAATCAAAAGTCATTACATGGAAAACTGCTTTGTCATGTTGTGGATAAAGTGTGCACATTATCCAACTGCACGATCATCCGACATAATAAATCAACGGCACAAGTTCAGTTTCGGCGCCCCCTTTCTATCCTATCTTTACCGACGGGAGGGGGGGGGGTCCAAAAAGATGGTTTTCCCCCACCAAGTCCCACGCTATGTGGCTCCTTCCTTGCATTTTTAACCCCCCCTGCCTAATGCCACTAACCGCCCTCGGCCCCCTCCAAAAACCACTTCCCCCTCATCTCTTTCTCGCTGTCCCTAACTCTCTCCTTCTGCCATTATTTCTCCGCCACGTGTTCCTAACCATTGCTCAATCAATCCCCTTCCCAAGAATTTACCATTTTCACATTAAATTCTCCTAGGTCACCATTTGAATCTAACAAACCCATGCCTACCTGTAACAGAAAACCCGCCAATTCCTTTTAAACCATGAACCCGTCCCCATTTTACCTTTCTGTTGCATAATTATCTGCAAATCAATTTTAATTTTCAGGCTTTCTAGTGTGCAATCAACTTCTCTAGCTAATAAAACTTTTGATCGAGCATCAACGTCCCGTTTCCCTCTCCTAATCAGCTACAAACTTGCAAATTATCGCGGTAAACCATTCATTTTCCTCATCCTCGATTCTGTTAAATTTCCTCATTGATAAAGATGCCTCCTAAGAAGAAGAACTAGGAGGACTTTGTCAACACCCTAATTCATCCTCCAGTTGATCTATACCACATCCCCTTAGCCGATAAGGACTACAAAATCTTCGAGACACAGTGTGAGTTTGAACTCTTTGAACTCTACTATTGGATCGAAGACAAATTTGTAGATAAAACAAATGAGATTGGACTCTGGGTGTCGAATCTCCCTCACCATATTTTTACCCAAACCTTCGATGCTCGAGAATTCACCAGAAGATGCCAAGCCTATTATGTCCCTAATCAAAGAGCAATTATAGCCCTTACTAGTGAAATTATTTTCACCATTACTGCCAAATCCATATATCCGATGATGCAAGCCCCCTTTGTGGAAAACAGTACACCATTCTCATTAGAAGCTTTGACATAACTATACCAAAATATTGATTTTTCTAAGAGAGCGAGGATTTTTTACCTTTTCTTACCAAAAAACACCCAATTACCAAGAAATAATCCACCATATACTTCCTCAATATTCCCTGATCAAGCTAAAAAAATTATATATGTAATATCATATATAGGTTATTATTCTGATCAGTGGGTAGATGAACCCATCTTAGGTTTCCTATCTATTTTTTCCACAGATAGTAAGCCTTCTATTATCTTTAATTTCAGTCAATTTCTGGACGATAGCATTCATGAATAATTCCTAAAGTTTCAAACTGAGGAAGTTTTCAAATATATTTCAATTTTGGTCTACATGTTTTTACATTATCAGGCAAAGAGGTTTAAATTTTCCATGCAGAAGTTAGATGAAGAAGGAAACCAAAAATCAGTCATATTATGGACTCCTCTAGTGATGAGAGAGCTAGAATAATTCACCTACAAACAATACATTGAGTATTTTATCCACCCAGCAATGAGTGTATTAAACAGTTCAACATAGCCAAGGATCAGTGAAGACGTTAAAATAATCTTACATCTAATAGAACAAGAAAAGGCTGGAGACTGGTACTTGTATCAGAACTACACTGAAATCAGAGTGTATGGGTATGAGTTGGCACCCTACAAACTGCCAAAATACCTCCCCATGAGGATTTTTTCACTAGAATACATTAGACAAATGCTAAATTCAGATGAGATACACTTTTTGTCAGCCAAAAAGAAATCACAGTTCAGGATCAAGACACAGATTAGTTCCTTTATATGTAACAACAGATCAGCATGAGAAGAAGAACATAAGCTTCTAAAGGAGATGAAGTTGAGCCTAAGTTTTACATGGTCTTATGACCCTCTGGGTATTATTTCCAAATTGAGAGTAGAAAATAAAACTACTCCATACACTCATCCCCAGAGGCCTAATATTGAGAGATATGTGAACCAGCTAACTTGGGTAGAGAGAATACCTTGTAAGAAGCTGAGGAGCAGCTTGTTTCTACATCCACTTCACAAAATCCTGTTCCTCGGGAGAAAGCAACCAAAATACAAAGAGAAGAAGAGTCACCTTTAGTGACAGAAAATGCAAGGAAGTAATTTAAAATTATGTACATGAAAAGGAAAAAATTGAATCCTAAGTTAGATGCAGAGAAAAGTTTAGAACAAGAAGTGGCCATGATAGTTAAGGAAACACCATCTTCCTCTCAGGCAGGTGGCAAGTTTACTGCATCTCCCATAGTGTCACCAGTATCCCAGGAGAAGAAATACATTGTCCAGACTAAAAAGGTTGTTCAAGGGGAGAAAGAAAAGACCATTTTTGATAGATTTAGAGAAATAAAACTTAAGAATGAGATTCTTAAGAATAGTACCTATACTCAATTTTGGAAGCAGACTTCCAACTCACAGAGTAGGTTACTTTCAGTTTTTTTATTCAAAGAAAGGAAAGATGCAGATGGCATTCCTTGAGGCTCAAATCCCATAGCCTAAATCAACACTAGATTATAAGAAGATAACTTTCAAGTTCAGCACAAAAGATATACATCCCATTGACCAAATGAAGAAGCATAAAAAAATAGGTGAAATTATTTGCTCCACTCTAACAAACACTACTATGACTGTTTCCAAATTGCAGGTTTCACTTTATAATATCAAGTCACAGTTGAAGATGGATAAGATTTATTCTTCTAAAAAAGACGCTAGGATTAAATCCTTAGAGGATTTACTAGTGAATATGGGTTATGATCTTGAGAACATGAAAGTTGCAAAGGAGTTGATCAAGAAAAATAATGTTGAAATTGCAACATTGAGGAAGTAGCTGAAGTTACCAGCCACTGAAGATCCTTTCACAAAGGATATTGAAGAATCAAAGACTCAAAAAAGTGACACGATGAAGCTAATCATGGAACAAAATGCTCATATTAGACAGATGAAAACTGGGCTGGAGAAAATGATCAAGGAAAAGGAACAGAGTGCAAAACTATCCATGGTTCCCTTAGATGTTGTACCTCTTGTAGCAATTCATACCACAACAACCGCAACCTCAATTGTACCTTCCACACGTTCCAATAAGGGTGTTGACCAATTGACAAAAGTTGTTGAGAAGTTTTCAATTCATACAGAAGAGATTAAAAAATTGCAAGGGAAAGTCAAGGCATTACAGGACCAGAAGACTAGGAGTGAAGCTTCACACCTTGCTGAAGCTCAGAAATCTCAGGGGTTGGTTGAGAGGCTACAAAAATCTAAAATAGAATCATCTATTGGACATACCTTGGCCCAAGACAAGGATATTATTTGGACTAATATTCTAAATTCTATTATTGAAATTTGGCCATGTATTCAGATTATTTTTTAGCAGAAAAATTTGATTAAGAAAGAAACATAGGTCATTACAGAGATCAGAGACTATTTGGGAGATATGACTTCCAAAGCTATAAATATCATTAAGTTCCTGAATTCAAAGAATAGTTATGAATTGGATGATTTAGGAATTGATGATAGGACAGAAACAATTCTGGAGGTAAATAATATTCTGACCAAAAATAATCTAATTGCTTAGTTGGATGAGAAATTTTTGAGTTTGGAAATAACAGTGAATAGATTTTTCACCGGGATAGAAGCTCTAAATCAGAAAGGACTACCCAATTTTTTTTTAATTAATGAAAAATGAATTACTCATGAATATTATATTAGAAAACTGAAGGAGGTATCCAGAGACAGTTCAAAGTTTGCAAACATCAAAGGAAGCATGACAGGCAGAGCTTTCTTAGAAGCCATGGGGAATGATTTATTTACCCAGCATGAAGTAAATCATATTTTTGTGGTAAGGCCAACATTTTCAAAGTATACTGAGGTTTATGAAATTTACTAGAAGGTAACTAACTTAACCATTCCAGATGAAGACAGATGGGACAAAATCTGTGAATTACTAGACTATTTAGTAATTCAGATGCAGTCAAAGGATATGCCGGCACATTAGACAACACACTAACCAGTGCAACACAGTAATGGGCCAATTCATCAACAAAATCCTCCAAAATAGAGTCACATCTCCAGGCAGTCGTCCACATTTCCTATTAATCTGTAGGGATTGATAATCTTGCTTATAATATTGTTAATTGTACATTGCCTGTTAAGAGAACGATTTTGTAATGATTTTGTAATTATTGTATAAATACTTCACATTTTGAAGTGTTCTGGGTTGGTTGTTGAATATAATTTTCTCCAAGTTATTGTAAGTTTCTGGTTGTTGGACTCGTCAATAATACAAGGACATTCTTCACAGGATTCATGTGTTGTATGAATTGGTGATGTTTTTCTCATGTTCATGTGTTTATTCATTGTTTATTTTCACTGTCATTTCTTAAAATCTTAATTACATTACAAAAACGACAACGAATAGGATTTTTTGGAATATGCACCCTATTTCAGCTGTAGGTAATTTTATGTTTTCTGCTAAAGTCAAATTAAGGAATTCTTAATTGCTCCTTAGTTTCTATTGAACCTTTCCTTTCTTCTGTTTCATATTCACTTAAAAATTCTAAGAGATCCAACTAGTGAAACCTAGCTTTACCTGTGAAATTCCTTCAAAGTTTGATGGAAATCCAGTTAATTTTTAGACTACATAGCCCAATGGAATTACAATATTTCAATCAACCAAAACAATCCAATAAAATCACAAACAAACAAATAATTTGTGCAATCATAATTAGCCTAAAACTTATACAAAACAAAGATAAAATTTACAGAGATATCCCTCTCTGAAGCTGGCAGGGCTAGATCCCAGCTTCCAAAGTGGTTTTGATGTTGTCCTCTATGTTTACTCTCACAATCTCATAAATTGCAAAACGATAACACATTTCATAATGTGAAAGACCCTTCTTGGGATCTATTTGTTAAGAAATAAAATTATTTTAATGTAAAATAGGTAAATTAGGTCTCTTCCACCATATTGGCCTCAAGAAAGGACAAGTTGGCCTCAACAAGGGAATTTGACTTCACAAAATCACTATATAAGGGAAAAAACTCGACCTCATTTGACACACTCACTCAAAAAGTTCGAATTGCAATAGCCATAAGCAAGAAAAGTGTGAAATACTTTGGAAGAAGAGGAAAATTCTAAGGAAAAAGAAGAAGGTCTCTCTCAAGGTCTAGAAGTTGAAATTTATCTCTCCTACCCCACACGTGCGAAGTTATGGAGTGTTTCAAGGAGCCAAAATTCTAGAGAAGTTGGGGCTAAAAATTATGGGTTGTTACTGGGCTGTAGTTGCTAGACAAAAAAGACTATTAAAGGTTTTTGAATCATTATATTGGAAGGCTGACTTGGTGGAGGAGGAAGGTATTGGGTCTAAGGTCTTAGTCTATCTCATTTTGAATCTACTAAAGGAAGAATTTTTTATTGATTTTTCCCCATATAAGGGTTTTAGCCCTGACAAAGTGCCTACATATGGTGTATTTGATCTTTGTGTTTTCCTTTTGGTAATTTATTTATGAAACTAAGATTAAAGAAGAAAATATGAAAAATAATTATAACTCAAAGATATCACAAGTAATTATCAACAAAAGAATATTTCTGCCTTTCCGATTTTCTAACAGGATAGCCCTATCACTATGCAACGAAAGAAGAACTAAGGTGGAAGCAGGAAGATTTCCCGAGACAAGAAAACAAGCAAAGCATCGAGCGTCAGGAGGTAGTTAGAGTTGGGAGTGGCCTGCTGTTAAGCACATTAATGTACCAAGGAATGGAACCAACATCGAATAGGATGTACCAATGATGAGAACAAACCTTGACTAGGTCATAGGTCGAGGGTCGGGACTAGAAATAACAAATCTGGTCGCATTGATGGATAAGGTCAGTCCTGAGTGGGCTTTGAACTAACTAGTATTGCCACCAGGGCCAGTGAGGCACTACCATTTGGATGGTGGAATTTCTTGTCACAATTCTATACTACCATGGGGATTACTCAGATAAAACTAGGCTCGCTAAAGAATAGACCCCACTGTGCCCGACCTTTCAGATGGCTACTGCCACCTAGGCCAATATGCTAGTGCCGCGTGGAGAATAGAAATATAAATTGCATATATATATATATATATATATATATATATATATTAAGCAGGTCGATGCACCAATGAAGAGCACTGACCCTGACTAGGTCGGAGGTCAAGGGTCAAGCCAAAAAACAAAAAAAGTGGCCCCCGAGAGTGTTGATTTCAACTACTCCTTGATCTAAATACTTCCACTACCACATGGGCCACTAAACCACTGCCACCTGGGAAATATTTGATTATTTGTTGTGAAAATAGGATAATTAATTTGTTTATAAAAATGAATACAAATATAATAAATAATATATATATATATATATATATATAGTCGTGGTCAGGAGTGCGCCCGGGTCAGCCAAGTCGGTGCACCAACGAAGAGCCCTGACCCCAACTAGGTCGGATGTCGATGGTCGGGCCAAGAAACAATGAAAGTGGCTGCCCTGATGGATAACCCTGACTCTGACTAATACTTGAACGTGGTAAAAATATATTTGTTATTATGCCAATAAAATAATTAACTTATGTTAAATGAAAAAGGAGTAGGGGGGCGCACCCTAATGTCAAAGTCAGACCCGACCTCCCGATTGCTCCATTTGGGCTTACTTTCCTTCGTGTGATGAAAAAATGGACATTCATGTTTTTTTTCATTTAATATTAATTGTGTTTTAATGTATGGGAGTAATCAAGGTTGAAGCTTCATATAAATTTATTCGATTTTCTTTAAAATTCACTGAATATGTAATTATTTATTTTTAAGTATGCCAAATCCAATGACATGGACATTTTAGTAACTATAATTGTACATTGTATTAATTCAACACCCTTGCAAATGAACTTGGGTTGTCGGTTAGTTGGGAGTCAGAACAATGAGCTGCAAGTCCACTGCAAATAGGAAGGAGTAAACTAACCTCGACCTACTTTGGAAAGTATGTATGTTTTGGAATTATGTGAATGACATTAACTCGCTTACACACGATATTTGAAGACAAGCAGAGGCCTGCCATCACATAATCATACCATGGTACACTGCACTACTCTAAAAAGAGGAAAAAACATAATTGTGTAATAAGACCCAAGGTCCATTAACCAATTAGAATGTAAATAAATATAATTCAAAAGTTTTTAAAATTTTTTTTTTTTTTGTTTTCTAATGTTCACTTTAGAAATTTCCTCTTTAATTTTTAGTCAAACAATGATTAATTGAAGGGTCAACGCAAATCGATTGCGATATATCCTTCCAGTGGAGGTAATAACATATCTCAATGTACACTAAATATATATTATATAAAATAAGTGAAAATAATTTTTTTTATCATTTTTTTTATAGCATGTTATTCCAAGCAAGTATAGATTCATCTTAACCCAAGAATTACCAAGTGTTGAGAAGAATCAAATCTCTCCACGTGAAAACCTTTTCAAATTTTACCCCCAATTTTTTTTTGTATCTTGAGAAATTTGATTCCTCTTCATACTTAGCAAATCCAAAATTAAGATTAATATATACTAAAGTCAATTAACTAATTTTAATATAATTAAATAATTAAACATATTAATAATTAATTAGAAAATAATAAATTCCCGATCTCTTATTATTTGGACTAAAAATGTTCGAAATTGTTTGTACGTTACTTGAATCTTACATCATTAAAAATATCTTCAATTTTTTTGTACGTTACTTAAATCTTACATCAGTAAAAAATCTCTTCCTCTGAGTGCAGTATGAGGAACCTTTTAATTTAATATTGAACTTTCTTAATAAATATTACTTATCAAATGAGTATCGACATTTTAATATACAAATACATAAATCATTGTAATATAAACTAGCCTAGATCCATCTTAACTCTGGATCTATCAAGCATCAAGAGGGATCAAATCTCTCGAGGCGCAAACCTATTTTTTGAGTGAAAAACTTAAAGAAAGGTTTTCACCTCAAGATATTTTCTCCCTCTTGACAATTTATAGATCCAAAGTTAAGATGGATCTAGACTGGTTTTAGCCATGTGTGGCCGAGGAAAATCTATCAAACATATGATTAATTTTATCAATAATATGTAAATAAATATAATATTAATATAATTATTTTAAATATGCTAAATATGTGTGATATTAATCTGGTCATTTTAATTTTAAATTTTCTTAGTTACCCCAGTTTGTTGAGATTATAAATATTGTTAATAACTTTAACGATGAAAAATGATGAAATGAAAAATTTGAATGCAAAGTGACAATGTAATAGTGTTGAATGATAGAAAATGTGAATAATAAGAATGTATTCAATTACAAATAGCCTTCATTATGATCAATCTCAAACTATTTTCTTCTACTATTCTTATTGTCACCCTTCTTAATGTTTTCATCTTCTCATATCTATTATATGAAAAGGACAGTTGAAATCATAAACCATTTAAAGCTTTGGCTCCAGTTGTTGTAGTACAAATCATACCTTGACTCTCTTGCTCTCCAATATTAATAGGTTTAATTACTATAACATAAAAAGCAATGTACATTGCCAATAATTTTTTGTGCTTACACTGAAATCAATGTGCATTGTTAATCCAATCACTTTAAAATTAATGTACCATCATACATCCCATTACACCAAATCGGAAATCAACATCTACACTAAAATTAATGCATCTAATGCAAGCAATTAAATAAAATTAGAAAACAAATTCTACACTTAAATCAATGCATATAATGAAAGTAATCATTAGGATTAGAAATCAGCATCTACACTCAAATCAATGCATCCAGTGCAAGCAAGAAAATAGGATTAGAAACTAACATCTACACTGAAATAAATGCATTTAGTGCAAGTGATCAAATAGGATTATAAATCACCATATACTCTGAAATCACTGCATTTAGTGAAAACAATCAAATAGGATTATAAATGATCTACATTGAAATCAATGCATCTAGTGCAAGAAATCAAATATAATTATAAATCAACATCTACATTGAAATCAATGCATCTAGTGCAAGCAATCAAATAGGTTTAGAAATAACCATCTACACCGATTGATGCATTTAGTGCAAGAAATCAAATAGGATTAGAAACCGACATCTACACTGGAATCAATACATTTAGTGCAAGAAATCAAATGTGATTAGAAATCACCATCTACACTGAAATCAATGCATTTAGTGCAAGAAATCAAATAGGATTAGAAATCATATACACTGAAATAAATGCATTTAATGCAAGCAATCAAATAGGATTAGAAATAATCTACATTGAAATCAATGCATCTAGTGCAACCAATCAAATAGGATTAGAAACCAAAATCTACACTGAAATCAGTGCATCTAGTGTGAGCAATCAAATAGGATTATAAATCACCATCTACACTGAAATAAATTCATTTATTGCAAGAAATCAAATAATTAGAAATCATCTACATTGAAATTAATGCATCTAGTGAAAACAATCAAATATCATTAGAAATCAACATCTACACTAAAATCAATGCATCTAGTGTAAGCAATAAAATAGTATTAGAAATCTCCATCTACAATAAAATCAATGCATCTAGTGCAAGAAATATTCTTCCCTCTCTTCCCCCTCCATATATATCTATATCTCCCTTCATCTCTCCTTTATATCTCTATCTCAACCCCCCAAACACACACGCTTTCTCACTCCATATCTAACAATCTGTTTGTCCATCCCTCCCTCTCTCCATCTGTTACACATCATTCTGTCACCATGACATTTGAATATCAATATGGGTCTATCACCATCCATATCATGTTCCCTTAGAGGTAAAAAAACACTCATGTTCCCAGATCAAGTCTTGGAAATTGGAGAAAATCTGTTTAAAACCTTTAAAATATTACCTACACACTTTTTTATAGACTTTTCCTGTGCATCCGTTGATTCTTCTTCCATTAGTCACAGCAATCGCCACTCTGTTCGCCACTAAAACCTGCTCACCCCCATAAATATAAAAAGTAACTTCTAGAAGCCTATTTGGTTGAATATTCTCCCAACTGGAAGCCTCTAAAGTCGCGCCAATTCAAGCTTTATCCCTCTACTCATGGAGCTTATCCCTTGGCCAAAGGAACCCAAATCCCTTCATGGGAGGAACTTATCCCTCTCTTAATGGATCTGAAACTACCTCAATCTCTCTATAAATTGAGCTGAAGTTTCAGGTTGAAGGGTAGATATTGAATGGGTAAATACTGATTTGTATAGATTCTAAGCTGGAGAGAGTTCATAGAGTTCATAGTTTATGAACTAGTAAGTTGTTGTTAGCACATTGAAGATTACACCTTTGTGAATATGACTTCATGTTGGTCATTCTAGAGAGGAAGGCTTATCAGATTGAAGGAAATGCTTGGGAAAAATTTCAGGAGAAATCTGTACAACATCAAGGCAGGCGTTGTAATATTTCTATTTTCAATTTATGATAATACATATGGGTATCTTTTTCTCATTGCCTTGTTTCTGAATTCCTGGAAATGATGTCAATACTTAGACTCCTTGATCAGTAAGTTGGATTAGTATTTATGATTATTATATACTGCAGGTGCTTTAATATTTTGTATTTTTTGTGATTGTGGGTTCTTCTCAGCATTGAAGAATTGCTCTGGAGCAAAAGAAAAAAGGCTACATCAAACGTCTCGATTGAAAGGTAGGAGCATAACCTCCTTATTTCAAGGTTGTAATAATGTAAAATACAAATAGTCTAGAGAGAGATATATTCAATGGATCTTTGTTTCTCGTTACTTGTTGGAGTACTATGGAGATCGCTATTGTCCACAAGAGGGATTAATCCACAAAAAAAATTGGTGACCATACCGGAGAAGAAACATTTAGTTTTCTTTGGTTCTGTTTAGTTTGACATTATAGCTTTCTTATTTTGACTTCTCTAAGTGTGGTTGGGTAAAAAAAAAATTATATTATCTGAGATAGAAAAAAAATATTTTTTTTTTCCAACTTTTCTCTTCCCTCCGCGGTTTTATGTGGAAAATAGAGCGGTGACCTACGCAAATTGTTAGTTTAGTTCAGTGCGCATGTGCACTGGTTTGCACTAAGAAGTTGCACACCCCCTTAGAAATTTTGAAAAAAATTAAAATTTTCTATTCTAGAGTCAGATAACCATATTTTTTGGGTTTAACCTAACCTATACCAGTTTTCAGAATCTGTATATGAACTCCTCTTTAAAAAATTAGAGTCTTGTTTGATAAATCATCTTTTTTCATTATACAATTAGGTTTTTCCCTCGTTTGTTGTTGCTCCTTTTGGAAGATAAATTCATTTTCCAAATATCACTGGTTTCATGTTATTGTCTCCTTGAGCCACCAGGATTATTTCTAGCCTTACCTTTTTGAATATTTGTTTCTTATTCGATTTCAAAATGGAAAAGCTTCTAGATCACTGAAGTCTAATTTATCTCAAGCTAGTTTTTCATAATTTCATATCTACTAGGTTAAGTGGAAATATTTTTGGTTTGATTACAACTAAGAGAAATCATTAAAAAGACAATCATAGGTACCTTAGTTAGGATTGATAATTAGAGCTTTGATTTTCTTTAAATATTTTATACTTTTTAGGGTTTTCTAGAAATTGATTTCTTTTGAGATTTGTTTGTTTATCAAAATTTTGGTTTTTGTCTTTGAAATCAATGGAATTTTCTTCACAAAAGAGACATTGATCATGCTTTGGAATTGTGTTCTTAATGAAAAGGAAATTTATTTGAAAGTTTACGAATTTTGTCCTTTTGAGTTCAAAAGTCCTTCAACTTTCTCCTAAATAGAATTCATCGAAACAAAAGAGTTGCATTTTTCATATCGATGCATTTAGAGTATTTTGAGTCAGGTCACAATATCATCAAGTCTCATCTCCATATCATTTTGCATTAGTAACAGCCAAATCAATATAGTGCTTAATAAAATCAATTTAGATATATTTTTTACATTTTATAGGGCTCAATCCACCAATTTATCTTAGGTTAGTGCTTTGGAATAGGCTGTAATAAACATTTCAAAGCAGTTAAAACAAAAAATTATCATCTTGCATTAGGGAAATCCAATTGTTGCATTTGTACTCTGAGAAGCTATTCTTAAAAGATTCAAGCACAAGGTCATGTCAGACCCGGTGAGGTATGTTGGCATATTTTGTCCTTGATGGCAACCTAATTGATGAAATGAGATGATTGGCAATGATTGGCAATATGATGCAGAGTGTTGTACTTGATGGAAACATACTTAATGAAGTTGATGGCAAAGGAATTGACAAAGGTCAGCAAAGAAGAACAGAAGGAGCAGAGACAGAATGGGAGAAAAGAATACAAAGGCGCAACAGAGTTTTTGGTGAACAGCAACACGCATTCAAAAAGGATGGACAACGCTGTTTTAACAGTGGAATGAAGACATTTGTAGTTCCAGACTACGGAGGAGTAGAGTTTATTTAAAAACAGTCATTTCGGGCGTTTAAGCCCTTAACAACCTAGTATGAAGGAAATTGATTAAAACAACAGAGGTCCTTTAAGTTTCTGAAAAGGAAAGAACAAGTGGTCCCCACCACCTTAGTGCAAATCGCAAGATCACAGGTTTTGAATTTTAAATTTCTTGTTGATGTGGATATTTGTGATGTGCGATCGTCGCGCCGTCTCACCATCGCAACATCGCAATGTCGCAAAATCACCCTCTACCCAAGCTAGAGTTTGTTGATTGTTGCGATATGCGATTATCGCAATATCGCACATTTGTTATTTCCGCCATCGCAAGTTCCGTTGTTTGCGACGTGCGATCATCGCGCCATCGCACGATCGCAATATCGCACATTCAAGTGTTCCGACTACGATGTGGGCCCGGGGTCAAAGAATAAAATCTCGTTTGTTTGAAGATTGAAGTCTGGGTTAAAAGTTCATTGAAATTTGATTAAAAGTAATGTTACGGGGGTAGTGTAAAGTTTTAAAATAACCGAAAGGTTATATGAATATATATTACTGCTGAGTCAGCGGCACTAAGCGAAGGAAAGGAATCACGTGCGGAATAAACAGTGAAAACGGGTTTTATGAAGCCGGTTTGCCCATTTCGCAGTGCCTTTTGGGGATAAGCGGTAATTTTCGATTGGGTAGCGATTCCATTGATCGGGTAACACACGTCCCTGTACGACTCTACAAAAAATCCTGTCACTATGCGCCATCGCGCGTTATTTTTCGACCACGGATGTCCAGCGAAATTGATGAGCCCCGTTGATCTGGGAAGGGGTCATCGGACGGTGTTCGCTTGATGAAGATGCACGAAGGATTATCCAGCATATGGTGCGGGAATTTGATTGGTTTTTTAACCATATAGGTGGGGGTCCGGAGCTAAGTTTTAAATATTATGACCACACCAATCCATTGTAAATGATTTATTAATCATAAACTTATATGGCGGAGATAAAGTTCCTTTTTGGGTCATTTCGTGTTGTAAAAGCAATTTTGTATGTTTTGGTGAGGTCATGACTATAGTAGATTGTTGGACCTGATTATCTATTTGGACCCCGTCCAGGAATACCATTAGCGGTTCGTGGTTTTGACCCAAGGTTTTATTAAAAGCAAAAACTATATAAGGTGATGAGAATCATGAAGAAGTGTGAGTGCGAAAGGGTCGATAATAAACGAATCTCTTTTAGAGATATCTGTATGAATAAACTATGATATATTTGAATCTATGGCACACCTGTGAATATGATGATTGATCAAGATCTTTAGATCAGATGATGATTAATTCATGTTTCAATCATGAAGAACGTATAATGGTTGTGAATGAATACTTCACTCTGAAGTATATCTGTTTGGAATGGGTAACAGATTGTTGAATTAAGGATGCACCTCTAAAGAAAATAAGTAAATTTGGTGGCCTGCAAGGTATGTTGTGTGGAAGCTATTGGATCCAGTATGAAAATTGATGAAATGTGGTCCATGGTGGTGCTGAGGGTTGTAGCCTTCAGTCAGGGGTTGTAGCTCCCTTCCAGGAGAGGCTGGTAAATGAGAGCAGGGGGTCGTAGCTCCCTTCCAGGAGAGGTTTGCAAACGAGCGCAGTGTGGGTGCCCGCGTACCGGTATGAGTCCGCGCCAAGAAAATGTTGTTAAGATGTTTTCTTTATAATAAAATATTGAAGGTTGGCCGAGCACGACAACCCCGTAGTTTTCTCCCCCGACTTGGGTTTCCACCTAAAATCCCGGTGTTCATATGTGATGCTTATGTGTGATGATTTAATTACATACGCACATGTCCGTTGGGTTATATAAACATCCGATGAATGAATAAAATGCAAGGATCTAAGTAATGAATTAATCGCATATTAAGATCTCTCGCATATACACGAGTTTTCAGGAAGGGTATCCGCGCGTATATATGGAAGTCCGATAAAGTAAAAGTAGCATATGGGTTTTGAAGTAAGAAAAAGTAAAAATATTTGAGTATGACCTAAATACTGATTCACCCCCCCCCCCCCTCTCCGTATTTTTCCCAACAATTGGTATCAGAGCAGGTCCTTCTGCAGAAGCTTGATCGCTTGAAGGAGATCCGTCGAAATGGGAAGTCATGAAGGGGTAATGTCTATAAGGCCACCTCTATTCAATGGAAATAATCTGTTATTCTGGAAGATACGAACAAAAGCATATCTACAAAGTCTTGGTGCAGAAGTATGGGCAATCGTGGAAGGAGGTTATCAGTATCCGGCAAGTATTCCTACTGATGCAATAGAAAGGAAGAAATATGAAATCAATGCCAAAGCCGTCAATGTCTTATTAGGAAGCATGTCTGAACCAGAATTTGCTAAAGTGATGCAGCTAAATTCAACAAAAGAAATATGGGACAAAATCATTCTGAGCTATGAAGGAGATACAAAGGTAAAAGGTGCAAAACTCCAAACTCTCAGAATTGAATATGAAAATTTAAGGATGCATAGTGATGAGAGTATTGCCAGTTTCTTTTTACATCTTGATGATATTGTAAATCGTATGAGAAGTTTGGGTGAAACCATAACCGATACTACTCTGGTGGAAAAAGTCTTAAGATCTTTAACTTCAAATTTTGAGTCAAAAGTATCAGCTATTGAAGAAAGGAAAGATCTGCAAACTCTTACTATTGTTCAACTACATGGTATTCCGACTGCTTATGAAATGAGACAAGGAGGCCCCTCTCAAATCAGAGAAGCTGCTTTTAAGGTGTGTACAAAAGGAAAAGAAAAGGAAGTTGTCAAGGAATCAAATTATATATCAGAAGAAGAAGAAGAAAATTTTGTGAGAAGACTCCAACCAGGTACTGGAAGATTCAAAGGTAAGCTTCCCTTCAAATGTTTTGATTGTGGAAGAGTTGGTCATTATGCCGCGAAATGTCCTTATAGAGAAAATCATGATAAAGGGAAACAATTTGTAAAGGGAAAGAGTTATTATGCAAATGAAGATAATAATGAAATGTCAAGTGAAGATGAAGAAGATTCTGACCAAGATCTGAAAGTGCTCATGGCAAGGAAGCAAAAGAAGAAGGCTACTCAAAGAAAGGAGATACCTCAGAAACCATGTGTAGCAGAAAATGAAGAAGATGAAACATGTATTGATTGTTGTTCTTGTGATTCACTTTCTTGTGCATGCAATGATGAAGACAGTGAAAGTAACAGTATGAGTCTAGAAGCAAATCTCAAAATCAATGATGAAGATCCATTTAAAAGGAAGGAATCTATCTACCAAGATATGATCTCTAGAATGAATGGACAGATAGAAACAATGAAGGAACAGATAGAAATATATCAAAGACTGCAGGATAAAGTAACCAATCGAAGTGAAAGACTTGAAGCAGAAATCATCTGTTTGAAAGCAGATCTCGAAACATCAAATAAGAATAATGAAGAAATCCTACTATCATTTGAAAAGGAAGGACGTGAAGCAAAAATCATCTCGCTCAAAACAAATCTGGAAAAATCAAATAAGAAGAATGAAGAAATTCTACAAACATTTGAAGAACAAGAAAATGAGTTGAAGGAAGAGATTTTAAAATTGAATGATCAAGTAGAAGAAGGAAGAAGAGTCGAAGAAAGTATGAAGAAGCAATGCCAAAAATTGGAGGTTGAGGTAAATATTTTGAAAGGTAAATTAGAAGAAAAAGATAAACTCTTGAGGTTTCAAGATAGTACTAAGATTCTAGACAATATTCTTAGTAGTCAAAGGTCTCCTTCTGTTAAATTTGGTCTTGGTTTTCATGAAAATGTTAAAGGAGAATCTAGTTCACAAGAAAGTGCTAAAGATTCAAAGGATATCAATGCAAAACCTGAAGTGTTGAAAGAAACAAAAGGTCAACCGACAATCATGAACTCTCAAAAGAAATCATTCCCTCCTAACTATAGAAGCATCAATAATGTTGAATGCTTTAAATGTCATAATTATGGGCATGTTGCAGCCAATTGCAGAAGCAGATCATTTCAGTCACAAACAAACAGATTCTACTCAGAAAGGTACTCAGGTTTCTTCAAGGGATATTGTTTTTCATGCAGCAAGTTTGGTCATAAAGCAGCTAATTGCAATAGAAGAAAGAATAGAAAATCACATTATGATCCTTATGCTTACTGCCATGTAAGATTTTATGCTTGTAACAAGTATGGACAGTAGAAAAAGAATGGCAGGATGAATAGATCCGAGAAATTTGACAATTTCCAAGACACAATAAGAAAAGAAAGCTAAGTCAGAAAAGAAGTTGGACTCACAAAAACGTAGGGAATATCAATTCCCATCATAGCCTTCATCCGCTTCTAAAGCTTATCGTAATCGCAGGAGTGATGTGAGTGTGATTATAGAACGTAATGTATCAAGTGTATCATCACAAGGGAGCAATGTGTATGGTGATTCTCATGG
>CM076584.1:1049606295-1049861772 GCA_034641835.2 Pinus albicaulis | reverse complement strand
AACACATATATTCTAGTGTCATTGTTGGAGAATGTGACTCTAGGGAGTCAGGGACAACAGGTTTCTCCACAACTCCAGGAGGTAGTTGACGAGGCCTTCACCTTGGTCAATTTACCCTGCTCACTCGTATTTTTCAATTGCTTGTTGAGCAACTTTTTAAAGTTGGGTGACAACTTATCCTGATACTTAAATTGCAAGTATTTACAGATTTCATAATGACTTGATCCTGCCCTTTCTTTCAATGAAGATATAGCATCTATGATCATCTGCAAGAAAAAAAAGAATTATACAATTAAATTAATAGCACATTCAAATAACCCCAGGAGATTAAATCATAGATGCAATAGGCAAAGCAGACAAGGATAAAGTGAAAGCAGAACCAAAAAAGAAGGAAACAAAAGAAACTAAAAAGACCTGACAGATATAGCAGATTACCTTCTTGTTGATTGATTTACATTTTCTTAATTAACAACTGGATGAAATCGTAAGACTTTCAAGGACAAAGAAGGAATGGTCATCTCATTATTACGTTAAATCACTATTTTACTGTCACCAAATCCCCAATGGGTGAGGTGGGACTGCCCCTTGAATTAGCGTTTTGGAACACAGAGTGCATCCTTGGGATGTCTAAGGGAGGTTGTTCAGCACTCAAGTGTGGGACAAGCATCCCCAATTCAATACTGGGAACATCAAATGTGGCTCCATCCTATGTTTGGATGCCCTGTAGCAAGGAATGCTGACCCCTACTACATAGATTGTAATGCTAATATGAATTGTTATTCTATCGATGAGTCAAGAGATAAAGCTAGACACTAAGTCAACCCCATTGAGATATATTGGATGCTTTTAATATTAAAATGGTTAAATACACAATAATTACAAGTAGACATCCTCATCTCACATATGCAAGGAGCATCAACATGTCATCCTTAGCTCCAATCTCATGAGAGTTTACATATTTTGTATAGATTATCATCCTAGTTGAGAACTGAACTTCAAAGTTTGCCTAAAAGGCATTGATCTCTCCCATATGGAAAGGAGGTGATTTATCAGCCCTCTGCATTGCAAGTGGGATCTCTTTACCATCTTTGAGCTTGAATTAAATATGAATGTACTATCCCTTGTTTATGCTTTTTCATGCATTAGTATGTAATGTTTCATTTATGATCATCAGTCTTATCTTTTGCAGATATTGGATGGTTTCTTGCTATTAGATATAGTTTTGGATTTCTCTGTTTATCTAAATATGTTAAGAAATATCAGGTTCATAGCATTGATTAGCCAAAAGTTAGTAGAAACTAGAAAAATGGTGAACCAGCTTCTCCAAGATACACAAAATAAAGAAGGACCTACAACACATGTATTCGAGTGTCATTGTTGGAGAATGTGACTCTAGGGAGTCAGGGACAACAGGTTTCTCCACAACTCCAGGAGGTAGTTGACGAGGCCTTCACCTTGGTCATTTTACCTTGCTCACTCATATTTTTTAATTTCTTGCTGAGCAACTTTTTAAAGTTGGGTGACAACTTATCCTGATACTTAACTTGCAAGTATTTACAGATTGCATAATGACTTGATCCTGCCCTTTCTTTCAATGAAGATATAGCATCTATGATCATCTGCAAGAAAAAAAAGAATTATACAATTAAATTAATAGCACATTCAAATAACCCCAGGAGATTAAATCATAGATGCAATAGGCAAAGCAGACAAGGATAAAGTGAAAGCAGAACCAAAAAAGAAGGAAACAAAAGCAACTAAAAAGACCTGACAGATATAGCAGATTACCTTCTTGTTGATTGATTTGCATTTTATTAATTAACAACTGGATGAAATCGTAAGAATTTCAAGGACAAAGCAGGAATGGTCATCTCATTATTACGTTAAATCACTGTTTTACTGTCACCAAATCCCCAATGGGTGAGGTGGGACTGCCCCTTGAATTAGCGTTTTGGAACATAGAGTGCATCCTTGGGATGTCTAAGGGAGGTTGTTCAGCACTCAAGTGTGGGACAAGCATCCCCAATTCAATACTGGTCACATCAAATGTGGCTCCATCCTGTGTTTAGATGCCCTGTAGCAAGGAATGCTGACCCCTACTACATAGATTGTAATGCTAATATGAATTGTTATTCTATCGATGAGTCAAGAGATAAAGATAGACACTAAGTCAACCCCATTGAGATATATTGGATGCTTTTAATATTAAAATGGTTAAACACACAATAATTACAAGTAGACATCCTCATCTCACATATGCAAGGAGCATCAACATGTCATCCTTAGCTCCAATCTCATGAGAGTTTACATATTTTCTATAGATTATCATCCTAGTTGAGAATTGAACTTTGAAGTCTGCCTAAAAGGCATTGATCTCTCCCATATGGAAAGGAGGTGATTTATCAGCCCTCTGCATTGCAAGTGGGATCTCTTTACCATCTTTGAGCTTGAATTAAATATGAATGCACTATCCCTTGTTTATAAGCCATATTGCGATTAAGATGTAATGTTTCATTTATGATCATCAGTCTTATCTTTTGCAGATATTGGATGGTTTCTTGCTATTAGATATAGTTTTGGATTTCTCTGTTTAACTAAATATGTTAAGAAATATCAGGTTCATAGCATTGATTAGCCAAAAGTTAGTAGAAAGTAGAAAAATGGTAAACCAGCTTCTCCAAGCTACACAAAATAAAGAAGGACCTACAGCACATGTATTCTATGAAGTCAAATGATTCTTTGTTATACTATACGTATGGTCAAATGATTGTTAATATGTCTCTTAGTGATTCTCTTACAAACCCAAGAGTATTTGAATTCCAAAATTCTAACAGAGTAGCCCTTCACTTGCTCTTGAATACAAATGTAGCGACAATTTCTCCCACATTTTGGTATTTGATGTGTTGCTCTTATCATTTTGATTTGTAGTAGCATCATATGTGACATGTCTTGCATTAGTATATCACGAGAGCATGCTACCTAAAGTAGGCGGCTAAAGATCATGTCTTTTCTTTCTTCGGCTATTCTCCTTGAATTTGGTTACGTTTTGTCCTCTATGGATGGAGCATTAACAACTTTATTGCGTTCCAATGTAAATTTCTTTTAAGATAAATGATTGTTGGAATAGGTACAAAATAGAAAATGTGTTCAAATGTGTATGGAATCTCAAGTTGCTGTTATTAAATGGTGGAATAACTCTTCCCCTCTATTTTTTTATTTTACGCTGTAAAATTCACATGAATATTCAACATTTCCCTAAAAAAATTACATTTTCATAGGAAAATGTAAGGTGCTTTTCTTTTATGGATTATAATTCAGTCCAACGTAATAAAAATCTAAAATGATAAATAGCAGGGATTGATCTTCTTTTCTTTTACGGATATTTATTATCATCTTTTGTGACCCATTTCTAGGTTGAAGATGTGGTCACTACGCTGTCACCATGCTTTGCCTATCCCAGTGCTCCCAGGCGTGTAATTACATCATGCATTGTAGTAATTCTTATTAACAGTGATTTATTTTAAGGGCTAAAGGATTGCTTAGGTGATAGACATTTCACGGATGGAAAACTTGTTTATTTGTGAACATTTTCTGTCTTCGATGCATTGTATGTATATCAACCACTACACATATAGCTCAATTTTGTTCTTTTGAAATACACTTACAAACACTTGTTCATGACATCCTTTTTTAAATTAAGAAGAAGCAGTCAGGCGGAGGTGATGATAGTACATATCTTGTCTCTTTTATATTCAGAATTAGATACTGGACTTTAGGATCTAGGGAAATTTGTCCCCATTTTCTGGCCTTTCACCAACTCACAATTCCTACGGGACAAAGACTGACATTTGCCACCTATTTTTCAGGTAATATATGTTAACTCTAAGTATGTTTCTTCTGTGTGAAATTGATTACTTCTAAGTATTTATTCTTCATCTTTTCTTTTGTTCATGTTGAAATTAGCATATCTTCCAGTATTAAATGCATTGAAAGTTTCGTTAGGCAAGATAAAGAAAAAAATAAATGTATAGGACTGTATTGTATTGCTGTAAGACATCACACTGGAACATGGGTGCTTTCTTTTACAATCCTGGTTATGTAGAAACTACAGTGGTGAAGTTATGATACGGTTGATGTACAGAACTCTTATTCGGAGGTTAAGATGCATTGTATAGTATAATTCCTTTATTTTGGATAGAAATATAAGAGCAACACCGTCCTTCTTGTGTGCATTTGTTCATGATAATTTACTATGCCTCCTTGCATCTGTCTTTTATCACTTTCATAATTCCTGGTATGTATAGGAGACACAGAATCTTTAGTCTCTTCTATTTTTATTATTAGTGTCTTTTAAAACTGGCTACATAGTTCATGTCTTGGTGTGTTGTTGAGTTCTAATATAGAGAGAACACTAAATTCTCTTCTGTGGGTTATTTCTCTTTTATGAAATCGTAATGACTCTGGATACATTAAGTTTTTATATGAATTGTTTAGCGAACACGCCATTTACAGACATGTTTGAGGCTTGGGAAACGATGGGGAGAAGATATATTTTATACGGTCCATTTGTTCCATCCAATTATTCTATTTGCTTAACTTCTACAAAATAACCATGGTTAATCTTTTGTTTTTACAAAAAAAACCATAAATTTAAGTATGCTTTTGTTTAAGCACGTATCCTTCTTTTTGAGCTTCATAGGCTCTCTTGTGAATGAAGTGGTGATTTAAATTTGTTAATTTTAGGCATAAAATATTTTAATTTATTCATTCTTCTTCCTCTTGTTCAGTTGCTAACTTCCTACGTGGTTTTATTGCTTGTTGCCACACAACTGCTTATTCTTGGAACATTTGATCTTCATATGCCATTTCGTCATTGTGTGTCACTAGCCTTGTTCTTCGAGAATTGCCTTTATCTTTTATCATAATTGTTGTGAGATACGGTATGCTTGTTGAAGTGGGAAGTGGCTACATTTTGGGCTACCACGAGCATAGAATGTTGTCACATGTGCAAGGAGGAGAGCATATATTGAATAAATAGGTGATCTTTTTCAAAACTAATACCATTCAAATGCACTTTAGGTTTCATGCGGAAATGAATGATCGATTTCATTTGAATTTCGAGGAGAATGGCATACGGAGTGGTAAGTGCCATTTAGTTTTCATGGCCAAGTTATATAGTAAGATTTTGTGTTGAAGTCTTAATGAATCTATGAATATCATGAAAAGTTCTTGTATTACCTTGATAGTTTGTTTGGTTGTCTGTGATCAATATTTCTTTTGATAGCTCATTCAATTTTATGGTATTTTATGTAATTTTCCTTTTGCCCATACATAGCTGAAATTAAAAAACCTTTGAAGGTTTGCCATTAGCCACATTGAAAAACGAGGAAATGAAAAAACATAAAGAAAATAAAAAGCTAAAATGTTTTTAATTTTTCTCATATTTTTCAACTAGGATGAGTTAAATCTATGGTGTTTTTCATAGGTATTTCGCAAGTCAAAAATTTCCTATAGCACTCTAGAATAGAAAGGAGAATTCCATTATCAAGTACATCTAGAATCTATCCTTGACTGTTTTGGTCTGTTTTCCTCGGCTTGATTTTCTCATGAAGTCTATTTCACTAGTTATGAAAATACTGAAAGTTGAAAGTAGAAGGAAAAAAGAAAAACATTGGATGTGCAAAATATGGCATGAGCATGCATATAATTTCTTTAAAAAGTCTGTAATGCCTTTTAAATCCTTAATACATGCTGTCACTGTCTTTTAGGTTTCCTCCTTTCTTCGATATGTCTTTTCTATTGTTAATGTTAATGATAGATCTATATAGCCATTAAACATTTGGTAATTAATCATTACCATGAATTGTTCACCTTTATACCTTTCTCACATGGTTGTATGCTGTGCATGTCTTTGTGATTTTGTAGCCAAAGACTCAATTTATATAACATTTGGCAACATTCATACCATTAAATTCTCTAAAGCAAAGGCAACCCTTGGCATTTTTATTATATGTGTAGGTTGTATCTTTATTCCTCTATCTTATATATCTAATCTGATATTTGAGTCAACTTGATACATTTGGTAAACACCAAATTACAATTTCTTATCGGTAAAAGGGAATCTTGATCTCAATTTATTTTTATGTTTAATCACTGGCTCATATGGCAGCAGTGTTTGCTTTTTAGGATTAGTTTTGTCTTTTCATCGATATTGTTGTTGGTTAAGCTGTTCCAATCGTATTTGTTTGTTCACTTTTTCAATTGAAATGACTAGGTCATATTCTGCTGCATTAATATCTTCATACCCTGTAAATTTTGTTTTATCAAATCTTTACTTGTGAATCAGTGAAATCAGTATGGTACCATGGTATTGCTTTTAGTGTTTATTTGGATTTATACCGCAGTTTCATTGTTCTCATTAGGTTTTCCGTGGTGTGGCAAGTTCCCCCTCTTGAGGATAAACACGGTCTAAGGATTTCCATTCTTGTATAGAATGATGAACTATATTTGGCATCTCTTGGGCACAGGTAGCTTTTGATCCACATGGGTTCCCATGTTTGATTTTTATGAGCATGAAGGTTTGTCTTTTATTTGGTCTATTTTTTGTTATTCGATTACCCTAACGAAATGTTTTCTTCGATTTTGCGAGAATGATAATTTCCATCTTGTGCTACCAACCAAACTTGCATTTCTCAAGTTTCCTGGTATCGATTGCATGCATTTAAAATTTGGGTTCTATTTTATTGCTTAAAGCTAATACGGTCTGATGATTTTTCACGAGGCATTACTTCTGGTCTGGATGTGAGGATGTTAACGAGCCAATGGTGGTGGTAGTTCGACATCTTGGCGCATGAGGAAGAATTTACTAAAGACAAATTGTTCAGCGAGTACGAAAATCTCACCAAAGTCCTCCTTATCCAGTTTCAACATGTCGAGTGGCAAAGCTCTTCATTTACCCACCAAAATCGCTGACCTCATTGGTGCACAGTTACGGTTTATGCTGTGACTACAGGATCTAGCTTTAAAGTAGTTCTTCGGTCATGTTCCAAGAAACTACGAGAGGAATTAGATGCTACAAGAATGATGGTTTTCTAGGGCAATGAATTTGAGAATGGTATTTGGCTAGTACCTTGAGTATTTGTGGATATGAAGGGCTTCATGGAAACTTTTCATTATTTCCTACGACCAAAGGAATATTGAAAGAAATGTGCAAGGGCAGGTAGAGAAATTTGAACACGGAACGTTTATGTCTAATAGCAGTTGATAGTTTTAGCAAACAACAAAAAGTTATTCTCCTATCTGATAAATAGGAAAGATAAAATAGCATCATATGTAAATTGCCCTCACATAAATCGATTCCTTTTAGTTTAAACATAGATGAAACAGAAGTTATGTGTATGTGAGGTTTATGTTGTTCACGGGGGCAAAGCAAACTTGCCTCCTTAAATGTATACAAAAATCGGTGGAAAAAAATAAATGGGCCAAAAAAATTGTCTTAATTTGTGGACTAAAATTTGCGTTTTTCTTCACTTCACCCTCTTATTTCATTGAACTTTTGTAGATTTCATGTCGAAGCTAAACACAAATATACATGATTGTAATTTTGGCTTAATAAAAGCTCGGTGTTAAAACATAAATCCATGCTTATTCGATTTCATTCTCTTTGTGGCTTGGATGGTTTGGCCTGGCCTTAGGACCATGGTTTTGGGAGGTTTGTTATAAAAAAATGTTTTCCCTAAATAAATCAAGATGATTTCCAGGAAGATAATCTCCACATGAACATATCAATCATCACTATTTAAATATTAGTGATTAATGATACGATAGAGAGATCTTACATTGACATCCAAGATTGATTAGGTATATTATTTTCCTGCTGTGTAGTGATCGAGGTCACATTACAAAGCTTAGTTATAATTTTAGCACTTTACAATTTTATTTTTATTCACAGGTGGAGCCTAAGGTGAGTTTAACATCAATGCGAATGGAAGAATGATTTGATCACTATGAAGATCTTGTCACATAGGATTGTACGAGTTTTAATCGAAGCTAGATTCCTTGAAGTTTCTGACTAGCAGAAGGGCTTCATCACTTAATCCTCTCTATGAGGTTTGAAAACATGACCGATGAAGAGCTAAATACACACAAAGCAGTGGATCTACACTCATGGGTTTTATCATTTTAGAATTTGTTGTTTGTACATTTTTAACATGTCTAACTATAGTTGACACACTTGTGGAGTGGAATGAAAGTCTTGGTGGTGGTAACGGATAAGCACCTAAATAAGCGAGAAAAGAACGAGAAACGAGTTTGGTAGAGCTAATAAAGGTTCCAAACAACTTGGTGACCATCTCACGAAATTTGAGCAAAATCCGATAGTAGATTTAAATTTCTGCATTGGGATAAATATGGGATAGTGCAAAGCATAGTTGCAGAAAAAGATTGTTCCTGATTGACTCGGTACCTAATCAACTAGGTCAGTTGATTGTTGGTTGAACGTTAGTGTTGGTTCAATAGGCAGGAAGGTCTTGCAGGCACAAATGCCAAAGAGGAAAGATGGGGGGCCATCATAAATTGCTCTTTGTAATTCTCATGCTGCTACCTTCCATTCTTGCTCAAACTCCTCTCCGACCTAAGTATCGGTTCTAGTAAGTAACGCAGAAAACGACACTATGCTTGGCGACTAGAAGAACACGTTTTCAAACTACACGAGCTGAACCACCTCACGAGTCACCATGTGCCATGTGGTCTCGGTGGTTCTCTTCCTTCTGTCATTTCAGTACCATGTCTTCATTGGAACCAACACCTCGAACTCCACTAGACAACGATTGCACCATTTTCAATGACAGTTGCGCCATTTCGCCTCACTGATGATTCGCCATAATTTATATGATAATAAGTACGGCGGGGAATTAACGAAAAATTATATATGCATATTGTATTATTAATAAAATCGCCTTTGTTCTTCTCATGTATCTGTGAAAATTCTTCCTATTTATTATATATATAAATTTGGGGGGGTTCTTAGGGCCACTAGAGGTAAGTTACGGTAAGATAGCTTGTTGTGCAGAGGCTTGGTGCTGACTTGTGAGAGTGAAGAACTCATGGAGAAGAAAATGGCTGCGGTAGACACAGCGGAAGTTGAGTTTAAAGGGCCACAACGGAAAGAGAAAGTAGATGCCGAGAAAAATGGCACAAGGCGTTAGTTAGTGGAATGATGAAAGAGATAGTGAGATCGATGCATGGAAACACAGCAGAAGCTGGAAATGATGAAAGAGAGAAGGCTTCGGGAGGAGTTGGTTGTCATGAAGAAGAGTGTGAGGCTGGAAACCATTGGGTTGAGATTGAGCGAAAATTGCCTTGTGAGACACTAGAAAATTTGTTGAGGAAATTCAAAATAATTAATCGCTATTAAACACATGGTACGTTAAGGAAGTGTGAGTTCAAGGACAGGGAAAAATGTGGTTACCCTTACGTCGCAGTTAAGACGCAGTTAAAGGTGTGCTTTTCTCGACACTAAATACGTAAACGTCACTCTTGAGCATTTCCCAATCCGTAGCACTTCGACAACACGCACGTGGCACTTGAGTACGAAATATGGTCAGGTGTTTTGAACGTTGTCTTTTGATGTACGGCAAATTGTGCAATTACGAAATGTGGTAGGCGTTTTTAACTTCGCTCTTAAACGTTTGTCGTTGTCGCAATTACAGGTCACAATGTTGTTCGACGTTTGGGCGTGTCTTAAACGGTTGTAAACTATCATCGAGTTCAAGACGAGTGACGAACACGGATGTACGCTCTTCGACGTTTGTGAGCGCCATGATTAGAAAATGTGGTACGACGTTTTGAGCATTAACTATTAAACATTTTCTCTTGTTGCTCTTAGCGATTTCTAATGTTTATTATTACTTAATTGGTAACTTACAAGGTGTCGGTATGTGGCAATGACGATTCAATTTTAAAAAAAAAAATGAAACTTTAAAGAGAAAAGCTGTTGTTTTTGAATATATTATGTGAAGTAAAAGCCAGTCCATTAAGTCATTACATTTTCCTTTGATTGGAACCCAAATATCCAATAAGAAAAGTGAAGTCCCCCCCGAACAGGTGATGAAAAAACACGCATGTCACATACGGGGGACGACATTCGAAACCAGTACGGTCCACATGGAGGTTAACGACAAATACGAGAAAGAATCAAATATGCCCAAGGCATCTAAGAAAATGAAGACAATAGTATATTATATTAGTAAAAACAACGGATAAAATACGAGCGTCCATTGTTCCAAAATACGAATTAAATTTAAGAATCCTTGAACGGAGAAAAATACAATCATGTGAAGAGTGTGATATCTCCAAAATATAAAAAGACCATGGATATCAATAAACAGTAACACATGAACCCGACATCGCTAGTTTTGAAGGAGAGAGTGATAAAAATTAATCCTTTTTTCTGAGAGAAAAAAATTGTTTTGAATATATTATGTGAAGTACAAAACAATCCATGAAGTCATTACATTTTCACATAAAGTTGGAACCCAAATATACTATCCGGAGAAATGTGGAAGTCCCACCCGGTGATATAAAAAATACCATGTCCATACGAGACTTGATATAAAACCAGTGGGGTCCACGGATATTATCGACGAGTACGAGAAAGCATCCACAAGTAAAAGAATAAAGAAAGTATGAAATAGCCGATGTATGGGAATAAATAGAAAGCAACAGGATAGAGTACGAAACGATCACATTGTTCCAAATACAAATTAAGTGCCAAAATCTGTTCTTGAACGACGCTAATGTATGAGGAGTGATATGTCCAAAAATATAAAGACAACAAGACCATATAATAAACGATAGCGCAAGGCTGACATCGCTGGTTTGAGCGGAAGTGATGAAACATTAATCATTTTTTTTTCACAAGAGAAAAAAACGTTGTTTTCCAAATATATTATATATGAGTAAAACGATCATAAGTCATTACGCTGCATACGAAAGATTGGAGACTTAAATATCCATCCGAGGAAAAGGGAAGTCCCACCGGGGACAATGATAGAAAAATACCCCATGTCACATACGGGGACACGGTACAAAACCCGATATGGGGTCCACATGGGCGAGTTATCGACAAATCCCAGAAAGCATCCACAGAGGAAATATGCAAGGCATCTATAAGAAAGTGAAATAGCGAGTGTATGAATAGTAGAAGAAGCAATAGATAGAGTATCGACATCCATTGTTGATTAGCGCAATTCGAACACAATGTGGTACGACGTTTTGGAGCGTTAACATTGTTTACTTCTACAATTACACGGCGGCAATTTCAAAGGCTATGGCTAATCTTGGGCCTCACGTCTGTGATTTATAAAATAAACAATAGTAACAATGAAAATTATTCGGGCCCAGTGAGTACGCCACTAATATTATAAGATTTTCTTGGAATTTTGAAAGAAAGGAGTCAAAATGTTCTAGGCGCCAATCTTTTAGGTATATAATCTAGCCAGTACGCCTTTGAAAATATCTGTAAAATTATTTTTAGAAAATTTAGGCTAATTATAAGAGTCAAGGGTTTTATTTACAGATTTGGGTGGTGGAGGATTAAATGAGCTAAGGGAAAATATTGTGATAGTCGGTATTGGGAAATGGAGTAAAAAAATGACTTCTTTACGGATTAAGTTTATCAATGAAAAGATGGTTTTACGAGACGAAGATAATCAAACACGCAAACAATTATAAATCTTAAAAAAAAGAATGAAATGGATTTAAAATGGATAGAAAGACAATTAAAAATCTTTGACATTCGAAAGAGAAAAAATAGATAGAATTGTCAATGAAAAGCGCATTTAAGTAGCTATTACTAAATAATCAAGAGTAAGCAGAAGCTAGTAAAGCAACGAGGAGCAATTAAGAATTCATGCACATAACTAGTTTTAGAAGAAAACATTAGAACAATTCAGCTTGATTACTTAAGTACCTTCGTTTATCATAAGCTAATTAGGAAAATGAGCTCACCAGGTGATATAATAAACAAATATAAAAACTTAAAACATAGGATAGAAATGACTTATTGATCGTGATTTCAAGCACATGAATCTGTAAAAAGTCTCTGGCATCAATTCATCCTTAAATGAAGCCACAAAGAAATTTCTCCAATAGCACATATTCGAAAAATTCAATGTTCTTCGCAAAGTGAATCCACATACTATCCCAATTGATGGAGGTATTTGTACAAAAAATCATGCAAAATATCTCATAACAAGTTGAGATGTTATCTGGAATAACTAATAAGTGTTTCTAAAAAATATAGAGAGCAGAATTGGTCTATTGGAGCGAAAAAATAATGTTTGATGTTGTGTTTATTCCTTCTTTTGAAGATGTCACGGAGATGAGCCCTATATCTTGGCTTCTTTGATGTCCTCGATCGCGTTCTATGTTGATTATTTCGTTTCTTTGATGTCTTTACTTTGCTGCGGTATATGTGACCTTTGTTCATCCTTTTATCCTTTTTATCATGATATATTGTGGTAAATTGGCAAAAATTTATGTAAGGTAATTTTTCTACAAAAAGTTCATCTCGTTTTCTTCCCACCATTGAACTTAAGCACTATTTCGGTCACTTTATGACTTTCTTAGTGTTTAACGTAAGCCTGGGTATATTTTACCCAGAAAATTAGGTGATTTTAGGGTTAAATAAGTTTACTTCATGTCAGATAAATAAATTCTCAATTCTCTACGGTCTTTATTGTCTTGTTGTTGGTGGTGATTGAAGAACTATGACTTGATTATCAACATATTTGTCCAATTTTTTCAACATAACTATCAAGGTCCATTGGCCATATATTACGCAACTATAGGGTGGAAATCCTCTATTTAACAAAATGTTTCAGAGAAAATCTTTCTATGTAGACAGCCAGTTTTTATGCATATAAGGCACACACCTTAATTCTAAATTCGCACGAGTTATACTAGTAAAACTCTCTTTATTTCTAGAATTGTTAGTCTGTCACGAATACCGATTTAAGAGAGTTGATTCTTGATAAAGTGTTCAAAAACATGTCTAAGTCATTGGCCTATTAAGCATATTTCAACTGTCTTGATCTCTCAATCTCATCCAAGGCCAATTTAACTAAGTTATTATTTCATCCATTATTTGAATTGAGGAATGAGCATGCTATTGATTGAACGTGCTTATCCCAAATAATTTCATTTATTTCTTGTAAAGAGATTTTCTATGTCAATGTGAGATCCTTTTCCAATGCTTTGTTTGTTTTCTAATTTCACTTCTTGTTTTATTACTGCTTACTCATTTTTGAAAGATCATATTTGTATTCCTGATGGCGGTGTTCTTCTGTTTTTGTGAAGCTCATATGGCTTTGAAGTTTCATATCTTCCATTGACTTTGTTAATTCACTTGATGTTCAAATTTGTAGTATTGCTCTGTGAGCAGTGCTGTTTTGGATAACTTTGTTGTTGTTGTGCCATCACTACTATGGCAAATCACAGGAATATTTTCTGCTTATCTTCATGCATTCTCAAGCTCTTTTTCAATTACGATGATTGCTCATTCAATTTTAAGAGCAAATCCATTAGTTCTTCCTCATAATTTTGTTTTGATGATTGCTATGAGTTTGTGGATATCACGGGCAGTAACCTAATTTTTCCTATAAGACTGCAATATCATCATCTTTTCTCTTAATCAAAGCTTCAATACCTTTTCACATCTTTAGGATCATGACCCAAATGACAGTTATTTTATCTAAGTTTTATTCTATTATGTCTAACTTTGGGAGAGGCACTTTCAATGCCAACTTCTGCTGTTAATGTTATCCCAAAGAATCTGCAACTTGCTGGGTCATCATTGATTTTATCAAGCCATAGTACAATAAGTGTCTCACTGTTTGTATGTAGCTCAATTTGTCTAAAGATTCAGATGTCCTTTTATAAGACATCAGGAATTGGTACAACGTAATACATGACTGTGTTCTTGCACCTTGGGCTTGAAATAGTATTCTTTGTCTTACCTATTGGATATCATAGGTAGCATGATATTTCTTCTTGACTTTTGGAGCCATCTTCAAACATGGTTGCCTGTGAAATCTAAGTGGGGTGTTCATGACATTTTATATTGTGATGAATGTTCTTTTGATGTAAGGTTTTACGGGGGGGTTTGAAAAGAGTATTTAACACTTTTCCTCTTAACATATTTCTAGAAATTAAATGGTCTCCCTGCCTTTTATTTTATTGTGTCTTCTGGTACATAAGAGGTTTACAAAATGATTCATCTTCTGGAAGGAGTTAATTTCTTCTTTAACATCTTGTTGTTAAGAAGAAACACCAATAAGGTAGTGGCTGGCCTCTCTCTTTCTTCTAATAGGTAGTTTGTAAAATAGAAATTTTGGCTCATTTGATCTTGAGTAGGAAGAATTTGTCATAATGCTTATGTTTTAAGGAAAACCTACGGATTTGTCTATCATTTGAAATTTAATTATTTGTATATTAAGGCTCTTTTCTTGCCTTTAGATTCTACTACGCATAATCTCATAAATTTTATAAGAATCCTGGACGAAGAAGGTCCATTTTATCCAAAAAGATTCTGGGTCTGGTATGTCTTTCAGAATGTTTGTTCATTTTCAACCTTGTTTTTATCACTATCTTTTAACCAAACTGTATCAGCTAATATATTAGCATATTGTTCTATTTCAGGGATTCTTTAGGTAGATATATGAGCACTTGGTTATTTTCATTCTTATGTGAGGACAAAGTTGTTTGGATCTATAAAGGCACCAGTGGAAAACTCTTTTTTGTAATACAGGGCTAATGTTTTACAAATCCTTCTGACTTCCTTTAAAACACAAGTTATAAATGAAAATTCTAACATTGGCTCTTGATCCTAAATTGAGCCCACTTTTTCTTTTGCATTGCAAAAATGAATTATATCTAAATTATTCATCTTCCTTTCTATCGTCGCCTAGTAAAAGTCTCATTAGGACATACTTAGGCGGTTGAATGAGCATAATTCCCATCCATATATCTGATCTCTTGTCCTTGGTTTCCAGTACCAGTGCCGGTCACCCTATCTTGTCTTTGAGAGGCACGAAGGATTTTCTTCGATTTCATTGCTAATTGTACGAGAGGAGAGACTCCTGTCAGCAAGGTAGTTGCGGGATGAGCGAAACAAAAGGTACGATAGGCTGTTATAGGAATAAGGAGAATGGGAGGAATTGTGAGTAATGGCTGGAGACCAAAAGAATGGTGGAAAGCCTAAGTTCGCTGACATCGAGTTTCTTAACATAAAAGGGAAATTTTCACAATGAAAGTAAATCATGAAGATGATATGTGATAGAAGAATACTTAAATGTCTCTCATTCTCAAGTCTACGTGAAGCCCAAGTCTTGTGGATTTTGTGGTAATATAAGATGCAAAAATCGTGCTTATTAAATGAGAGGGTGCATCAGGAGGTAAAAATGGATAAAATACTAGGGTTAGGCAATTCATGCTCACCTGGTAACAAGGCTTCGTATGAAGATATCATGTTTCAAAATACGTCTGCCCTCATCAATAAAGAAAATGTAACCATAAGGGGGGGGGGTTTTTAGGGTAGGTGTCTTGGTAACCATGAAAGGTTTGGCATAAGGGCGGTTTAACTCTTCATGGGATAACTTAGTATATTTTCAAGTAATTACATTAGATAGGGGGAGTGAGAGCTTGACTTGAGTTGGAAATTGTAGCATTTCATTTATAATTTGAGCGATTGTTGGGGAAAAGGACATTTTGACTTGAGATAAAACACTCGTTGGTTTAGGATCATAGTTGCGTAGCAATAATGGATTAACTAAGGAAAATATGGGTAGAGAGAAGAGTACATGGGAAGATTTGGTTCCCAAAAGTCCAAGATGCCGAACCATTCAAATAATTGTCTCTGCGGTAACAAAATATTGAAGAGATTCTCAACGAAGCAAGTCCTTAATTTGAAAAATCACATGTAAGCTAAAGGAAAATAATCCAAGTCCTTGTGAGGGAGATTGATGGTCGCCACATTAGGAGCTGAACTTGTTCGGACTAACATGGACTAGAAATGGAATTTTGAGGTTTTGTGAAAGGGCACAATTACCCGATTTTGGGAATATAATTACCGATTACGGGAACGAAAAAAACCAAAGGCGAACTATACCCGAACGCAATGCAGAATTAAAGCTAAAACCGAAGTTTTCAAAAGGAGTTTAGCGAAGTTAGAATAAATACCTATTTCGAAAATAAACGATATTTTAAACGAACGAACACGGCGAAGATACTGAAATATAACCAATTCTATTGACAAAGTAACGATTAATGACGTTAGGTTAGTTTTGAATTTCTGCATGGAAAAGGCCCACATTAGCGCAAGTGACAAAAATAATAACGAACGCCATTTCTTCTGAAATCAAAGGTGAGGGGGGGGTTTTCGCGGTTAATAACGTCGACATGTACGATGGTTTCGTCACGGAAGAGATAGGAGCGAGATCTTTTTTTGGGCCACTGGGTGTGATACGGTTTAAAAAAGATTAGGCGAATTTCGATAAGAAATTCGTCACAACTCTCCCTCGTACGCCAGCCCAACTTCGGACCCGAAAAAAATATTGAATTCATTTGGTTTTACGTCACAAAATTAGCCAACGTCAATGAGGCTGCTTTGGAACGCGGAATTTGGTTTGAATTATGGTTTATAAGCAGATTTGAAGTTAGGCGAGCTCGACTTAAGAACAATTTTGTTTGATCCCATCTTATTTAATTGTGTTGGTTTTCTTTGATAATACATGTTGCATAATAAATCATGGGGAATACCACTAGTAAACATGGAAAATTTATATAAATTATTGAAACAATCATTTTTATGTAAAAATATCCAAAATGTGCTTTTGGGAAATAAGAATTAAGTGGTTCATATTGTTTTGAGAGGGAAGGGTAGAGATTAGGGTATAAAGATGTGGCTTTTATTACAAAAACAGCCTGTTCTAAGAAAGTCAAGGTTCTTAGAAATTTTTAGACTTACATGATATTGTTGATCATTTTTTAAGAATTATGCATGCATTTTCAAGTCCACATCACATATCTCTTGAAAGAAAATATCATTTTATGTGGAATGATGAAGGCTATTTTAAAAATTCTCTCTTTTAATGGATGCTGCATATGTCTTCTACCAACATGATTTTTACTTGTAGTAAAACATTCATAATGGTGTGAGCATAGAGAAGAAATTTACGTATTGTTATTAAAAGGATATCATTTGGCTTTTAAAGAAAACAAGGAATTCAAAGAAAATATTTAGTGAAAATCTACGTATGAAAAAATAAATGAAGTAATATTACATACACAATAAAAAATGGAATGGTATATGTAGGAAGGTACTTTAAAGTCAAGATATACCACATGATAGAATAAATTATTTTTTAAAACTGGATTTCATTGGAAGATTAACAAAAATAGGAGAAAAAATGCAAAGTTTTAATTTTGGAATAATTTGCAAAAAGGTAAGAAGGAAATTTAGTACACAATTGTCTTTCTAAAATAGAAGAAGGCCTCAAATTTATGTCAATTACATTTTCTGTTCTGGGTGGCTAGAAGGAAGCTTTGTAATGGAAAAATGACAATAAAGTACTAAACAAAAACTAAAATTTATAAAGGATGGGATGAACTCTGAACGTGGGAGTGAAAGAGATATAACGTTTTCAAATGTGAAGATATTTTTATGCACAAGCTGTTGAATAAACAAATATTAAGAAGTCCTATTATATTTCGATAGTGGAATCAGGGGTTCACGCCAGCATCTCAAAGGATCAAAAAATGCTTTTTGGAAGGAATGAAAGATATTCAAAATTTTGTGAAGGTCGAGTTTGTAATAAATAAAGAAGATAGTAAAATCTCTAGGGTTAATTCAGCAAATTTCCACACCATAACTGAACTAGAAAATCATATCAATAGAATTTATACGAAGTTCACAAATATATAAGGTAAGTACATTTTTGTGGTCATTTATATTGACAAATTTTGTAGATTTTTTTGTATTGAAGCTCAAAGTACATAAACAACAAGCCAGAAGTGGCGAGAAGTTTTCATGAAAATTCATAGTCTTCATGGTTTTCCTAAAGTAATAGTAACAAAAACTTTTGAAATAATTGTATAACAATGAGTGGAGAAACACTAGTGCCATGAGTTCTACATAACAGAACACAATCAAATGAGTAGAACAAAAATAGTTAACAAATGTTTTAAGAGTTGTCTGGTGCTTCTCTTTAAAGGAAAGATAGATGAAGTGGGTTCCTCAAGGAAGAATGGTAATATGATACTACTCTTTCTGCTACACATATCTACTAAAATTTCCCCATTTAAGGCCCTTTATGGATATCCAACTCCTAGCTATCGCTTTTGCAAGATAAGTCCAAAGTATAGGCAGTCATATAGAAAATACTAAAGAAACTTTGAAATTATTCATGGAAAAGGCAACTTCAAATGACATGGTGGTAGTAACAAAGAGGAACAACATTGAAGTGAAAGATAATTTGAGGGAGGGTAATTGAGTGTTTTTAGATTATAGCATTATAAGCAATCTTCGATAGAAAAGAATAAAAATTAGCTCAAAAATGCCAATGGAAAGAATTCGAAGTCGGGATTAAGTAATCAAGGTCCAAAAGTTGAAATATAGGTAAAGTGGAGTTTTTGAAAAATTAAGCAAAACTAAAAAAATACAAAAATATTCATTTTTGAGAAAAAAATCTTGATTTTTCAAAAAAAAAAAAAATTATTAAAACTATATCAATATTTTTTTAGAAAAAGTCGGCAAAATTCGAAATTCGAGGGATAAAATGGCTTTTAGGAAAAGAAGTAAAAGCAAAAAGGAAATCGGCTAAAAAAAATATTTGGGATTTTTTCAAAAAGTCGGGAATTTTCTTTGACTTTTTTTTTATTTATTGTAGCCCTAAATAATTATTCATGGATTGTATGAGTGGTATAGAAGTTATATTTTCCTTCTTCTTGCATTCATAAGGGTTTTTCATGTATCTTTACCTAAAAAGTTTTGGAAAAAAATATGCCAATGTCAAAATAGAACTTCCACCTTCACGAGTAAAGAGAATGAAAGTTGATTTCTTGAACTACAAAAGTTATAGATAAACATTGTGTATCTCTTTGACATATAACCATTGAGTACTAATCGAGTGGAAGAAATGTTCCTCTAGAAGAGAGTGCAAAATGCATCAGTCAATTCGTGATGGAATACCCATGGCTAGGAGTTCATTTGAAGTTTTGACAAAGGTTTATTATATATTTTATATAGTGAGAATAGTTTTATTGTTTGTTAGAGCACAGGTGGGTAAATTTGAAGGTAGGTCCGAATTTCAATTAGAAGAAACATATATCCATGTCGCCCTTCCATAATAGCTTTAAAAAAACATGAAATTGACCACAATAAATTATTTTTACATTTCATTTTAAAGACAAAACACATCGATGTTATATTAATAAAAAAGTACAACATATACTAGCAAAGTAGAAAACCATATTTTCATTGCTTGCGTATCTCATTGGCAATGTCAAAATAAGTCTTGAAGACACTATTATAAGAGTTTTGGATACATACCCACTAGGATATAGAGTTAACGGCATTGAATTGTGTATTACCAATTTTGACTTTGTCCCAAGGAAAACGTTAGCATGGAGATACAGATTTTTTGTGAACTTTTTATTATTTGAGCATTGCTTATAGATATGAATACAACAATGAAATTATGAGCATGGTGGAAAAATTAGTAAAGCTCATGATGCCAAACCATGATGATGTAAGTTTGAAGTTAACATTTTACTGTTAAAAGACAAATAGTCAAAATCATGACAACTTAGTATGTAATTAATAATCATTCCCTGACTTCACTTTTGTTAATAGGTTTGTGTCTGCACGATGATGCGGGGGCATTAGGCACTAGTCGGAAATGTAGGGTTTTGTCACATGTTGTAGCTAGGAGGAGTTCGAAAACATTTGAGTTATGTGACTAGGTGTCAGCCTCGGTGTTTATTATTACTTAGACTGGTTAGAGTTGTAGAGTTGAACAATTTCGATTAGTTAGATTATTATAATTAGACCTTTTGATTTCTAGAGTCGGTCACTCTCGGAGGAACAAAAACCATATGTTATGTATATGATTTTATTCCTCGGATTAATAAAAGTAGAGAGGGAAGAGGAAGAGAGTAGAGAGGGGGATTGCTGCCAATAAACCTGTATGTGAACAATTGTTTCAGTTAAATGATTTCAGAAACGAACACCATTGAATTATCTAGAAGCCTTTAATTGTGAAGAATTGTTTTACTTTATTGAGCGATTGAGTGCGGTAATTCCATTCTTATGTTTTGAATTCCGTAAAATTGTTGGATAACCCTGAACTCACCCCACGAAGGCGAGGTACGTATGAAAACGGGGGTCGTGAACACTTTGTTCAAATATAAAAATCACGCTTAATAAAGAGACAAAATTGTTGAACAGCACCGAACCTGGCTAGGGATTGAACGCAGGTTAACGAACAAAAAGGATAGCGGAACAGGACTTGCACACCCGGGCGGGTCAGGCACGCTGCCAAAACCACGGCCCGGAATCGCAAAAGCGAGTTTGTATATTCGCTTTTGTGGAAGTAGGCGGTATTTCCTAGCGCGGCGGTTCCGTAGGGAAATGCGACACGTGAGTGAGTGACCTGGAAAACCACGCGGGCCCAGCAACCCCCGCGCCCGCGCCGTTACGGCGGCCGACGTTTGAAACCGAGCGAAATTGCCGAGGACGGTTTGGAGAGGGAGCCCTTCGGACGGTGGTCGCACGTTAACGAACTTGCACCAGAGGTTAACTAAGGTGTGCGGAGGATATCCGGTGCGATCGAGTGTTTGATTGGTTATTGATATATATATAGGTTGGGCGGTATAATGAGAAATTGTTTTAGGTGCAACGATTGCTTGGGATAATTAGACAAGTTTGGAGCGTGATTGTTATTAAAATTTAATTGTGGAAATATAGAGCCGAAGTTCATTCTAGTTATTTATTTTAAAAATAAACGTAAGGAGTATAAATACAAAGTGTTGAAAGTTAAACATTGGTTATAAGGCATGGAGATAATATAAAGTACGGGAATATGAAATTAAAGTCCAACCATTGTAGATAGTATTTATTTGTCAAATTCTAGGAATTTTGATAAATAAACTTTAAAGAAAGAAAGAAAGAGTCAATTAAGACTGGGTACAGAGAAAATAACGGGGTAAACCAAGGGAAAAGAGTGTAGCCAGACGATTGTAGACACACACGGCTCTCCTTAGGGGTCAATTTCAGTTTGCATTGCGTCACGATGGTCTCTTCTAGGCATTACTTGTATTGAAGATCACTATTCTAGGAATAAGGAGGTTATTTTCTCCAAAAATAACCCTAGTAGGAACATTGACAATGCATCAAGGGTCTCTTTCTGCTTCTTGTTACATATGTTCTACTTCTAAATCATGTCTTAGAAGTGAGCATTTTTTATAACAGGAAATTATTCACTTGTTGGTTTTCTACCAAAGTGTTTCTGCATTTCAACGCATCCAATACTGTCAGAAAATAATCGTAGTTTAAAACAACATAAATATTTGGAAATTTTTACCAAGAATTGTTTGTACCACTTTGAATATGAATTTTGAAGTCAAGTGCATGATCTTTGTATCGGATCAAGTGTCATTTTGAATACCAAATGTTTCACAAGAAAATTCTCAACATGCCACCACTGTAGGTAAGGATTAAATGACAATATTGCATCAACTATTTCATAATAAAAGTGCACCTCGGCCATAAGACTAAACAACTAAAAATGTTGGTCTAACAAGACCACACAATAAAATGTATTCTGAGGCCAATACGTATGAAAAAATGAAAAGGGTTTGCTTAAAAATACCTTGAGCAACTAATTCAATTAGATACACCAATCGTGACAAAAAGGAAAACAGCTACTTGCTTCAATATTTTCAAGCTGGGTCCTCTAATTCAACCAATAAAAAGGCAAAACCATAGCATTGAGATACATTTCATTACTATGTAAATGTAATAAAATTTAGCTAAGGCCATAACTTATGTCCTTTTATTGTTGTGAAAAGCTTTGTCCATTACTCTAATGTAGCATTATAGTCCATAGACCAAGTAGACCTTTGGGTAACAAATATGTTTCCTTTCACCTTTGAGTTTTAGGTTAACACCCCAGAGAGAAAATATAAGACATTTGGAGAGAGGAACTAATAAAACGTTAAAGAAAGAAACCGGAGCACACATCTGGATACCTCCTTAGCTATTGTCTTTGTCATTAACTATTTTGGAAGACAGCACTTTCTCCCAAGACAACATTTTCACTCCACTTCAAGGTGGCTCAACAAGATCAACAAGTTTGTTCACACACTTTCAAAGAAAAAATTGACAATGCTTTGGTGGGTAACACGTTGAATGTATACCATATGTTAGAAACAATATCATGAAAACAGAAGGTACTTGTTAAAATCAAATACTGGAAAGTGGACAAGAAGGTCATATGGGTGAAGTTCCGTACGGGTGTTTAACTAAGCATAATTTTCTAAGCCTACAATTTTTTTTTACTAAGGCCATCCTGGCTGAAGTACAAATCCTTTTCCCATAAGCATCTTTTATTAACTACTTCTCTAAAATACAATCTGAACGGTCCCTCTTAGCCGAATTAAAAATGGTGAAAAAAAGCTGAAAGAAGATAATTATACTTAATTGTCAAACTTTGCTTTTAAATTCTTCCTTTCCATTGTGCCAATGTAGGCGGATACTTAAATTGTTATCCTCTTGCGCAAAGAAGAAACATGTCATATTGTGAATATATAATTAGGATGTTCATATTAGTATGAAACTTAAAAAACATGACTCCCATTGCTAAAAACCACTTTTAAATTTATAACGAACCAAACTAAAAACTATACCTTGGTGGAAACTTAAGAGCATTAAGAGAAAACAACTTAAAAAGAGAAATACAACCACAATATCATTTAGCGAAAATCTGGACCTTACTATATTTACATTAAGATAAGCAAGAAAGGTAAATACTGTTGATGTTCAAAAAAAATCACTTTAACTAGTGTCTCTGTTGGCTAGGGTTGTAGCTACTAGGTTACATACTTTCAATTTAAATTTGCCTCTAGGTACCCATATGTAGATGGTAATGAGATGTGTCTACATCAAATTCCTTTATATCCCAAAAGGCAAGTTCCTACTACAAGGGCACGGTATTGGTGATTCACCGCATCCCACCCCACCTGGAAACGGTGAAAAAGGGCGAGAAAGAATTCTAAATACTCTCTACGGACGATGGCTATGTGGAACGTGCCTGAATCAGCCAGCATTTTAGAACATTTCTCATCGGTCCAAACCATGAGTATTGTGTGACAATATTCAACGGAACGCGCTGAATCGGATTTTGAGCTATATTGAAAGTGACTCTCTTGAAATACGTGAAATGTAGCTTTCCTCCAAGGATTGACATGTGCCCAGTTGGTGCAAAGTGATAGACAATTTGCATGCTCAAACAACGAGGTGATGCGAGGCCAGCATGGGGAAAGAAACTTAGAAAATCCCCAAATACGGAGAACTAAAGCTCATCACCAACATGAGATTGACAGCACACAGTGTAACCTATGAAATCGTAAATGGAAATCATAATGTGATAAGTAACCTGTAACAATAAAAGTCGGACTCATGCAGGGTGCTAATGGGAAAATCATAGTGAACAACGAAGGCTTGTACGGTGCTTCTGTTGAAATAGATACATACATGCAAAAAACCTAGATAATAATAATCATGAACAAGCCAATATTGAATTATGAGCTACAAAGAACTTACAAAAATGTGACATTCGAACACGAGTCAAGGAACGCACAAGCAAAATATCCTGGACATGACCAAGATTTGACAGTTTTATTGCTCATGATGCGAAGGGGATTTATACCATGGCAAGGTCAGTAAAATCACATCGTTATCTGTACAATAAATACAAGTAATTGATGTGGTGTTTTATAAGATGCATTCTTTCGATAATGTTAGAACATATGTTGAAAATGTCAAAATGTACGAATAAACTCCTCTTCGTTTCAAAAAAAATTTATTGGAGTCGCATGAACTTGGAACAAAACTCACGATGCGAAAAAGGTAGCAACTAGAATCTGTGATGCTTGTTTGTTGCTACACTGAATCGAGGAGGTTTGCTCCAAGATTAAATCACTCCAATAAGTTGTTCTCTACTAGCAGAGGCCAACGACGTGAAGGTGGAAGCTCACCCCAGCCCCTCCCCCCCCTCACATCACTCTCAATTCTGATACCCAATCATATTTCATTTTTACTTTCATGAGAATAAAATATTTAATAACTAATAAAAAACAATTCAACAAAAGTACAGAAACATTGCAAATTAATGCCTTTGACATAAAAATAGTATGATAAATGAGTTTTTTATATAATGCAAAAAACGTTCCAAGTATGGTAACGTTTGTCTTATAATAATACAATATTTTACATTGTAAAATTTCTTTTTCTTCTTCATGTTTTTAAAGCTCCTAATTGCATCATCAATATCAATAAACACTGCTATCCTGGCTGGGGCCCCTGACCACTGCCCGGCCTAGGTTGTTAATCACGATGTCTAGTCTCATCCGGTCGTGAGCCATGCGCCTGGCCGAGATAATATTAATTTTAAATATGGGTTTTTAAATATCCATTGAACTGAATTAGGTAATAACAACAAAAAAAAATTGCACAATGGTTCTTCACACGTTGTCGATTCATCGCACATGGCTAGTTGTGTATGATGCGATCATGGTCTCATCCGGGTGACGGAAACTGCGCCTACAAGGAAAAAATAAGATAATATTAATTTAATTGTCAGTTTTTAAATATAAATGTTGAACTAGTTGCGATAATATTAATAAAAAAAAATTGCAATGAGGGATTATTTACCTGGTGCATCGATGGGACATCACCGCAGCCTAGTTGCGTAGTCATGATGTACGGTCTCATCCGATGACAGAAGACATCGCCTACAAAAACGGATAATATCAAATTTTAATTATAGGTTTTAAATATCATTGAACTAGTTCGTTAATATTAATAAAAAAAATTGCAATGAGATTATTTACACAGGCACACCGATTGTATGTTGTTGACCTAGTTTCGTAGTCACGATGTACGGTCTCATCCGGGTGACAGAGCATCGCTACAACAGTTAATGTTAAATTTTATTATCGGTTTTAAATATCATTGAACTAGGTCGTATGTTAATAAAAAAAATTGCAATGAGATTATTGCAGACACCGGTTATCGCAAGCCCGACCTAGTTGCGTAATCCACGATGTAGTCTCATCAGGTGATGGGGCATCACACAAAAAGCAGGATAATATTAAATTTTAATTTATGAGTTTTTAAATATCATTAAACTGAATGATATTAATAGTGGGCGGTTATTTACCTGCGTGCACACCGATTTCGTGCGTTAGGATACCTTTATGTTTATCTCTTGGTGGTAGGGATCCTCAGGAAACCGACATGCTATTTATCATTTAAACAAAAAACATTCGCAAGGGACAACCATCAAGGTATAATTAGAAAAATATGAAATGAGAATTGGTCCAATCCATTATCATGCTGATAGTAACATTGTGACTGGTCCTACGATGATCGGGTTGCGTGAGGATCATCTTCATTGGCTCTAAAGGCGAGTTGTTACGCCGTACGGTAATATTGCTCACAATTTAGGCAAAGTTGTTGAACGATAAATTTATGGATGAAAACAAACATATTGAAAAAGGTTAATGTTTTACCTTATCGGAACGTGGATCTTGAGACTGCCCAAAGCTTGTACGTTGAGCACTACGGCTTGATAAGCAGAAATGGAAAAACGATATTTTTGTCTTCTCTGTAGTTTACTGTTTAGTCATCACCCTAAATTACATATGATTGTGTATTTTTAGTATTTGATAGGATTAAAAACGTTGGAGGAAGCGATACAATTAATTGTAATATGTTTGTCCTTAATTACAATTCTTATGACCCGATTTAAGTATGCTTACAACTGGCTTATGATAGCCCTTTTTTTCAATCCTAGATTTGGTTGCCTTTGCTTTGAGGTGTTAGGCAACTAGCATCAAAAAGATTAAAGTCGAGATGTAAGCGTAGCACACTTTTATTTTAGACATAGAAGAAATTAAGCTCGCCCAGATTAAGTTGTAATTTACCTTGCAGGTCCGATTGAGCATTTTTCCTTCTTTCTTTTTTTTCTCTTTTCCATCATGGATGGGTGTCTCCACTCACTCTCTTGGGCCCAGGAGGATGCTCTGTCAAAGTTAAATTTCAATTGCGTCTTAAATTGTCCTAGTATGTTTAATATTTTTTCGCTACCACCTTACCATGTTATCGAGTATGCCCGACCCCAAAAGGGCTTCACAGAATAATCTAGAACTATTTTTTTGAGTTGAAGTACGAAATTCCACACGTGTGGTTGGGCCAAAAATTACCAATTGCGCGACTCTCTAGATACATGAACTCATTGTTCCTGCCAGAAAAAAATATATGTATTATCATTAATTTAAAGCAAAAATCAATACGTATGTTTGAATAAGGGCGCAGAAATAAGTTAAAATATTAAAAATTTGTGGGGTTATTGTTGTGCTTTATCGAAGACATACTATCGTTCACCAACAACGTACACGTTGTGGTCCACCAGCAGGCACGACATGTGTAGCTCAGGAAGCACGCCTTTTTCGATAATAATTCAGCCATATCGTCTCATTATTGTAACACGTTCAACGGTTGGTGGGTGTCTACTTAGCGGTGTGTTCTTGGTACAGCACCTAAAGGGTAGAAAGGCGTGGGGGGTTGTTGGGCAATCACCCTTGTGTCCCTACCATAACAAGGTTGAAAAGTACCGAAATGCTACATACAAAAGAACTTTTTGTTGGTTTAATCGATATAAAATTAAAAATCAAACTATCACAATTTCATCTCATAGGGTAAAAATATCACTGAATTTTTATTTATTACTGATATCTTTCTAGCTAGCTCTTAAGATGTTTTATCCTCTCCTATTTCAAATTATTTGGTAGTGTCTATAAATTGTATAGAATTAAAGCGTTGCATCTGTTGTGCACATAACAAAACAGGTCTGAGATGAAGAAAGCTCTTCCTCAAGGGAATCATGAGTAAATACCAAGGCTGGGTGTACGCATATTTGAACAAAATTAATATTATTTCAATTATATGATAACTAAAATACGAAGATAGGCTTGATACGGCACTTTACCATGTTCTTGGTGACCTCTTTTACGCATGATCATCCCATCTCAAAATTGTTCATAGCACCAACAAATCGATGCCTTTGTTCAATAAAATTATAAATACAAAAACTTGAAAAAAATATCTAACAGCTTACAAAATGGTAGAAATAATTTCTAATAAGATATGTGACAGAGTTAAGAGTTTTAAATATGCCTTGCATTGAATTCAAATCATAAAAACATATCGTGCACATTAAGGCACCCTAACAAGAGACGAGTTGACAATGAAGACCTTGTTGAATATATTGTTGGAACAAATTCTAGTAAACTTGTTGTGAAAGTGTAGGTACATTTTTTGGAGCAACATTGTTGAGCGGTGGTATAGCATTGTTGGAGACAGTCTTGAAGGGCACTTAAGAGTGAAGCTTTTTGGAGCAACTATTGAAAAATCCTTGAAGGCATTTAAGTAAGGCATTTTCTATTTGTCACCTTTTCCTTTCAATATCCTTTGGTGATTTTTCCCAGTATTTAATGTTTGAAGTCACGTGCAATTCATTGATTATGTGTGTTTGGGGCCCTTTCATAGAAATTACCCAAAATACCAGCAATTTTGTCTCTTCGGGATGCATGTAAACCTATTGTTGATATTTGATTGATGGCTAGTAAACATAGAGTTAGAGGGCTCCTTCACTTGGTTTGGTTAGGTTCGCTGGATCCCTAACATATGCGGAAGGAACATGTGATTGGAGGGAAAATGGCAAGTGAAAGGAGGTTGGTGGAATGACAATGGAGCTATTGAATTACACATGACCTCACCACTTTGTTTTGGACATCTTGTGATGATATTTTCTATATCAATTCTAAAATTGTTTACAACACTATTGTTAAGAAGAACTAATAAGAAGTGATGTTGAGGGGAAGTTTTTGGTATAAGAAACAATACCATTTAAAAACTAGGGTTCTAGGTCCTTGGCATTCAACCACTGAGCCTAGGGCACACTGAAAATAATTTCACTAAACCATGCAAACTTAAAAAATATGGCAACGGAATCCATAAAAGTAATAATAATCATAATTCCTAATTTCCTATTGTCAAGTATGATGCAAATTAACCTTTAAACATGGAAAGCAATGAAGACATGAGTATACTGATTTCAAGATTGATGAACCAATACAAAATTTAAAGCTACCAACTTTGATTCAATATCACACGCTATAACTCTAGGAAGAATCTAGTTTGTAGTAAAGAACATGCATGCGTGTGTTACTCAGTTAACAATTGACAACAACTAAAGGTCATCTACCTCATTAATTCCTTGTTTTGTTTTTAACACATTCCTTATAAAAGTGTCAAATTTCTCTCAGTACGTAGCCACTAAATAAAATAAAAAATAGTTGAGATATGATTTGAAGCCAAGTCATTTGTTCTTGAAAGGATCTTTGCAGTTTCTTTGAATTTTCATCTCAAGAAACAAGAAATTACCTAAGAAACTATCATGATATAATATAAGAAACAACACGGTGCAATGGTAATTTTCAAAACCAAATGATGTCCATTGAGGACATGGCCTTTATTTAGTTCTGTTTAATGGGGCTGGGTGAAATGGAACTTTATTGTACCATTTCGATGTAAAAAGGAAAACCTTCTTTTTCCTTGGGAAATAATTTGCTTTCCTTTCAAGATAATCTAAATCACAAAAAATAGAACTATCACACACATTCTTCGATAATGTGAAAGTGGAAAGAATACCCTACACAAGTGATGCACACATGTACATTTGAATAATAATAGATTTTTGTGGTTGAAATGCGGTACTTGTTTCATTAAATGTAGGATTTTTTAAAAGTGAGAATAATGGTGTGATTAGCAGCGTTTTATGTGGAAATTTTAAGTGAAAATCTTGTATTGGGTGATGAAAGATAATGAGGGTATTGAATCTTGATTTCTTGACATCTAGAAGAACCCTACATCCTAACACGATCTAATGGAATTGACCAAAAAAACCCAAATAGTCGACCCTACTATGGAAGGAAGGAGCATAACGATCGAAGCTTTCGTTTGCAAAATTTGAGAGGCGAATGATGTTGCACGCAAGGACGAGGGCGGTGTTCTTCACTGCCAAGAGGCTGAGCGAATGCTGTTCTCCAAGAGCTAAGGAGAATGCGGGCGAATGCGTGGGGAAGCTCGGTGAAGATGCGAGGGACGAATACCGGTAACGAGAGCTTAAGGCGAATGTTCGTGCCCGCGGGCGGGGTGCGAGGGCGAATGTTGTTCTGAGCGGAGGAGCAGGTACGCCGTGATGTCGGACGTTAATGTGGCCTGCATGTACATATGGCTGCTAATAGTTTTTGTGGTTAAAATGCAGTAACATTTTCATTTCGTAGGGTTTTTAAAAGTAGGGAGAAATAATGGGCGCATGCAAATTAATAAGCGTTTCTTTGAAAAATTTTAAATCTTGCCCAGGTGATGAAGATAATAGAGGTGTTGAATCTTAGGATTCCCACCCATCTAGAGAGAGAACCCCTACGACCTAACACAATCGATGGAATTGACCAAAAAACGAACGATCAACCCTACTATAGGAGGAGGGCTGCGATGGGCTTACCATTTTCCAAGAGCTACGGGTGAGCAACGAGGGCGAATGTGAGGGAAAATATTCAAGCAAGACACAGGGGCGAATGCGTGCGGTGGAGGGGCGGGTACGCGCGTGATATCGGACGTTAGTAACAGCTGTTACGTAGGATACAAAACAATAAAATAATTTTTTTAGCACGCATATAAGTTTGTTGTCTTGTTGCTTTTATGTAAGTGTCATTATCTGGGCGGTGGAAAAGGCGCTATTGCGACAAAAATGTCAACGTCGCAATTGCGACAACGAACATTGTTGTGTCACCGCACGACGTTTGGAGGGCGGTCGTCGCGATAGCGACGCTTTGCTGCGGGCCATAGTGTACGCGCGACGTCTTCCTCAGCGTACGCAATTGAAGAAGGCACTTTTCTAAGTGCGGGTGTTCGACACTTTTCCTATTGGTGCTCGGCAACGACGGTTTTGAGCGAGATGGAAAAAATTTGAAATTTGTTTGGTCGAAAGCGTCGGGCCAGTGTCGAGTTTCCATGGTCTGGTGATGAGAGAGGGCTCAAGACATGCAGTTGAGAAGGCTACCCTTCGGGCGAGACGGTCTGGAGATGAAGAATGGAGGTCTGAGAGATCACGGGCATGATGGGGACTTGGGGCGGCGACTTGGCTGCGAAGAGGATGTCATGAGGTTTCGAGTTGTGGACCAAGTCCGGATCGAGGGTGGATGAGGTAAACTTGTATTTTGTGGTCCCGGCGCATGGGGGTGATTGGAATTCTCAGAGGGAGGAGCTCGGGATTTGGTCAAAGATGAATTTGAAGATTCATGTGGGTATTCGAAGAAGAGTACTTGATGGCAATATTAAAGGCTGAAAGGTCTTGTAAGTTTGGGAAATAAAAAATTTGTGTGTGTTTTGGGGTACACCACTAGAAAGATGAACAAGCTTGAGGAGTTTGTTGATGAGAAGAAGACATTGAATGCGAAATATGTTCGGATCAATGCGAGATAATGAGATCTTGGAGAGATGAATACGGAGAGAGTCCCGATGAAGATGTTCATCGAGTGATGAAACGAAGAAGAAGGACCGAGAGGATTGGTCGAGGAACAATTAGAGCATAAAGGGTTGCATAAGGTTCCCAAAAAATCTATCCTATGAAGTATTATGATTGTATGAAGTTAGATTTTAAAGAAAATTGAAGCAGAGGACCTGTGTAAAAGATAAGGCGCGGAAAACAAGAAAAGCGAGAAAATTTGGCATGAATGAAAATCAGCAAACGAGAGATAAGAAGAAATGATTAATGAAATGAAGGATTTCATTTTGATAGTCTGTAGAAAGAGCATCCCGCAAGCTTAGATGTTCGAAAGAAGAGACTAGTGGCAGGTCTGCGCAGAAATGTATTCGACATCTTTGAGATGCTAACGAGAGGAGATTTAAAGGAGTTAAGACAACACATGATGTGTTGTCGGAAAGAAAGAAAATGTGAGACTGTAGAATTTTCTACTTTGATGATTCATGTGTCTAATAATGCGGAGAAGAGGAAGAACAACCGTTGGAATTTGTCGAGAGGGTGAATATTAAGAAGAAGAAAGCTGTGGATGACTTATGGTAGAGGATCATAATTTGGACATGGTGATTGGAGGCGGTGTAGACCAAGTAAGAAATACAGTGAGGGCCCAAGGTCTTGAACGGACTAGAATTTAAGAAGAAGAATTGAGCAACTAGTTCATCAATTAGGCCAAGCGTGAGTCTCATGGTTTTTAACAACGTGGTTGTTTATGTGTACGGAGTGATGCAAAAGACAATTTGTCCTTTGAAGTTGTCTTAGGAGAAAGAAAAAATTATTCTTGAAGAAGATAGATAGCCATGTCTCATATACCGAAATTTTCAATGTTGATATGGAAGAAGAATTGGCTTGTACGGTAGGCAAGAAAGAATTGGTGGACAGATTTTTAAAGCCGCTACGATGAAGAAAATGGCTACTATGCACAGCGGAAGAAGAAGATGCGGGAATTAATTTATGAAATATAAAGGATGAGAACCAAAGTACATAAGAAGGTGGCCAATTGTTTTGAAGAAGTTGTAAAGAAGGGAAAAGAGATAACGGAACACTAGAGCAAAATCTTGAAGTTGTGAAAAGAAACCCGGATACTAGCTTCACCTTAATTTAATTTTTTACTAGTATCTTTGCGGAGGGTATGTTACGGAAAACAGTCAATTGATTTATTTTCCAATAGTGGAATTGTGGAAGTGAAAAAAAAAAAAGAAAGTGTTGCGGAAATTACGAAGAAACGAAGAAATTTGGGAGCGACGCACACCCATGGTGGCGACTAACGCAACATTGGGGAGGCAGCATCTACGGGAGAAGAAATAATGTTAAAATCGGTGGGGCAACATTGACAACAACAACAAAAATTTTGGAAACTGATAACAACAACAATATTGACAACAACATTTGAAAGCGTTGACGGAAGTTTCAGGATAGAAGGTGGGTGGATAGAGAAATGAAAACCATCGAGCTGATGAAGATGTCTCCATGTTGACAGAAGATAGAAAAAAAGGCGAGGAGAGAGTTTCAACAAAGAAAGACAAGGAAAGATTGTGAAGGTATAATTGCAGAAGATGGTTGAAGAAGGATGCGACTCTTTTGGACAACCAACGAACGGAAGTATGGAATCAAGAGCGAAGGAAATTAAAGTTGCAAATCAAGAATCATGAACGAATTAGTTCTTAGAGTACGGTACGAGAAACATTAGGCACAATGAAAGCACTTTGCATTTTATGAAGACCTAGGGTCTGTATTTTTAGAATTCTCTTGTAATTATTAGTATTTTTGAATAAAAGTGAAAATTTTAAATGTTCTCTAATTACGAGAAAACATGAAAGAAATTTAGTTAAGTTAGGAATATGAATAGGCAATGAGAGGGTATGAGTCGATTTTAGGGTCGAGTTAGCTATTGAGTCTAAATGGTTAGGAATTAGGAATATTAAAGTTTGTTGAAATTTTGTTTGGAACACAATTGATTCGGTCATCCTTTATTATAAATATAATCATGAAGAGTTTAGCTAAGGATAGAGGTAGATATTTTTCGGAAGATACGGAAGTAGATTGTGAGGCCACGAATAGAAGACCTAGCACGAACAAGGAAATGTATAAGTAATTCTAGTGGTGTATGTAATATGAATCCTGCTTGACATGATATTTTGGCTTAAAATCTGGTTAGATAGATCTTGTCGTCATTGAATAAATTAATTTTTGTCTGTGTTGTGTCTTGAATTGTATGTTCCTTGATTGAATTGAGTTGCGTAAATGGCTTAGAATCTCATTAACCAATATGCCGAAACAACGTGAATGAGCTGTAGGGATATTGTTTTAATTAGCGAATTTACTATGAAGTTTATACAACATTTTGAGGAGATGACCATTTAGAAGAGTCCAATCTCATTGAAGGTAGGATGGATTTTAGTGATTCGATTTACAGCCCAGATATCAAGGTGGTGAATGAAGCATCTTTCATTCGGTACCCAACGAGGAGGGTGGGCGCTGCGGTGCCGGCTACGCGATGAGAGGAATCGGACTTTGAAACCAACATAGTTGGAAGGTTTCACTGACATCGTGTGGCCGGAACAGTGGATTGGCGTTGAAGCTGTGGATGATTGTCGTGTGTGAATATGATTCTGTTGCAATTGAACTTTGTTTGATGTTCGGGTGTGTTGAAGGCAATCGGACTGTGTGGAACAAAGTAAAAATCATTGAATGAACAATATTGTAGTACGAACTGTTCGAAATAATGAACGAAAATTGAACGGAACATGAGGTCAAAACGGAAAGGCAGGCGAATGAGCAGAAGAACGACATTCAAGGAACGGTGGGTTTCGCGTGAGCGAAAAAAGTGAGTGAATAGTACTCAAATAAAAAAAATATGATTCCATTTATTATTGGATGCATGGGTGATGAAAACCACAAATGTCGCGCGTTTGAAGTGTGCTTACGAAGATTGAAACAACGTGCATTGTAAATACGAAGATTGTTTGTGAAATCTACATTAGTTGCATTTGCGTGATGCACGAAGTTTAATAAGGCTATGTATTGTATAAATTGTGGGCGAGATACATATGTATGTCATCTCTTAAATATTAAAACTAAGCCAAAGCAACGCTACCATAATCCTAACGTACGGTGGAGGTATAAATACTGTGTATTTTTCTTCTGGTTGATATAAAATTCACAAAGGGCGCACACTTAATTCATGTATATGGGAGTATGTTGGTACGGGGCGAGAGGAATCTAATAACGACGATGATTGATATTTTAACTTGGTCTAAATGGTATGTATATGGTTGGAATCATGCTCTGGGATATTCGTTGATTTCATTGAAAAGTTGTTGAGGCTAAGGTCACATTTTAGTGACTATGAGCAATAATAAAGATCTTCAAACATATATAATTAGGTGAGATCTCCCCCACTTAATATAATTTCTTGACGATGGTTATTAAATTTGTAGGCACCGTATTAGCTATCCTTTTGAACATGTAACACCTGGTTTTGAATTCTTCATATCATAAAAGGCTTTGTAGTGGGGTTCAGTTGGTCTGAATAGTTGATGAAAAAAAAAAATCATTGTAGGGTATTCGATGGTTTCATAGTCATTGGTTAGTGAAATGAATTCCATAGGAGATTTCTGAAATTATTTGGGTAAAACTTTGGAAGTGCATTTTGGAGCAAGAATAAAAGGAGAATTGAAGGTGGCAGGGCATCAATTAAGAGGGTTTTGATTCCCTCTCATAATATCTACAATATGTTTATTGAGTCCTTGTTCATTAACATTTTCATTACTATTAATGATGATACATTATAACTAAATTCTATTATAAAATCACTTTCACCATAACCACCATATAAACAAAGTTAACAATGATGGAACAACCATTAAAATCATGACAAAATGCATTTAATCATGAAATACATTTGAAAAGAAACCATGTCGCATATTCAAATCAACTAATCAAGAGGAACATACCCGATTGACCATGGATTGGGTGAACCAAATCACTATGACAATCATAGTTTCTGTATATTCAAGCATGAATGTGGGACTCCGCGTAAACAACCATGTATCGGGGATTTACACGTACGCAAAGCTGATCAATTATTTCTAGCTGTGAGCGAGCACCTACAACGAGGTTACCATGCTATCACCATATACCTAATCCCAGTAGTTTAAATACCAAAAAAGTAACCACTGCCTTGTTCTTCCTCAGTGCCATTAAAATAAGGATCACTGAGCCCCCTAAACAACTGTGGATGTCTATAGATCTCCAATTAAACTACGGTGCTGCTGCCTTTGCCTGATTTTTGTACACATCACTACCTTTAAAATACAAAGTTTCACAAGCAACACTGAGAAATTTCTGGGGGACACCCACTTGGTTTCAAAATAATAATCCATCTCAACTTCGACAAAACCCCATGGCACCATCATTCCTCTAGAAATGGAAAGGCGAGCTAAAAACAATGTCACCTGGTCATGCCAATGACATCGAAGAGAACCAAATACATGCATGTCTGTACGTTCCAAAATGGCAATCCTTGTTGCTTTCAAATTATGAGTAATCATTTGCCATAGAAGCAGTCCAAGTATTCCTTCGCTTGATATTTTATTTCTGGCAGTTCCTTTTTCCTTGTATTTTCCATGTCAATGCTAGAGTTCTCCAAAGAAATTATCTAGTGAAATGTGTAGGTGAGAGAATAAAGATGTCTCAAGATAAAAAGCCCAGAGTTTTTTGAACTAATCCTCATACCAAGCCTTTTTATCAATGGGGCCTCTACTTTCTTGTTCCATTATTATGCAACTTTCATGACCTATCACCCTTCCTTTTCTCTTACTTTCCATTGTTCGTAAATAAAATCCCAAATCTTTGCCTCTTTTCCTTTTCAAAGTCCTTTCCATTTCCTTCTTTCCAATTTCCCTAGCCATAATAAACCAAATAAACACCCACTAGGGTGTTTTTTAATTCAACTTGGTTGTATCATGACTTTGGTCTGTTTGCCTTGATTGCTAACCATGAGTTTTTAACCTAGGCATGTTACATAATGGAAGAAAAAGATTTTTAAAAGAAAAAAAAAATACACATGTAAACGGTGTAGTGATCGAAGCGGGAATGCTTGTTGATTTCTTAAAATTAGTGTCACTACATCTAGTACAATATGCAAAAATTAAGCCTCCCGAACCCCATTTTTTGGATATCGGTCTTCTTTTCATACAAAATAAATTATAATTATAAATTATACAGTAACTATCGAGCCTAAAGAAACATGCAAACATCATTTGTAAACTATTAGATAAATATTTTCCTATAATATGTCTCTTGTGTTTGAGCATGACACATTAATGAAGCCACTCTAAGAATTTGTTTTGAACATATCTTCATAATTATCAAATTTTCTCTTTCTGTCTGGTTCACTTTGATTGCTTTTGGATAATGACATTCTGCCATTCTCTAAAAAGATGCATCGATTTATATATATCTTTGATAGTTTGGGTTTTTATCAAAAACAAGTTCTTCAATTGTACCCACCACGGTTGAAACTCCTTTTGTAATTTAAAGAAAAATTAATTTAAATTGAAAGCCCTTCAATACTGTAGTATTTATATTTCCATATTTGAATTTTTCTTTTAAAAGGTATAAAATAAACTACTTTTAGCATTAGGTTATCACATAAGCATTTAGTTGAGTGAGTTTTTGAAACTTGTTTGAAAACATATTGTTGTAATGTATTTGTAAAAGGGCGGATGAAATACACTAACAACATCAGGGAAAACTGCTTTCAACGAGCAAATTCAGAAAGTCGATTGGTTTGTCGAACGTTAGTGGAAAAATTTCAACATGTCGCTAAGTTAAAGGAAACATAACATGCTACATAAACAAAAAACAAAAACAAAACAACATCGTCGAAAACATGCTACGATCGAAACCATCCTAATAACGTCAACAATGGAGAAACTCTCTCCTTTTATTGAAGTCTTGGTAGTGACGGTACGAATAATCAATCTTGTAGTGGATCCTTAGAGCTGCGAGCTCAATATCAAGCAAGGGGGTATCTTCCTCGAAAAGCTTTCTCAACAAACCTCTCTTTCCTCTCAAAGGATGATATGTCGATGGACATGTGGTGAACTCTTCTCTCTTGGTTGAAGTGGACCTGGCCTAAAAGCTAGATGCTTCAATAATTTTTCTAATGGACAACACAACCTCATTTCTTCTAGAAATTTGACCTTTAAAAATATTGTTCTCCTATTTCTCTCTTCTGTAAGTGCCTTTTATAGACAAATTTCAATTTCCTCCCTCTCTTGGTGGAATGGATATTGACACAGAAGTGAGTACTTGATTCCTTTGTCTTTATAAAGCCTCGGGGTGGCTCCAAGGTAGTTGCAATTGGCCTTGAATGAGAATATTTTTCTCCAGTGTGCCAAGTGGTCATAGGATGTTAATTTCCATCCTTAGGACACTTACGGCTCTTTAAGAGCTGTGCGATGATATTCGTGACTATCGAAGAAAAAGCCGCAATGATTTCCTGGGGGTGGAGAGGTGGTTCTTCGTACATGATTCAATAAATTTTCTGTGACCTTGAAAGGGCCAGAAATTTTTCAGCTCTTGTAATGTGTTCTTCTGTAAATAACTTATTTGTACCTTAACTTGACATTTCTAATGTATTTTTCTTGTCCTGATTTCCAGTATTATGAAGTTCTAATGTGTAGGGTCTAGGAAGAACTATATAATCAAAATACATTATAGTTCTTTTCTACTGTGTAATCATGCACAGAGAGAGAGAGAGACTAACACTTGAAAAACTAGAGTTGGGGAACCCCTTGGCACATGATAAAAGATGTTATGCTTTGTTAGAAACTTTGAAAAATAAATAAAATATTTCTTCTAGTGAGAATGTCCCTTTTAATGATGTTTTCCCTGATTAAAAGCTTATCTGACAGATGAAGTTCTGTGTCCTTGTAAACTGGTAACATTGTTGGTTAGTGACATGGTATGCTTGATGCCCTCGGTGGTGTTTTTTTTTAAAATAGGTAGCCTTTATGTTAAATTTGCATAATATTAATGTGAATGTTTTTTTGAAAAAAGTGCTCATTGCATGCATGGGTCTGCCATGGTGATCAGACCTTATGTAAAAATTGTAAAGAATGTGCTTATGTGATCCTGGTCTTTGACAGTTCAGCTTGATTAGCTGGACACAAGTGGTGCCATCTTGAACCATGAGTGCAACGGTGGGTGTGGGAGGATTGATGACATCGACAGGCATTCACCACATCCCACCAGTGCCTTGCAGGATGCCCTGTGGTGAGGAAACATCTGATCTTTGTGACAACCTGTGTGGAAAATGGTTTGTTGGGAGTTGGTAGAAGAGCTGGTAGGCAGGAAGATGTAGGTACTGGGGACCAAGGTGCAGTGTTATAGGGCGAGGTGTGGTAGGTATTTGTTGAAGGCACAGTGGTGGGATGGGCAAGTGGTGACACGTTGGAGCAGCAAAGACAGAAACATGGAGGCTGTCTAATTCATAAAAATTGCCGTGGGGAAATCCATGAAACAGTGAGCTCAGGGTGGTGGTGATTGTTCAGGTGTCGAGGTGGGGTTTGGTAAAAAGATATGAAGCTCAAAATAAGGTAGTTCAAGGGCTGTTGCAGGTGAAAAATGTGGAGCAGTTGGTAGTTTTATACAAAAAATAACACCACATTTTACAAAAAGAATATGAATGGTTTGGATGTACAAACATGGAAAGCAGGGCTCTTTATAAACAACATTAAAAATAATGTCACTATGGTTTAGAGGGTATTTTTAGGAAGCAGGATTGTTAATTCGTATGGTCTTCGAGTGTGATGATGGACAGTATCGCAGATAAACCGCTGTCTTCTTGGCTGAGGTGTAGGCATTTGAAATACAAAGAGGGCGCGGGTGGTGGCGCATATTAGTCCCAGTCATGAAGAAGTGGCGAGGGTTTTATCATGACATGGAGCAAAGTGGCCGGTATGGATGAATGAACATGATGCTTCCAGGACTTCGGATGTTGCGCCATCCATGTCTTTGGTGTATGGTCTACTTAGATGATGGACTGGAAAGGTGAGGCTCTCTCCAGTTGCCATTGTTCTCATGCAAGGTGGGTGATGAGTAAAAATGGGGTGGACTGAACACAGACCAAATTTGTGGAGAAATGATATGATGCCAGCTTGCGGGGCTATATATGGATGAATAATGCCTATCTTGTACTTTAATGTGATTCCAAGACAGCCAGGTTATTTGGCATTAGCATGACCCTGATCAGACCCCCAAGTGCTAAAACAGAATTGAAGCAGTGAGGAGAGAATCACACCATCGTAACGAAAACATGACTTTTTCTGGGGATGGATGTGAGCTATTATTGAACGACAGTTCTTGGTCTTATCTTTTCTTGTGATTTTTGAATACATTCTAGCTCAGATTATGGATTATTAAATATTGAAGGGCAATGTAGGTAATGTAGCAATCATTTAATTCTTGTAACATAATTTGAGAGTGTGAGGTCAGAGCTAGTCCTTGCTCATGAGAGCATTTGGTACCATTGTGTAAGTAACTGGTCTCCCCATGGGTTATTGTTCGATTATAGGTAGGGGCTTAAGAACGTCCTACTTTTCAATTTCTCCCATTTTTATGATTATAAAATGTGATTTATGTGATTCTTTCTTTTATAATCGCGCGGCGATAAAGGAGTTGAGTTGTGGGCCTAAGCCAGAAACTTTCCATAAAGTTAATAACTTGAAAAATTTTACATTCGACGCATATATTTATAGATACACGGTCAGTATCGCATATAGAAAAATAGGCACGATGATGAGAAAATGTTTGTTTTTTTATTTCTGGTTTGTGCAGGTGTGGTTTTTCTATGGTAGCAAGATGTTGTGGCATGATGTAGCATGATATTTACACACGTACGTGGGGCAAGTAGTTTGGGGCTCTTGGGGCGGGCAGGGGTTGCTAAATTGCTGAAAATAACCTCTTTGGAATCAGGGTGGCTGTGAACACCAATCCTTTATTTGTTCGTTGGAGACAGAGCGTGGTGTGGCGCAGGGCATGTCCTCCGTGAAGACGGATGCTTTGACCAGATTTTCCTCGGGGGGGCACTCCCACCACTCACTCCTCCTCGTAGGGTGGCGACAGCCCAGTCAGCACGAACGACGACGCTGGGTGGTGACCTTTGAGATCTTGTCCACATTGACTGGGTATTTGGTTGTTTGGGAAGGGTGCCATGGAGATAAGTAGTTCACACACGGTCGGGTCGTCATCACCTAATAGGGCATCTGAACTCCGTTTCGGGCCTCTTCTGCAAGCTACGAGCGTCCTTCTGGCAGATTTTGGGTGCTCTAGGTGGCATGGTATCACAATTAAGGAAGGCCTGGGGAAGGTCTTCAAGTTTCGCACGGTATCCTTTTCAACATGTTTAATCTTTGATGTACGACCTTTTCTTTTGATTTCATTAGTCTTCGTAAGGTCAACAGAATTGTGGTGGTGCCTTGTAATCATGGTGGAGAGGGGGTTTGGTGGGTATTGGGATGCGATGTTGAAGGTGTGGTTCCCGGCGGGCTTGACAAAGTATTGTAGAATATCCATGTGGTAGAGTGGTTGAGACTCGAATATGGTCTTCATCGCGTATATAATAGGGTGTGAGATTACCTTTGATATTTTTATTGCATTTTTAACAGAATTTTCATTATTTATATTTATATGTCTTTTGTAGCGCGTGGCTTATCGCAGTTCTTGTACGGTGTAGGGTGGCGCCGCCCCTCTTTTTTAACCATGGGAGTATCGTGTGAGAGGGGCAGTGCAGGATATTCCGGCCAGTGCCGAGCGAGGGGGTGGTGCTGATCATCGTACGAGAAGACGCGGTCAGCACGGTACTAGAGGGATGCGCCCTCCTTGTCGTCCGCAGGCGGTGAGAGCTCGAAGTCTGGGTGCGTGGGCGTTCCGTGTGTGAGGCTCGGGTCCGGAGGCTACGAGAGCCTTCGACGCGCGGCCATCATGGGGCCCCAGGAGGTGGGCCCATGGTATGCCGACCTAGGGTTTCGGTGACTTGGATGACACATGGATTGAACGTTGATGGCTGAAGAGAACACATTTCTAAATTTTCATCGTGTGTGGCACTTGTGAATTTTGGTGTTTTCTGCTTTAGGGTGAGATGTGGAGGTCTAGAGTGTTATCACTCATCATTCCCTGAAAACAACCAGGGATTTTGTTTTAGAAATATTAAAGGTAACTGAAGCTTTAATTTTAGGATTAAAGGTCCTTCCTGTGGCCCTTGGAAGGCTCTATGTTTAAAACATTGTTTTAATTAATTTTGAGCTCATTGCAAGTTGATTGGTTTCTTTAGTTTGGTTTGGTGTGAGTCCAGTTAGGATGGAGAAGATGATTTTCTATTTACCATGGGCTCTGGAGTTAAAGTGTCGATAAAACCAAGTGATCAAGAATTAGAAAATGTTCACAGGCCAAAATGGTAGGTAGTTTGGGTCTTTTAGACTTGGTAGAAAAGTGGTTTCAATTGGGATTAAGAGCGAGACAAAGATTCTATAGTGAGTAATGAAGAAATAGAAAGCAATTGAAACTAAGGGTAATGAAAATTCCCTAACAGTTATAGGAAGAAAACATAGAAATGAGTAATAGTTGATAACGAATTAACCTTGGTAATTTTTAAAATAGTATTTCACCTTCATATGTTCAACGAGCATACACAGTATATTGAAATACTTAAGAAAGTAACAATTGAACAATAGAAAGATACTTCAACGAAGTGACGCGCGTGGATACGCCATTGCAATGCCTTTGTTCCTTGATGGGTCTGAAACAGTATTACAGCTTCGACCCTCGGGTTTTAGATTAAATGCTGGTATTAAATTCACTTTTGTTATTTGGTTATGAGTATTTGTAAAACTGTACAAATATCTACAAGCTGACTTAGAATTGTTGAAATTTGCCATTATATTGCTGAAAGATAAGTGATATCACTAGCTGCATATTCTTTGCATTTCTCCATTGATTGTTACTTTGTTTGATCTTTGTTTCTTTCTCTCATGAATTGTTTTCATCATATGGCCAATGTCTATTTTCTGTTTGGGCTGTCTTTCACATTTTGTATTTCTAACGGATATCTTCTAAGCTATTGCTTTTCACTTGTATATTCATCTTTTAAAACCTCTTGTTCTTCCTTTACTTTTTCAGCATTTCTGTTTTCACTTTCACGATAGATAATTAAACTTCTCCCAAGCCTCTTCACTTGTTAATTTAATTTTTTACCATTCAGAAAATTTCTGGTAACATATGTTTTAGGTAAAACATTGATGAAGGATGTTTTATAATATTTCAGGAAATAAAAGAGGTTTCAAAACTCAGGTCATTTTTTTTCTAATTTATTTTAACAGAGGAATTATTAGTATGTTCTTGCCTTCTCTTGATTTTCTTCTCTTTAATATTGTATTTCATATTTTGTCATTAATAACTAAAGTTTGGGGGCATTACTGTCTCAAAATATCAAATTTCTACCATGAATGCTGATTGTAGAAGCCTCATGTTTGACTCTTATCTTCAGGATTGTATCATTAAGTTCACTGCAATTCTTCTTTCCATAAAGGTTTGTTTTAGTTCATATGTCACTTGTGAAAATTTCTTCCAATTCTTATTTGTTCTTAAGTTAAAGCTTGAATACATGCTTATCTACGCTTTACAATTTCTTCTGTGGCTTTCTGAATGCTTCAGTTAACTGCCAGGTAAATCGCTTGAATGAACAGCCAAATATCGTGTATGATTAGCATAATGTTATTCTAAATCTTTCATAAAAACAAAACCAGTTCTATAGTGAATATTCTCCTTCTGTACTCTGTCGTCAATCTACTTGACTTTTGTATTTCCATTCTTTCTTACTTTAATAGAACTATGAATTTCTTTTCATAATACACAAAATTTTATTTTTTTAAATTATTTGCTTCATTTATACTGTGAACATATCCTGCATATGTTCAGTGGTTATGCTTTATGCTGAATGAACAAATCTTATTAATTGAATACATTGAAGTGTAGTGGTGGTACAGATAACAGACTTATGTAGCTACGGAAGTGAGTAACACACGGAAGCTTCTGATAGAGAACTATTATAATAAAAATAGAATAATAGTGACGAGTTTAACTCTGTTATGGCTAATTTAATATCCTTTGTTTTCATTTTTCAATACAAAAAAAATAGAAAATTATCATGAAAATGTATGGAAATGTAAAATTCTTGTCTACTGGCATAAAATATATATATTTATATTAAAGTTTAACACAGTTTAAATAATTTAAGGCTTTGTGGAAGAAGGTCCCAGGTTCAAAGACTCGACAAGGTACTTTGTGGGCAGGATTCGATGATTTATAATGGGTGAGAAAAGGCTCAACTTCGTGAGCATACAGGTGTTGTGTTGCTCTGGTGTTCTCACGGGGGTTGTTACTCTTGGCTGAGGTAATCAGGATGAGCAGGAAAATTAAGAGATTTATTGCGGGAGCACATGCCAAATAATTTTTTCCAGGCACAGAAGCACTCCCTGACATATACTACAAGTTTAAACAATTGTAACTACATTAAGTTTCTTACTTGGGTCTTTTGGCCGTATATTTTGTCTGTTAAATTTAAAAACCCGCACCACCTATTTGAGGTGAACCTAGACCTTGAGAAATATTGTTGATTAGTTTTGTATTTAGGGCTTTTTATATAACGTCTTTTTGGTTCTACCTGCCTCTATCAATTCTTGTTTCTTATCGTTTCTTTCTCTTAGAAATTGAACAAAATTGACATCTGTATCCCTGATAAGTTATTAGGACCAATATGATTGCAGGAAGAAAAAATATGTGAGAATTTGAGAACAAGTGTTGTAAGGACAAACAAAAAATTAACAAAGATCATTAAGGAAAAGGTTAAAACAATTTATTGATTCAAAACATATTCGAATTGGAAAAAATGAAAATCAATGAGATACTTTTATATGAAATTAATAAATGATTTTCAAAAATGATTGAAGTCTAGAAAAAACGATTGAGCTTAAGGAAAACGATGTCGAACCGATTTCCAATCGTTCCTTGATAAAATAAACGAGCGAGTTTAAGTGTGCTAGGTTCTTGGAAATTAAACATGTCACTTGGAGATTACATATAAGACCTTTACTAGTGTTGGAAAAAAAAGTAAGGTGGGTGTCATGAAAAGACTCGGATTTTTGAGGAAAAATATTGGTCTGGTTATTAAATGATTTTCATTTAGCTTCAACGCTTAATTTGACAAAACTTTGTTTTAAAAGAAATACATCTTTCAATAAATTCACAACACGGATTAGGTATCTTAAGATAGTTGTTCTTGAAAAACTTATTAGATGTTGAGAAGAAATACGAACGGGATGACGGTTTATAAGATGCTTGATTAAAGAAGGATAAATACGATCAAATTAGGTACAATGCGATGCTTGTAATCATCAAGTTACATTATCTTGGATTGGTTTAATTTCATGTTATTTTATCTTGAGGAGTATAATTTGTTAATAAATTTAGGACAATAATAGAATGGTTGGTAGAAGTCCTAAAATGATAGTGGAAATCAGTTGGTCTGTTTACATTAATTACAAAGCTAGCATATTGTGTGTTGACAGAATGAAAGAAAAAAAGTTGAATTTTTATGAGATTTTAAGCCTGTAGGTACATACTTAATTCAGAGCAGCTAATGAATGACAAGTTTAGCGTTTTGTTGATATTACAATTTTCTTAGTTTTACATTTATTGTATGTTTCGTAGATAAAATAAGAAAGTAATGAAGTTACCCGAATCTCTTTTTTACTTATTTTAAATAAATTATAAAAAAAATCCTTAATAAACTATTGTTTAAATGTTCCTTTGCTATAATTCTTAGGAAGTTTGAACAGTATATGCCCATAACAAAATTTCAGTTGGGCTTCTTTCTTACATGCTTCTTTCTTATCATTCCATTCCTATAAAACAGGATAATAGCATTGTAGAACATTCATATAGTGAGTCTTTGGGGTTGTTAGTATTTGGAGGTGATTAAACGAACCAATATTTCTAAGCATAACTATATAAATGTTGTTGGGTTCTGTCACAGCTAAGAGTTGTCTCCAAAAGTACACACAGCGCCGTTGTCGGGAGCGAAAGACGAAGTTTTCATGGTTTTTTCTTGTGTTTCCTTTGGTTGTTCGGAAGAGAAATGTGACATGTTTCATTTCATAAATTATGGTGGGGAAATGCCTCCCAGTCTGCTTTCTGAACAAGCTGGCCTTTCCAGTCTGGCTGGTTTAAAGGCTAAGTCAGAACGTTTTCACACACAGTGGCACATACACTGGGGGTAGTTCTCATACCCTTTCATCCAGATGTTTCCCAGAAACTCATTTTCTGGACAAGGTCTTGCTTTATTCATTTCCAAAATAAAGTGAAAGAGAGGGGGAAGAAAAATATTTTGGTCCATTAGGCCATTTCTGGCTCCCATTCATCTGGTTTCAGGTTCTTCACTGTGGCCATCATTATCCCATATCGATTTATTTCCTGTTCATCCCATAAAACAGTGTTCTAGGCCTTTCTCCTGGGTAGTTAGTCAAAACATAAACATGCATGTTCATATATTGATGGATATATATGACAGGTAAACAGTGAGTACAATGCCTTCGGAAGATATGAAACAGCACAATTCATTGAGGTAGATAATGGAAAAATTGCTTGCACCTTTGTTTTGAAATTTTAAAATTTTATGTTAGACATCTGTGATGTAAGTAATGATTCTTTTTGTCAGGTCTCTAAATGGAGAGAGTGAAAGCTGGTTGAGATTGCAATATATATATTAATTAAAGGCAAGACTATTAAATATAGGACAAAGAAGATAAATATTAACATGGCATAATTTTAATACTATAAAGAAAATTAAGGTGAAAACATGATGAACAACAATTTATTAATTGTATGCATTGCCTACATAAACAAAAGCCCTCCTATTGAGCAAAGTTGTTTTGTTAGGGCATTTGTATAAATTTAATTTTTGGAGAAAAGATCTCACTGCAGAAAAAATCTTGGTGGTTCCTTAGAATCAAACAAAAATGTATTTGCTACGGAAAAAGCAAGAAAAATAGGTCTGAACATGATAAAGTAAAATGAAAGAATGTCTAAAATTAGAAAGTTCCAGTGACATGACAAAAGTAATCAGAAACACTAAATGACTTTGAAGAACGATTGGATATTAAAAACATGCAGCGACTGAGGGTTTGATGGTTGGAAAGCAACCATTACGGTTACAGGAGAAGGAAAGTCAGGACGAGTTCAAGCACCTTATATATAGAAGTAGCCTTCTGCCCCGATGCAACTGATGATGATCAAAAAGAGGTTGAAGAATTAAATCTGCTTATATGGAAGACTCATTCGAAGAAGAAGAAATGTGAAGAAAGAATGTAGGAGAAAGTGATGTATCATTTGAACGGAAGAAATAGATGAATTGTTACAGCAATTCCTTTGATTTTATACAGCGAACTACCATAAAGGTTGAATTAGATCAAAAATGTTAAGAACGTAGGGTGGTGAGAAAGAACTGAGTCAGTTCTTTACGATAACCGCTCACCTTGGGAAACTGGAAGTGGAAATAGTTGATAGAGAAATTAGGCTTGTCGATTGATAAAAAGAGAATGAAAAGCAACAAGATGAGGTTTCAGGTAAAATTATAATGATTCATCATTACGGAGAAAGATTGTTAATGTGTAGGCGACATACTTGATATAACATAAATCACGAAAGAGCCTAAGAATATTATTAAATAGATCAGCTTTTAAATGTCCAAATAATTAAAGACAAATTAAGTACATAGCCGATTCAGTTAAACACACAACTAAAGAAAGAAATTAAATTTGTAATCTCTCCCCGATCGACGGTGATATTGGTGATATTGTAGATTTGCAAGAAGAAAAAACTGATGAATTTATTATTCATATTTGAAGAAGGTGGATGCGTACACCATTCCTCTTTTATATATGGTGCTTAACAATTTCAGCTATCGTTGTATGTTGGATTAAGGTGCATCATTAATCTTATGCCAAACTGCTGTGATGAAATAACTAAATTTACAAATCACACTGAATTATAAGGACAGGCCATGTTTAAATTCAAAGGTAAAGGTATATAGCAAACATCAAGGTATAGTGGTTTCAGCAACTCGATTCAAATGACCGAGTATCATGATGGATATTAATCGTTGCGGTGTTAACATGTTTAGTGCCAGTGTTGTCCGGATGCGGGAGAAAAGCAAGGTGTCTTGGTGTTCAGACTTCTGCCTTTGCCATCATTCCTATCTTCAATGAGAGAAGGCTGGAGGCAACGATTTATTAAAGCACGACTCTCTCTGAAGGACGCAGGTAGTTACTACACATATGGCCAAGAGAAGGAGGAATGTCTTCTTTTTGTCTTGCATGAAGATGGGGTGTGACTCACAGGAAGAAACTCTCTTTAACCAAGTGCCCTTAAGAGGTGTGAATTCATTGGGGTGGGCGTCTTTGGTGGCGTTTCTCAAAGGACAGCGGGAGGCAAAGTTTTTATTCACCTCATAAAATCACCTTTTTTATTTTAACTTAGTTTGGTCTGTGTTAATACCAAACAGTATAAGCTGGTGATTTGAGTCTCAGCTACAAAAAGAATCAATTCAATACTTTGTTTTACAATACCCAAGACAATTACTAGGCAGTTAAAGTTATTGTCAAATAAAAATCTAAGTTAGAATATATATAAAAGAAATAGGGTGTGATTTTATTGAAAATTATTTTAAGCCTTAAAATCTTGATTTTATTCCAAGAAAGCAGATAGCCAGTTCTGTGGACAGCAATTTGTTCAAACACATAATTAATCAAAATGGAATGTAACAGTTGAAGTTGAGGCATGGTACCAAATTCTGATCATATAAGCATTGGCAAGATTTTTAAGATGATGTGATGGTCAGTCATTCCTATTAATGATTAAATTTTATGAAACGTGAAATAGATCAAGAAAGTGAACAAGGCAAAATTAAAATGATGTCCTAAAAAACACAGGCGAATTAATAGGTGATTAAATTATTCAGTTGAAAGATTAGTAAACATGAGAGGGTTTGGTTTATAGAAATATTTTTTTAATTACTAATGATGTGGCAGGTGAACACAAAAGTATCTCGGGGAGAAAGAGCTGGAACATAGTACAGACTAGTGAAACCCAAAAATGAATTGATTATTTAAAGAGTCCTAAGGATTATTGAAAGGTATATTGATTTTCAAAGTATCATAGATGTGTTTGTAGTCATAAATTTAAAAAAAAGAAAGACATATGATTTGCTATTATAGCATAAAATACAAAATGTGAGTTCAGCCTCAGGAAGAAACAGTGATTAATCATGTTCTGCCCTAATTGAAAAGAGTGAAAGAAATTGTTGCAAGAAAAATACTTGTTCCTTATATAAGTTAATTTCGATACGGTTCCTACTAAGGAAAGAAAAAATGGAGGGGTAGATTGTGTTGATTTGAAATTTGAACGGGGCTTCACTGAAAGATGGTATCCAACACAGAAAAAGTAGATTATATTACAAAAGTAGGCACAGAGCTCATAGGTGCTCCACATGGTTGATGGTTTCTGTAGGTACTTAGTGGTATGTGAAAATGAATATCGGAAAGAAAATAGCTTTTCACCACCATAAAAAATGAGGGGCAATTCTTTACTTCTTCTAGGATACATTAGGTCTCTTGAATACGGAGGCTACTTTCAAGAAGCAATGGATATAAATTTGTGAGGTGACAAATTTGTAGTCATATGTTTAAAATTGGTGTGACTATTTTTAATGAGTTTTAAAGCAGGCTTGCTTGGAGCTGTGAGAAAACATGCAAAATGCAGGGTTTGGGTTATCATTAAATCCTAAAAAATATTTGTTTGCTTTGGAGAAGGCTAAGTTTCTTATGAGATTTATAATTCAAAATAAAGGGGCTAAAAATTGATCCAACAAAGGTTGAGGTTGTACAAACAATACATTCTAAGTGAAAGATGTCAAAATTTTCTAAGAAGAGTTTATTTTCCTAAGGAAAATTTGTCTCCCAATTGTAAAGTTGCCAGTATAATAGATATGTTGAAGAAAAAATGTTGAAGTGAAATGAAACAAAGATGCAAAAAGTGTTCTGAGGTTAAAGAGCTCTTCAAAAACAATTTTATGTTCATTCTCAAAGCCTTTTAAATGTTTTCATTTGCATGTTTGTCTCTTTATTGTTGTTGTTAACATGGGAATAATAACGAAAAGAAAAAAATCGGCTTCTGTAGGCACACACGTGAACCTAGAGATGCGAGAACTCAAATACAATATTTTGGAAAAATATGGTATGTACTTTGATAAAAATCATTGAAAGCTTTAAGGACTTATGTATGAACTAAATGGTAACTGTACCTAATTCAGCTACCAAAAATGTGCTAGTTCAAAGTGATGTGAGAGGAAAAAAGAAGAAAAATGGATTGTAAAGTCAAGAATATGGTTGGATATTAAGCTTACTAAGTTGGTAAAAGGACAAGGCTGAAAAATTTCTCACGAGAGTCTAATTTTCAGCTGCGGAATTAATCTACTTACACCTTTGGACAAATGGCTAATTAAACAGTCAAATTCATGCAAAATCAGTAATCAAGTGATACAAATTTCTACCCTTTCTGGATTGGTATAAATATGTCATACTATTTGTGGCCTTTTCTCATCCTCCTCATTCATGAAACAAAATCTGAGCTCTTTAGAAAACTAAGTCAAGCTATGTTCTAATTGATGTGAAATTATATGGAATAATCTGTGTTAATTAACATTGTATATACTGTTGTGGAAAGGAGGTCTATAGAGTTATCAAAGGTATGAATGTTTGTGTGAGGTCATTATCGTTTGAAATTCTATCTAAAAATGTCAAAATCCAATTTTACGCGCTATATTTGTTGATATATACCATAATGGACAAAATTTTGTGATTTGCAGAGAAAAGTTAGCTCCTTTACTCTTCTCCATGTTTTAATGAAAAAAGAACAAACAGAATAGGCGGGATTGGATTTTATTCGATAAATCCACCATCGAGTGAGCAGGTGGGTGGTTCTGTTTATATGATGTGCAATGGAGAAATACCTACGGAAAGAAATAAGTGACGTGAGTTTGGAAAACTGTCTGGGATTTGGTGTTGGCAAAATGACACGTAGCTAAACAAGTGTTAACTCAGTCCAGTTCAGTGTTTTATCAGCTGTGACTGGTCTTGTCTGTTACTACAGCATACTTACGCTACTTAGGGAATGGACTGACAGAATCACTCACTTTGAACGCCCAAGTTGAATGTGTGAAAAAAATCAAATGGTGGAAGAATTGAAGTTCCAGGTGGTCTTGTCTTTGAACGGTAGAAATAATACTAGGGTCTCATAGTGGTCCTTATAAGGATATATGGTGTATAAGCTTGCCAGCTTTCCTAAACAAAACAAATAAAATTAATACGGCACATATGCAAAAACCATAGAAGAACCAAGTTGTTCATTAAAGAGAACCAAATAATTGACAGTAGGGTGGTGAGAACAGAGATAGAAGTCAAAGAGGAAAACTTGATCACATAACGGAGAAAATGATGTCCATTTTTGATAGAAAGGCAGAAATTCTGTTAAAATGAAGTTGTAGTGGATGGGATACAGAAAGAAACACTGAGTGAGATTTGATCCTCTGCTGGCCATAGCCCACTCTAGGATTATTAGAGCTAGATCAAATGTGCATGCTTATGTTGAAAGTCTGAACAGGAAAATAATTAGGCCATATAGACTGGAAATATAAAGCAACCAACTGTTGAAATTTGATGGTTCACCATTGCGCCTGTTCTTATCCTCATTATATTTTCATAAATGAATATGCCAGCTCATATGTTTCCAAAAGTAGAACAATAAGTTTTAATGTTTATGACAAAAACACTGTCTAAGACAGACTGGGTCTTGGCTCATTGCAATATCATTATTTAATTTTAAAAAAATACAATCAGGCAAAGTACAATTAAAAAGATATATTAGGTATAGAAATTCATATCCCTTTAGCATAAAATATGCCTTCGCTTATGTTAAAGTTTAAATTTTAAATACTTTAAGGCTTTTAGAAGCAGGTCCTAATTAAAGATAAGTAACAGGTACTTTGTGGGCGTGATTTGGTGATTTATCAAACAATGATGAGCAAAACTCCTTGCAGACAATTTGTTTGAGTTTAACATGGAGAAATGCCATCATGTGGTCAGCCCTATTAGTGAGAATAATCCGGAATGAATGGTTGATATTTACTACAAGGGCTACAGCCAAATAATTTTATTTTCAGGCCTCACGGTGTTAACTAACATAATTGGTGATAATTCATTCATGTCAAATTTATAGGGTCTTTTGAGGAACATCTTAACAAATTGTTCCATTGTTAACTATTTAGGAGGGTTCTCAGGCTATAAATTATTGCTTCAGTTAGTTTGTGTTTGAAGTTTGTTTTCCACGTATTTTTAGTTTTTTGTCCTCTATCAACTGTTAGTGCCTGCATAGGTGTATCTTATCCTGCCAGAAATTGAATTGTAGCAATAATGGCTATTTCTATCAAGTTCTTCCCATTTCTGACTTTGGTTGGAAGAAAAAGTATTATCAAGGAATTTGAGGAACAAGTCCTTACAGAAGACAAGCGAGAGAAAAAATTAACGAGGGCCATTTAGGCAGAAAGTTCATAATAATTTCTTGATTCTAAAATGGTCAGAATTGGAAGAAAATGAAACAAAATGATTTTACTATGGAAATTAATAAAATAAATTCACAAAAATGATTAGAAGTCCATAAAAGAAGTTGATTGAATTAAGGAAAAGGTAGACAGTTTGATGAAATAGAAAGAGCTCACATTTGTCATGTTGGGGTCTTGGGAAGACATTTGTTATCATGGAATTCTTATGAATACTTTTGGTATTTGGAAAAAATTAAAATCGTTGTTACTCATGAAAGGGCTACGATTTGCAGGTATGAACATTCATTCCTTTAAAGAACATTTTGAGTTGTTGTGGTTGAACAAACTTTGTTTGCAGAGAAATACATCTTTCAATAGATTCTGCTTTGGGATTGAAGTGTCACAGGCAGACAAAACTGTAAGACAAACATTGAGATATAGGACTAGTCAGAATGAGATGGCAGTTTACAGAAAATTTGTTGAATTCAAAGAAGGATAAACCGATTCGATCAAGGAAATACAACATATGGCTAATAATTACATTCGACATATAGGTTAAGTTGTTTCATATTCTGTATATTTCAAAATTCTGGTGCCATTAAGGCATTTTTCAGGACATACATAATAGATAGTTTAAAGTCCTAAGTAGTTGGAAAATACTTAGGACTAATTGTGATTATAAGCATTACTTTCATTGTATTTAATGAGATGGGCAAGAAAAGGATTAGTGGACCTTAATGCACAATTTTATGTATATAGTTCAAATGACTAATGAATGAAAAAGAAGGTGGCATTTGATAATGATTATCTTCTAGTTTACATTGTGTATTGTGAATAAAATAAATACGTGAAGTTACAAGGTCTCTTTTTACTTTGTAGTAAAATTTAAAATCCTTAATATGGTAACTCATGTTTATGTGTTTTCTTATATTCTTGAGTTTGAGGTGATATGTCTGTTTAGTATTTTAGTTTTGGGCTTCTTTCTTACATGTTCTTCTTATCATTCTATTCTGTAACATATAATAGCATTGTAGGACATTATTCTTTGATCTTTGAAATTTATGTTAAATGTTTGAAAATGGTCAACAAGATAATATTTAACGACTGTGTAATCTTCATGCTTCAGTTGTTCTCATGACTGAGAGTTGCTCTCTGATTCATGACACTCATGACCTTTTCTCACCATTGCCATCTCATTATCCATCTCTTGAGTTGGTTATCCGTGGAATGGTGAATTCATCATTCTGTTTTCTTCATTTTAAGGACTTTCTTAACTGTGGGTTATTAAATGGAGAAATTTCAGTTGTTTTCATTAATCTCCATTCTTTTAGGTAGGGCTTTTAGAACCTTTTGATGTTCGGGATGATACTCTACCTCTATGACCAGTTCTTCAATTTAATTATTAGCAGGTTGTGAAGGCTTCTCTAGTTTTAGTTGTCATCTAATGTTTTCTAGGTATTTTAGGTGGAACACTCATTTGTTTAGCCAGTATTTATTAATTTCTGTTTCTCATCTTTGATCCTATTTATTCATAGTTGTAAGATGTTTTCTTGAACTTATGTGTATTTGTTTGTTTTTCTGTGATGGGTTCAGTGTTTGGTTTGCTATGTGACTGCAAAGTCCTCCATCTTCCTAAATGGCTGTAGCTCCATTCCACCAAATACTTCACTTCCAAATCACTATGTTTGTTCAGTCATCGGGCATAAATACGGTTTCTTTTGTTTATATTCTCGTCTTTATTTCTTGCCTTTCTCCAATTACGTTCTTTGCTCCCCATTGATTGCTTGGTACGGTGTCCTTTCCTTTTTATGTTCTAGAATAGTTTTTATTAGAGGTTGGTGGATGTTCTTTCACAAGCTGTTGAAGGGGTGTTCTTCCTTCATTGTGTTTGCTGGCTCAGTAAGTTTTAATAGTCTCCATTGTTCTGTGGGTTGGCTTAGGCTTCTTTGTAATTCAGGTTGGTTACTACATAGTGGTTTAAATAAGATAGTCCTTATTCTCTTTGTTCTTTTAGAAGTTATATCTTGTAGTGGGTCTATAGATAGGCCCAGTCTCAGCTTTGTTTCTAAGGTCTTTCAAAGTATTCTCCAGCTACATCCTGATTGGTTGGAGTGCTTCTAATGTCTGGTTTGGAATCATGGACAAAGGTTAAACTGTAAGCAATTCTGCTTGTTGATAGCTATGATTCTCACATATAAGAGCACTATGCATTTTCCTTCCTGTAATCTTTTGCATGGCTTAAACCATCCTAATAACAGATTGAAAGGATCAATCTGTTTTTATTTTAAGTTAACTATTTATTTTAATAATTATTGTTAAAGATGAGATCTGCTGATATATTCAAGTGAAAATAACCTCTTTGGGAGGCCCGGAAGCTTATAACAGAATGAATTGACATCCATATCTCTAATTTTAATGTGGTGTTGGTGCTAAATACAGTTCCCCTATCCTCATGTTAGGACAATTGTAGGACATGTTATTTTAATGTGATAAATTTGATTCTCTGTAGCATATTGTTAATGGATGAAATCATTGAATCAGCTGAAATTATTATATGATGGCTCTTTTGAATATTTCCCTGTTCAGAGTCATGAAAACAATTGGTGGGGTTTTAACATTCACTTTTTGGAAGCTTACTATAAACTTCTTCAGTTAAATATAGTAACATATAAATAGTATATAAATATTAAATATATGCTTTAGTACAATTAGCACTAAGTTCTATGGAATGTACATTAAAGTCTTTAAGAAAAGGCTAAATGCAGGCAGAAGGCTGTCACAGGTAAGTCTGGAAAAAAAATGAGTTCAGAAGCATTTGTATACTTGTAAGGTAACCTAATACCTGGTACATGTATGATAATTTTCTTGGTTCTTGTAGAAAGTAGGCTGGAACAGAAGTTTTATCTTTGGGAGTTGGTGATGAATACGAGAAAGAGTTTAGAGAATCAGAAATCTTTGAAGTCATTTTTAATTAATTTTATTAATTTCAAGGCGAAAAAAAGGCTTCATTAGGATTGGGTTTAAATTTAGTATTGTTACTTTGTGATTAACGATGTTAGTGAACAAAATTTCTGTGACAGCAATTCTTTAGAACTCTTTGTTGATAGAATATTAGCTTAAACCAAGAGTGAGTGGGTAGGAATTGGAAAGTGTGTGCAAAGATATACTTGGTAGGTCTAGGTTCAAAATGGATATATAAGCTTTCAAAATCGATGGCACCATGGCTCCAACAATGGATCATCGAGGAGGATTTAGAAATCGATGACGAGTCCAACGATTTTAGCTCTTCTTTGGTAGGTATATTCAACATCAACAACGGGGAGGTTATGGGGACTAATAGTCAAAATACATGAGAGCATTCATATTTTTTATTTTAGTAAATTAATTACTCTATAAACCAATAAATGAAATACTTTGTAAATCTTGTGAAAGACAATTCTGATTTGTAGAAAGGTTTTAAAGAGTATGGTACAGTTTTCTACTGGTATGAAAGCTTTAATGTTACTGGGTTGAACAACATACTTTCTTACTCTGAATAGGTCTTGTCATGGGGTTGCAGAAAAGTGTTTATGTTTGTGAGGTCAGAGTAAGTGAGAGCTTCCACAATGTGAAATATCACTTTAATGGTGTTCTCACTTCTTAAACGGAATCTGCATTTGGTAACCAAAAAGGCCAGGTGTAGCTGGTGGCCTGGCCAGGCAGCAATGGTCTTTGGTCCTTTAATGGTTTGTAAATACCACAGTATGACAAAATGTGTTTTTCTTCATTTTGTGGGGTGCATTCAAACATCATGTTCTTTTTTTTTAGCTAATCTATGCTTATTATTATTCCCAGCTCAAATTAAAATAATGAGTTCATTTTATTCTCACCTAACTCTACAAATTAGCGATTAAATAGTTTATTGGTCTTTATTCTCTGCACTTCTTGACATGAAATTTAATTAACAGGTAATTAAGGTTGAATTTATTTGACTACATCTCATGTATTGTGTACATTTTTGACAGTTGCCTTTAAATATTATTTTACAAAGTAGTAAAATTAAAATGCTTGTTCGTTTGTCCTTTCGAATCTGTTTTTCTCTTTTTTAAGTTCATATCTGTATTATTTTGATCTTCTTTTCCTTTTAGTCCTTTGATTTTGTTTTGTTCACTATTTGTTTTGTTTTTGTGTAAAGACGAGGTGCAATAGAATATATGTATAGTGTTTGAGGCTAAATACATTAATTAAAATCATGAATCCTTATAGGACCCTAACGGTGGCTCCACATGGTGGTAGCTACAGTGAGGTACGTTTTAAGATCGGTATGGAACTTTGATTGTCACCTTGTAATTACATTTCTGACCTCTGCTTTATTATACATAATCATTTTATCACCAAAACAGGCCTTCTCTGAACTGCATTTTTGCAAGAAAAACATCCGATCCAATGGGTTTTTTTTTTAATTAGTTTAAAATCACTTATAGAGAAGAGTAATATACACGTTATTCGAGCCTTGGCTTTGTGAGAAATGTGGCATGTGAAAAACTAAAGTTAAACTTGCCCACTAAGGAAAATAATCAGGACATTTGCTAATGCTTCCCCGCCGTGAAGTGTCGACCTTGGATTCCACATTCTTTGCACAATTAAAACACATTAGACAAAAAATATTGTTGTTTCTAAAAAGTCAAGATCTATCACTTAAATTTAGGCTGAAAGAAATAAAAAACAGCAAACACAAACACCGGAATCATTAAACATCATGGTAGGGTGGAACACCAATAATGAGGTGCAAGCTCCATGTACAAATGTTCTCCTTTGTTTGTCCACTAGGGGTTGCGCTCTTGTTGGAACACCACACAACGAGGATCCTTCCTCATCGCTGGGGGAAAACTTTCTCTTTGTCCTTGTCTCGCATATAGTCACGTCACCAGGCGTGGGTGGTGTTTATCACGATGGTGGTGTCGACCAACTGTGGTTCTCTTGAACTTTGGCGGGATGGATGCAATGATACGAGGGGGTGAAGGTGGTTGTGAAGAAGAATTGAAATTTCGTGGGGCCATATTTGGGCGGGGAAGATGGGGTGGCGGGGGCGGGAGATCATCACGGGGGTGGTGGTGGGATCTCACGCCCAGTTCTTGTGTTCGGGTACTGATATTAGGAGGAGGAGATGAGGGTCTGGAAGTGGGAAGAGAGGGCGCAGGGATGTGACTTAAGAGGTGTGTCTGCCTCATACGGTGGTACGATTAGGCATGGTAGGCAACTCAAAAGGTGGTAGGGATGCGGAAGCGAACGAGGGTGGACGAGGTGAATGAGAGTCGAAGGTGGTAGTAACCGGATTAGGAAGCTCTATTTAAAGTGCGGCGGAAAGCCCGTTCTCAGCTCAATGCAACAAGATGTGAACTCATATTCTTCATTTGAAGTGAGAGCGAGGGTCTATACACGGTGAGAGGCAGAAGCTGCGCATCGTGGAAGGAGTGGTAGATTTCTCTGCCGCCCAGCAAATGTTAAATACCGAGCATAGTATAAAGTGCTCACTAAGCCTGATTGTTGGTAATGTGATCGGTGCGGGTGAGGGCTACTTGGGAGGCTGAGGTGAGAATGATGAAGGTTCTAAGCCTTGTTTCGAAACAAGCCCTCATGGTAGTGTGACCATTGGAGCCATTCCTAGGCTGGTCGTGGTGTCAGGCACGCCAACCCAACGTCCCATCGGCTTAATCATAATGAGCACGTGGGAGGCTAAAGGTCGTGGGCTTCGCAGCGGTTTAGACTAACACTGTCACAGCGAGCTACGACCACCTTGGGATGAAGCTGAACAAGGCTAAACTAGTTCAAGACGACTTTATCATTAGCCTCCAGCCAACATGATGTTGTGTGCAACATTAAAAATAAACAAATTAAATAATGTTCAATACGGAAAAAAATGCTTAACATCCTACCATTGGTGGTCCTCTGGTGGGTGATAGCAATTTCCTTCCAAAAAGAGTATTTTATTTACCTACATAACCATAAATGATGTGGTACCTTTCCATAATCTAATTTAACATGCTACTGTTTCTCTTATAGAATCCCATTTGATTACTTTTTACTACTTAAAAATCCTTGACTTTGGTTTGCCTTGTCATTATTTTTAATTTTATATTAGAATCACTTTTATTGATGTAAAAATATACTGATTTTGGTACAAATGAATGGTATAAGATTTGTCCTTCTGGATATCATTTGGGTTGAACCACTAACTTAGTTCTTGAATCATCTTGTCTCACTAGAATTCTATAAATAGGATGGAAAAACAACATCCATTATATACTACAGGACAAGTAAGTAGTGCAAACCAGACTTCTTTATGCAAGTATTTTGTCTACATGAGCATGGCCAACTTTGTACTCAGAGTTTTCTGTTCTTCTGGTTTCTTTCATTGTTCATTCACAAGCATGACCAGAGATTCTGAAAGTCCAGCCCACAAAGGTAATAGGTGATGGAATAATAAAGTTAAATGTGCAATATTTATTTACAAAGTCTATACTTTTGATTTGCAGCGGCACGTACTACGATGATCTTTGTGAGGTCATAATCGCAAAAGGATATTGCTTTGAGAATGAATGGTAGAATACGTAGCTTGTCTGAAGGGCAGCTTCTGCTAGCAATAGTGACAAACATGCTAAAAATCATTGTCATGAGTGGGGAAGGGTGGAGGTGAATTTCACCAGTGAAGTCTAGGGCCAATTCCCTAAAGCCATTGTTTAACAGAGATGGGTTTGATGGGTAAAAATAATAGTTTTTTATTTCATAGGTAAACATTGCATGAAGGTATATGCTTTATAATATCTACAAAAAAGTAGGCATGAGTAAAGTGCCCTCATGATTTTATAAATGAGTTGATTTCCGGTGAGGTGTCTATATGGTCTTTGTGAGTTCTTGTGTTTATATTGTATTTCAATAAATAGTTAGGTAGGCCTCCTACCATGATTTTAAAATAAATCATACTCTGTGATACAATACTTCATTCCTTTCATTTTAAAAATCTAAAAACACAGTTCTAGATAAACTAGGAGGAACTTGAGTTTGGTAAAACAAATATGATGTCCATGAAATTTCGTTGATAAAGCTTTGATCATGGTCACCATCTCTTCCACAGTCATCTAATTGAACAATAAAATTGCCTCTAAGGCCTCGCAAGGTTAAGTTAGCGGAAAAAAAAATAAAGTTTATTAAACAACACAAGTCGATTGTGGGCTTTATTTCAATATCATGTTCAAAATAATGGAAATCATTTTATCTCTTATAGACATTCAACAGAGTGGAAATTTCCTTTACTACTACGTTTGGGACATGCCTTACAATTATCACGTGCTGAACAATATGTAGCACAGAATCCTAGCTGTTACCTAAAGCAAGATACTTTCCATTATGTTATGCTTTAGTAGCAACATCTCTTAAAGTTGCTGAAAAAGTGAACATACTTGGGTGTTCTTTTATAACCAGACTATACAGTGACCCGTGCAAACAAAAAGAAAAATTATAAAGATGTGAGAATTAAGACTTGTATTAGAATGATTGCTCTTGTAAGAACATTTAATTAAATTCAAAATATGTTTAGCTCTACATATAAAACTGTATGTTGAATGTTTTTAACATATTATTCAATTCTAAGTTAGTTCTACTAAATTGAAATGATATTCTAAGTTAATTTTACCTAAAAATGCCTATAATTATTTGTTCTGGGATGGGTGTAACCTTAAAGTGCCTCCTTTCTGTGGGATCTATCACAGTTTATATTTGAATAATGTATCCTGGAGACAATACATATTAGTCCAAAGAGGTATCTTTGGCATTTGGTAAATACCAAATTTTGCATTTTAATAAAAGCTCTTCTAAAATGATCTACAGATATTCTTTGTCTATTTTGAAATCATATTTTCATCTGAATAAATGTAGTAAGGTCTTTTGTGATATACAGCAAAATCTATATCCATGGATGCGGAAGTAATAATTTAATAATCCAAAAGCATTTTAAATGTGAAAGTCCCCAGGGTAGTGACTATTATTTGCTTGATCTTGGTTGGACATAAGGATGTGATTATCCAAAAAATTCATAATGATGACATTTAAGATGATCCAACTACTATTGTGTAAAATATAGATCATTTTTAGGAGAGAGATAGTTGTCTTTAGGGATACTTTTGTTTGAACAAATCTTCAGTTTGATTTCTGTTCTACAGTAGGAACTAAGTTTGAGACCCATTCGAATATGTAATGGTGATTACTATGATTTGTGCCTCATACATCCTTTTTACTTCTTTTTCAATCAATGGCATGAAACTAGGTTTATTCTTCTAAGTTCACTAAGTAGTTTAAATTAAGTGGGTATTTTATGTGATTGTATCTTTTTGGTGTCATGATTTAAGGTCTTGTAACTCAGTGGGAACATCTTTTAAATTTTTAAAACAAAATTTACCAGCAACTTTAACTTTTCTATTAGATAAATACTTTGGATAATTTGATGTTGATTTTGTTTTGTTCTATGCATATTAGTGATCCAAAGGTCCAGCATTTTTATTTTATATATCATCATTTGAATCATTAAATCTTCTAATAGGAGAAATGCTTGCTTAGTGAAAAGTTATTTTTAAGTTTAAAACAGGTCTCATTTATATTTACTATTAATTTCTCTAATTTACCTATTTCTATCTGTTGAATTGGGTTAATGAATCAATCTAAATTGTTTGTCTAACTCTACACTATATATATTCTTCTTTGTACAATAAATTATCTATGTTTAAAATTTTAGAATTCTCCATAAATGCTAAGTTATAAATTTAATCTTAACAAAAAAATATATAAATATTTCAAGTTATATAGAATAGACTGTCTGCCTTTAGTATCTTTGATGTAGTTTTTGGGCACAGAAAAGGAAATTTGTAGTGATCTTTTGGAAAAAATAAACTAAAGCTGAAACTTGCATGTTTGCTTTTAACTTTGAACAATAATAAAGTCAAGTTTAAATAATATTTAATCGGTCAAATGATTTCTCTTGTATTTATTGATCTAACATTATTCATAGAATGTCTCCTTAAACTTGTTTGGTCAACCATGATGAGAACAAGCTCCTATGTTTCTGATTTTGGTCTCAAGTTAAAAGCATTGTACTCTTTCCATATTATTTAACATTTTAAGTTCATTTAAATGCATAGTAGAATAGTTATAATTTTCATATTATTTGGTTGAATAAATACGCATAACAATTTGTTCATGAACCCTTCAAAGTCTAGGTACACATAGGTTCATGAAATATATTATCATGCTTCTTTGTATTTACTTTTACACATTTTGTATTTATTGTCTTTTCAGTGTTTTAATTCCTGGGCTGAAAAGTCCTGTAGTCTTCACAGAATGACTGAGATAGTTACATGTGGGTTTTTCTACACTAAGCCATATGTTCCATTAGTTCTCTCATCATTAAGCTTTTTAAGTTTGACTAAATCTTGGTGTAGCATATGACATACTAGCTGTGAAGATCCACCATTTCCCTCCCCATGAGCAAGATAATAGCATTTTCATGCTGAGAGGATGTCAACATTTCAATATCCATGAAAATACTCTTACAGAGTGTGGACTGAGTGACATGCACACGTCTTTTATTAGGCAAGACATTTAACTTTTGGAATCAAAAAAGAGAAAGATAACATATGATCTATTTATATCTAAATCCAATGTTTCCATGATTTCCTTTTGGCATTAAGTTGTGTGATGTAGATCTAGCATAACATTGTGTAAGAGATTGATCATGAATACTCAAGCTAATGTGTAGAAAGGCTGCTGTACTTAGTGGCACTACATTTACCTTAGGACCAAATAGTAATTTTGGTTGACCATCAATTATAGATTAACAGTCTTTCTTCTACTTCATTGTATTCATTGTTTAGGTAGTTTTTGATTTGTATAAATCATATTTTAATGGTCTGGCTTCAAAGAATTGGTATTTTCAGTAGCTATTTTAGCTTCAGATGTTAAATAGGACTTCAGGTTTTCTAAAATTGAGTGATTTCTTCTTTACCAATTAGGTTTGGTGTTTTCTCATCTTTGTCTACGATTGCTGGTTTTTTAGTCTGGCTGTTCAGCATGTTTTTTATTTTTCAATCTTCTTTCTTGAGATGGTTTGGGTAGGAATTGTAGTTTTTGGTAGAACTTTGTTTTGGCGATGGTTGAAGTTTTGACAATATTTGTTTTGTTTTGAAGTATCAACGGAAGTTTTATCGATGCTTATTTTTTGAATATCGTTGATTTTTATAGCAGTAGGTTGAAGTTTTACTTGATGGTTGATTGGTATGAGCTGAAGTTTTATGTGAGATGATTGGGGATCATCATATGTGATATCTGATTTTAATTGGGTGTCTAATCTTTGATGGAGGATTTTGAACTTCTAGGACAATTTGTGGTACTTTGGTTGAGAGGGCTTCTCTTTGCTTTCCAAGTACGAGTTTGGGCATTTTTTCTTAGTAGTGGATTCTACATTTTCTTATCCCTAAGGTATATTGCTTGTGGAAGAGCTTCCATTATTGGCTATCCATAACCTTTCTTTATAATCAAAATTCTCTTGAGATTCTAATGTGTTTGTTTAGCAGCATGTATAATTCTTGTTCTTCTTGAGTAAGAAAAACAGTATTATCATCATGTCCAAGTAAGTTAATCTGGCTATGTTGTCTTCTTCATTTTGGTGAGAAATTTTAGCCACAATTCTCTTGGAAAGGGTGGTCTTATTTGTTGATCGGTCTGAGATTCTCTAAATTTGGGTGTTTTGATTCTTCTAAAGTTTGGATTTCTTATTTGAGTACCTTGTTGTTGATTATCCCACTATGGTTTTCCTTTCCATGTTTTCTAATCTGTAGTCATTCTTTCCATGGTTTTCTAAGCTATCTATCTTCTTGTGGTCTTAGATGGTTCATCCTTAATAGTTACTCTTCATTTGTTTCTCATTCTAGCTCTTCAACTAACAAATTTTCTTCTACACTAACAACATTACTTTTCATACATCTCTAATGTCACAAGGGTTCTTTCTCTCGGTTGGTATGACATATCATTGCCCAAAGTAATACGGAAATTTGATTAAATCTGGATACATTGGGGTTTGATGTTCTTTGAATAGCATTGTAAATACTATTAAATCTAGTACAATAGTCTTGAACATATTCATTGGGTGCTATTTTTGTATTTTTTTCATATTCGAGATAATATTTGTAAAGGATTCATTTTATTTTTCTCCATCTATTGGTAAACATTCTGTGGAAAGCAACTAAGTAGAGAAATACTACCAGTGATTAAAGATTTAAACATTTATTTACATCACCTACTAATATTTCGACAAACAATCTCATTTGAAAAGTATCGTCATCCTTGCTTGCAATTCAAAGTATCGATCCTTTTGTATGTTAACGTAGGTGTATGCGGCTTACATACCATCAAAGTGAAAGATTTTACTTTTTGGTAATCTGCAGGAGCATGGCATGTAATTGGTGGCAGGACCAAAGGAACATGTCTAAAATTTATGTGGCTAAGATTCTAGCTTTGCTAGGAGTAAATTTTGGTGGTGATGAGCTTGCTAAGTATATGGATGAATGGAGACACTAGAAGATGTAGTTTAGATGTTGGAAGATGTGCTTGGAAATGAGGTTGAAGGCTACTGAAAATGTATTGTAAGTGTTTTGGAATGGAAATAAAACTCTCGATTTGAAAGGGAAGCTTAGGGGATGAATGATTCAATGGAATGGTATTAGTGGAAATAATAGATAGGTGGTACTAAATAAAGATAAATTTACAGGATATGAATGAATGGTAGAAGGATTAGGGGAGTATAAACGCAAAAATCGATTTAATTCAGCATAATGTTGAGGTAAACTGTCAGTATCTTAATCAAATATGTAGTCAAAGCCTCCATTTATAAAATGGTTCTAGGCTTGTTGATACGAATCAAGTGATTGAATGAAATTAGGATCTATTACTACTAACGAACTGAAATTTCGATTTAGTTCTAAACAAAGAGTGTTCAGTAAATAAATCAAATTCAATATGTTTTTAATCTTGATAATTCTTTGGGGGTAGAATTTTCTCTTTGATTATTAATTGACATATCCTAGACTTTCTACTTTTTATTTTTCTTTAAAAATGTGTCGGGATCATCCATAATTATAGGGTTGTGGATGGAGATGAGACTTAGTGAGTATATTGTTTTTGGAAACTGATTTTAATTTTTAATGAAATATTGTAACAACCTAAATAAAACTTAAGGGTGAAAATAAATAAAATATTTCTTTTAAAGGTTTATTTTAAAAAACTAGGTACAATTCCAAATTATAGTAACGATGTATTATCACTCCAATAATTTCCTAGGGTTGTTAGGATTTTTATTTTCAATAAATGTTAGAGGTAACCACAAACCTACTTTGAGATAAGATCTAGCCTTCCCTAATGTCGAGAGAAGACTCTGTATTTATTATTCCAGCTTTGTTGTTTTAATTTGATTTTAGGCCTGATTGTAAGATTGATTGGTTTGATTTTGGTTTGGTTTGGTAGTGGAATTAGGTTGAATGGATGAATGGTTGTATATTTACCATTGAGCTGTAGGCATGGGAGTCGAAAGTGTCGAAAAACATGATTGAATCAAGGTCTAAAGGAAGTGTTCTTGAAGGTAATTTGAAAGAATTCGGATCTTTTAGGGTGGTTGATGAAGTGGTTTCAATGAAATTAAGAGAAGTTAAGGATTCCCTCAAGTTTGTTGGATAATGAAGAAATGAAAGGTCAATCGGGGAGTGTAGGGAGAATGAAAAATTCCTAATACGGATATCAAAATAAAACATGAAAAATGAATATGGGTTCATAACGAGAGTGTATGAAGCAATTTGAAATAATATTCTGTGTTATATAATTTAACTTGGAAAACATACAAGTGCTTGAAATACTTAATAAGGTAACAATTGAACAATAGAAAGAAACTTCCTTTGAGCAATGCAACACATGAATCACCTTAGTACAGTACCTTTTATTCATATGCATTCAATGCGGCCAGCTTAGAAATATTTACAATAAACCTAGGGTTTAGGATCAGTAACTTTATAGAAATGTTAGGAAATCCACACAATACTTGAATTACGAAGTATTTAAACAAAAAAATATTAAAAAAATATCTACAAATGACAGGAATTATTTAAGGGTGCATAATATATTCGCTTTGAGAAGATGCAGAGACAACTATCTAATAATACGAAATTGTCTTTCTTTTATTGATTTAGCTATTTGTTGTTTGATCTTTTTGTTATTCATCTCATGATTTTTTTCTTTCTGTTGTTGTCTTCTTTCTATTTAGTGTCTTTCACAACTGTATTTTCATGCGATTCTCCATAAACTACTGTTTTTTCTTTGATACTCTTTCTGTCTTTAAACTATTACTACTTTTCTTTTAACATCCATTCTATTGTTTTCACTTTCTGTATGTAAATCATTAACTTCTCCCAGGCCTCTTCATACAGTGATTTAATTTCATTGTTAAGAAAATTTCTGTCGACCCCACCATGTGTTTTTGCAAATGTAGGCTTATTGATGAAGAGATGTTTATAATGCTAGAGATAAAAGAGGTTTTCAAACTGATAGAGCACTTTTCTTTGTCATTCCTTTCATGGAGGGAATTTTTAATGCTGTTCATACAGCTTCACCCTCTAATTTTCTTATCATAATATTCATGTTTCATCGGCTTTGTCATTTGTAGCAAAGTATTTGGAAGGCCTTTCATCTCAAAATATCAATTTCACCATGAATCTAGTTGTGGTAAGCTGGCCTTATATTCAAGTTGTGTCATTAAGTTCCTTTTAAAGGAAATTACATTTCTTCCTCAAGGGATTGTTTCGGTCCTGTCTTCATATCAATTTCTTGGAAGTTCTTCATTTGTTCTTGAATTAAGAAACTTAATTTATTGGCCTCTTTTGGCTTTTTACCAAGTTCTTCCTTGAATTTCTAGATAGCTTTAGTTGCTTCCTTGATCAAATATTTTTTTCAAAGATAACTTGGATGGATGGCCAAATGTCATTAACGAGTTAATGATATTGTTGATCTTCTTTTCTTGAGAAAGTGGTTCTACCTTTTTTCAATGTAAGTTCTTTCTCAACTTGTGTACTCTATCGAACAAATCTGCTTGAATTTTGTGTTTCATTCTTAGCATGATTTGAACTAGTTTCTTTTCGTATAGACTTTTTATTGTTCTTTAAGTCTAATTTTATTTCATTTACTGTTTTGGACATATCCTGCATAGCTTTGATTAGTATACTTGCTTCATCACTAGGATGAGATGATGTTGTTGGTGAATGTTCTTTTAAAGTAGTGTCCCCAATGTGGAATGGAAGCATTGTGTGCGATGTTGTTTTGTTGGTGTGAAGTGGAGGAAGGAACTACTACGATATTTGTGGGGAATAGTAGTAATAGGTTTCTTCCATGTGGCCTTTTCTCACCAATTTGTCCCATCTCATTCTCCATCTCTTTTTTAGTTGAGTTGTCAGGCGAATGAGGATTCATGTTCATATTTTGTCCTTCATTTCCAAGACTGTAGCCTATGGATATGGGTAGGGTCAATTTCGATTTGTTTTTCAATGCAACAATGTCTACATTCTTTTTTATTGATGATTTCTTCGCAATTTTGATGTTTTAGGGATCATATCCTACCTCTAGGCAGTTCTTTTTTAGGTTTTAATTTTTGTCCTTAAAAGCACATGAGAAGCCTTCTCTAGTTTAATTGTCCTCTAATGTTTTCTAGGTATTTTTGAATTTTTTTACACTGTTAGCTTTGTTGGTCATTGTGGAGTATATGTTTCTCCGACTTGCTTATGGAATTCTATTTGGTCTGACGGATGGTCTTTGGCTTGAACTTCATATATATTTTCTTATGATCATTTGTTTTTAGTTCTTCTTTGTGGGTTCTGAAAGTCTGTCCATCTTCCTAGTCTTGTAATCAAATGTTGAAAGTAACTTTGCTTTTGGTCACTATGTGTCTGTTTCCGGTATTGGGCATAAATGCTTCTTTTGTCCTCATTCCCAGGAATTGATTTCTTATGCTTCTCTAGTGCTCCTATTCTTTATCGGTTGGTTTACTTGGTAATTTATAACTGTATGTTGTTACGAATGATCTATGTGTTAGAGTTGATAGGTGGTAGGTTTCCTCATTTTGGAGGTACATTCCTTTAACTTGTTGTATATAGGATTTAACTTGATTTCTTCTTTACATAGTTTAGATTTGGTTTAGTGGTTTTGGTAAATGTGATCACTTATTCTCTTGGCCTTTTAAGTATTATCTTGTGGTGAAGATGTGGTCATTGATGTCCATTGTTCTCTAGCTCTTTCAAAGTATTCTCCAACTTATGCAGCTAATTGGAGTACTTCTCAATGTCTGGTTAGAATCATGGACAAAGAGTTAACAGCTTGATTCTTCTTTGGTAATTCTAAAGGATCATACTACCACTTGCAATTTTCTTGAACTTGAATTCTATAAGTAATTTGTACTATGACCATCGGTCTGTTATTTAGGATGAAAGGCCTAATTAGGTTTTTTATTTTATGAGCATTTTGCCTTATTCTTTCTAATAGAAAGTTCACTTCGCATCAAATTTTGAGATGCTGATATATTCAGAAATTACCAAACCTCATTGGGAGGTATGTTCTTGGGCAGCTTATGTGGAGTGATTTGACATCCATATGCTCTAATTTCGATGTGGTTCTTCTATAAATACAATTACTGTCCCCTCGTATTTCGGACAATTTTAAAACCTTATTTATTTCGTCATTGACATTTGGTTGTTGCTACTTCAAGCATATTGACAATGGGATGAATAAATGAATCAATAGTTGTTGTAGGTAAACTACGCAGAATCTTTCCTAATTAAGGAAGTCCAAAAAACGGTTAGGGATTGCCCTCGATTTCCATTTTGGAGAGCTTACTATAAACCTTTCAGAATTGAAAGTATAGGAACATATGAAACAAAAAAGAGCGAATACTTAAACATATCTTTCAAAATGTGATTTAATAGTTTCATAGATAACATCTAATAAGTACTGAATCGCAGAGCGAAAAATTCGTTCCGGGTGCGGCCCGGCCTAGGCCGCTGCTTCGCTCCTGCCTTGTCGGGAGCGCTTGCCTCGGCGGCCCTCCTCGAAGGGTCTTGTGCATTCCTTATGCCCTGGTTTCTTACACGAGCTCTTGTGCGGCTCTTTTCTGACCGAAGCTTCTCTTGCGAGCACGACGCCCCGATTTTCGACACTGTGCTCTTGGCGAGCCCGAGGGCGCTTCGTTCCGTGTGCTTCCATGTGCGGCGCCGCGGGCTCGCACGCCCGAGCTTTGTGGGGTCGTCATCAATGGGCACCGCCTCCTTCATCGACATTTTGCCTTCTCGATACGGTCGCATCCCTTCCCAAAAAGCTATCGAAGGCTACAAAGTTTGGCAAACGCCTTGGTAAACGTGCAGAATCTCTCTGCCCGGGCGGGTTCGGTCACCCTTTCTGTGTTTGAGAAACTGTAACGGGTCGGTTCTTCAGGCTTTGCTTCTCCCAACAGGCTCCACGGGCGGGTCACACGGCCCAGGCCCGGTTAAAGCGGTCACTTCGTACTTTCTAAGTGAGGATTATTGTTTGAATTCACTGAAAAGAAGATAAGGACACGTCGCCATAGCGGCCCCTACATACCAATAGCCCTACATTTGTGTCTGTCTGATGAACGCCAAGTTTTGATCCTACGCGGACGTCCCCACATCGTCCACGTGTAGATTAGGCTACCCAATGCCCGGTGCATTGTTGGAGCGAAGTCCCTTCAACACATTAGAAACACCTTGACCGTGTATTGACCATGCAAAACGATGTAAATATCGATGCATTTGTATGAATTTACGTTAGAATTGAAGCTAAAGGTTATGGTTTTCTGAGCAATAAATATCGGAAGTTAGAAGCTGGACACATGTACAAGCTGGACTATGAGTAACTTTCGTTAAAATGGGGAAATATCATGTTTACGGACCCTTTGTGAAGAGATATAAAAACGACCAAAAATGAAAGAAGAACGAGATGGGCTTTGGACTCGAGTTAAAAGAAACCAAAAAGCTGTGCAAAAACCCCTAGATACGGTAACATGAATGGTAAAAGGGCTAAGGCAGGCAACGGAATCAAGCACTCTCTTGGAAAACAAGGGAAATACGGTGCCCCCGATTCGCTACGACGATGAAAGACACAAAAAATAGAGATACGAGAAAGAAAGGATACGCCCCAAAAAAGTCCCTGCGGGACAAAAACAAGCTGAAAGCAAGCTGAACGGAAGGACAAAAGAGAACCTGGAGAAGGTGAGGAAGTCCCGAGTTCGGAGGACTCGAGAAGAAGAGAAGGTGAAGACGGGGGACTGTGAAAAACCGGTTAGAAGACACGCCGAGAGCCAAAAAATATGTGAAAAAGAGAGGCAGAAACTGCAAAAGACAAAGTTCGAAGTCAACGCCTTTATAAAGAAGCTCTTGGTTACGACTTCGAAGTCAACGATAAGCCTCGAGCTCTAAAGGGCTCCACTCTCAACCAGTGATGAAGATTGTCTCTTGGAATTGTGGGGAAGTGCTGGGGAGCAAAATAAAAAGAAGAAGCCATTAAAAGCTTGATGAGATCTTAATTTCACCGCGCACTCCTCATCCGAAGTTAAAATATGAAGGACAAGGCCTTCCTCCAAGTCATTAAAACTATGGAAGAAAAGTGAAAGGTAGTTGTCGGCTGCGTGAGTACCTCGGGAGCTGGAGGCACTGGAATCCAAACAAATATTCAGATCAAAGAAATCGTATTGTTTGAACACCCATTGAACATTTCATGCCTGCGTCGACTCGGACGAGACCCTATGTCTTTTCAACGTGCTCTGTTCCCGATCGAACGGAGAGAAGAAGGTGTTGGGACCCGCAAGAAATTTTAGCGAGAATCGAGAAGTTTGTCGACCTGTCGCTGCCGAGGGATTAAATCTCACTTTATCATATAACGAAAAGCGAAAGGTGTTATCGGAGATCCGAGCGAGAAACGAGTTGAGGATCTTGCTCCGAGGAGCAGGACATCGATCGACATTAAACCATCGTCGAAAATGGAAAATACCCACTTGGACCAGCAAAGACTTGATCGGGACACATGTTTCGCAAGGTTAGACCGGTTCTTCGTTCAGCTCTTTTCTTATTGTGGATTAGAATCAAGAATGCATATCCTTCCTTGTGTTGTCTCGACCACGAGACCTATAAAGCTAAGTCTTCACGGCTCCTGCGGACCCAAGGTCCCATCCCTTTTAAATTCAGCCCCCGCACAGGCCGGGGCACTCTCACTTTGTGAAACTTGTAAAGAATGGTTGGAAACTCCCACCGTCAACGAGATTACTGCTTTCTTTGTTTGGAGGAAAAACTTGGGAAGAGTAAAAGATGCTTTGAAAATACAGACACGTCCTTCCTAATCTGGGTGGAAAGGAAAAGATTCAAGAAGTGCCTTGAGGACCTCATCTCAATTTACGAAAATGAAGGTCTGAAAAGATATTCTTGTGGTGAGCCTTCGACGCGAAAGCTTCTCGAGCGAGCTGACGAGGAAGAATACGGGATTAAATCTCGTGAGCTGCGGCTCAAAGAGCGAGCGATAAAATTCATCCTTCTTCCAAACAGCTCAAGCCGGAAAAGTTCAATTCCACATTTCAAATCAAGAAGAGAACATGACACGGAGGCTGTCAAAGCATAAGAAATGCGCTATCTCATTTCAAAAGGTGTACACGGTGAAGAAGAGGGGATGGGGCTTATTTCTAATTCTCTAAACGAAGGAGTTCCATCTACGGTTTCTGCCGGAAAAGAATGTTGGAAGGCGGGGTCTAATAAACAAATAAAGGCTGCCCTCTTTGCAATGAACGGTGAGCCCGGGCCTGACCAAGCTTCTTCTTGGGATTCTTGGAACACCAAGCCCAGCCCGGATACGTGGAAAAAGACTTGTCGAGAATGATCCGAAATCTCTCAAACATGAGAAAATACGGAAGTACCAATTAAGCGTGGCTCATTCCCCGAGAAAAAGGTGCCAATTCTTCTCCAGTTTCGCCCTATCTCGCATGCAACATAGGTTACAAGTGATAACAAAAGTAATTTCCAATAGGCTGAAAACCATTCTTTCGACCTGTCATTACGAAATCGGGGAGGATTTATTCGAGGAGAGAACGGTGCGTGAACATTTTGTCTGCAGTCCAAGAAGCGATCCATTCAACGTTGCTACGGAAAGAAAAGGAATGATCATCAAATTAGACCTCGTAAAGCGCCTTTGATGGGGTGAGGCATAGATTTTTGTTGGATATCGCACACAGAACGGCTGTTAACTTTGTTCAATGGATCAGAGGCTTACCATCAGCCAAACCTGGATTGCCCCTTTGGTGAATGGGAGGGCTCCCAGTTTCTCAAAGCCTCTGAAGGGGTGAGACAAGGGTCCCCCCTCTCCCCTTGCTCTTTGTCCTCCAAGCCTCTGTTCAGGCTTCCTCTTGAATAAAAACAATCTGCCAAAAATCATGGGTACGAACATACATAGGAAGAGTTAAAAATATAAACACGTACGCTATTTTATTGATGACTCTCTCTTGATGAGTCTTGCCTCCTTGATGTAAAAAAATAAAGATGTGTTGCTGAATGTCTATTATGAGGGCCTAGGGCAACAGCATAACAAAGTCAAATATCATCTCACAAGATATTCTTTGTGACATAACTCCATGATATCTCCAGTGCCCCAGCATGGTTTTACGACCCTCCTCTTCCATGGTCCTCATTCCGAAATGCTTAGGGCTCCCTATTGCACACCAAAAATACGCCTCAACAAAGGCAGGCGCCTGCAACACGGCAGGTGCCAAGGCCAAAATTCCACTCTGAGGCTGATTGGCTCAATCTGGTAAGATAGTGTATACATAAAAGTTGTCTTGAAGCATTGCTTGCCATTTTTCAATGTTCTTGTTATGATGGCTCTATTGTGGCATCATGAGGAAAATAGAGATTACATCAGAAACATATTTTGGAAAGGTGGCAAAGACAGGAAAGAAAATCCCTCTTTTAAAAATTTGGGATATAATCTCTTGCTACCCGAGAATGGAGGGTGAGTACCAAGATTTCGAAACATCGTGAGGGGCAAAATATTGTTAGCACAGGAGCAAAAGCACTATGGAAGAATAATGAGCCCAAATCCGGGTTGGTAGGATGAGCGTTGTGGAAAAAAATACTTTCGTGGCCGGAAGGAGCACGATGTGCGGACAACCCCATTAGGGTCCCCCAGGCAGTGATCCATAAGATGTGCACAAAAGTCTCCATTTATTTCAATCCCCATGTGCCTTTCTTACGTTCACTGAAAATGGAAAGCGCATAAATATAGGAAAATAGTATTATGAGTTTGTGAGCCCCTTAACGTGCATTTTGTCTAGCCTTGTTAAAAATGGAGTTGAGCAGGCTGGCCTCAAAGCTACGTAGGATATTTCTAAATGGGAGAACGGTAGGGCGGGCGGAAGCTTGGGTCCTAAGGTCTCTTGGCAACTATCGGTCTTCTTGCACCCTTTTAAAAGGCAAAAGCCAAAATGTTATTGAGAAAAAAAAAAAGGCTGCGTTGTTGGGGACGACCCACAAGTGACCCTGCTGTGGTGCGGGGATACGCGGTAGATCTCTTTGCATACTCCATTCCCCCAACCGGAAGCCTTGGGGATCTAGTCTCGGACACCAGTCCCCAAAATTTATTTTCTGCCAGCCGTACGCTGCCACCACCAAAAAATCTTGTTGTTGAACTCGGAAGAGAGGCTTTGCCGAGGCCATCTGTTGTCCACTTTGTGGGGCTGATGAAAGAAATTCCCCCATCGGTATATTGCCGTAATTTTAACAAAATTTGAAGCCCGCCGACCCTGGAACCGTCTTCGCATCACATCGGATGTTCGACACAGCTGTCAAGCCCAATCAAAGTACACGGAAGCACTATCGAGAATGTTCCCACATCAAAAAACTGTCGTTCTCCCCAAAATCATACTTGCAATTATGGTTGGAAAAGAAATCATAGGATCTTGAAGATAAGAAAAATGATCCAAAAAAGTTTGTACGGATTAAAATTAAAAGTCGACAAGGCGCTTTTAGGTGGCTACGATGGGCGGAATCTTAGTTCACAAGATGTTGGTTAGGCGCTTCTCTTGATATGCATTTCATGGATATTGTCGAACTAAACTCCTCTATATCACAACGTAGTTAAACGCCAAAGACGACTTCTAAAGTTGTGGTAAAAATTCAAAAATTGCTCTCTTCTTTTCGTGAGAATATAAGAAATCATGGCATTACAAGGCGGGTAGTGTTGTAAAAATACGAGCGCATTGTTTCCAGTTGCGCACCAGGGTGTGACCTGACCAAAGTATCAGCGGAAACGGCCTTTTCAGGGTATCGGCTTGACTTATCTTTACGGTATAAATGATGCATTGGTTTTGATTCCCGGTCCATCATAGAAACCATTGGACAACTCTTCTCTGCTAATTTAAAGTTGTCAGGAGTTGATGGCGAATCGAAGATTAATCTAGGAGTTTCGTTCTTCCATGTGATCGGGGAACAATAATAAGAAGAGTGGTGAAGCCTTACGACGGTCCTCCTTCCTTGGAAAGCCCTTCTAAAGAAATAGGAGTCGAGCTTGGGATCCCATCCTTAATGGGTTTCAAAGGATTTCTTTGTCTTATTAAAAACGAGTTTGTTGTCTTCGACACTCTAGGAAAGATGAATAAGATATACATCTCGGCTCCATGACTTAAGCAGGCTCGGTTGTGGGGAGGTATTTGTGGCTACAACCAAGGAAGGAAATTCGACTACCACCCCGCTGTAATCTGAAATAGGGCATTTTCAAAGATAATACACTACAATGGCAATTTCTGTCAAAAAAAAAAAAACATCTAATAAGTACTAGAAAAAGAGACAAATGTGGAATCAAGAGGGTTGTCTGAGGAAGAATATGGACAAGAAACACAGATTGAAGCTTGTGTACGCCCTCATTTATAAAGTAACCTTATGTCTGAGACAACATTGGGTTTGAATTTTAAGCATTTTGATCTGTGATTCTGTGATGACGTGGTGAAAAAAATTCCTTGTTGTGGGTTACTAAGAGATCTTTCATTGCATTGAATAACTAGCTTGACAAAGCCCTAATGACATAAATTGGAAAGTCTATGGAAGGATCATGGGAAAATTGGATTCCAAAAGATATATCATCAACTGAGTCAGTATTTTATCATGACTCAACAATGAATGTCAAGGAGGTTGAAATTAATTCAGGGGTATTTGATTTAAGTCTTTGTCTGCAAGTAGGTATATTCAACAATAGGAGGTTGTGGGGATTAACGGAGTCAATACCTTGGAAGCAGATTTGTTTTTTTAATCAATTAATTACTCTCTCATGAAAATAAACAAGATAACATATGAATACGTGAAAAGATTATTCGAGTTTGTAGAAGGGCTTTGGGTTAATAGTGGCTTTCTATGATACTTAAAAGCTTTCAACTTATTCGATTGATTAACTTATCCTTGCTTGTAAGAAAAAGGCCACAACGCCAGAATAACTGAAAAGAATAATTTTATTTTACACGCAGGTCTGAAGCAATGGAAGCTTTGCAACAGTAAATATCGCCTTCAATGTCTTTATCTTGTTAAGCAGAATCTACGCGGTTCGATGGCAAAAGGCTTGGTTGTGCTGCCAGGTAGCCTCCAAAATAGGTCGGGAAATAATTGTGGGTTAACGAACAATTTTATCAAATGCACAACATAATGAAATATGCTTCGAAGGGATTTAGCACTAACAATGATTAGTTCAGCTTGTGGGGTGCGGGTCAAGTTATTAAAATAGGGACGGTTTCGTACGACGAACGGATGATGAAATTGTCGCATCGTCAAAAGTAGTGTGATGGTATTTGCCTAGAGACGCGTGCGTGGGCGCCTAGCCGAGGGGGGAGTAGGGTTGCGGCGCTGGTTGCAGCCTCCCATGATTTTAATGGTAAAACGTTGGGGGAGTGCGAAAGTAGCTATTGAGTCACAAAATCCGATAGATGCACTCTAACGGGTGGACGGAAGAATACAGATGGTGCGTAAAGGATTTTTGAAAGAGGTAGGATGAGAATGTGTATGTGGTGATTGTAATATATATGCAATGGCTGTATATATGGGATGGGGACATTATAATAGTGGATTTTTAAAAACAAAGTGAGACAAGGATATAAAATATCAAAGGGTTAATATAATATGCGAAGGTTATATATAGTGGGATGGTTTAACATATATAATGGCAAGGGTTGAACAACCATAAAGGGTTGAGTTAAATATTGAATATGATGAGCATATTTCAATACTGTTACATAAAAATAAAATTAAAATAACATGTAAGGAGGGTTTTGTGGCGTGGCCGTCATTATTTTAAAATCTTGGGATAGGTAGGCTTTAGTGGGTTTTAAATGAAGGAAATTAATAGGTGGAAATTGCTTTTGAAGGAAAAATGTGTTTTAGCTGGGAAAAAGGGGTTTCTAGGAGAGAAAAGGGTTAAAATGAGGAAAGAAGTGATTTTTTTACAAAATACATTTGAGGTAAATACGAATTTTAAGCAAGGGAAGGAGATTTTGGGGGATATTGGTGATGTGAAACGCAATTCTTACTTTCATACCGCGTAGGCACACATACCACCTACCCATCGTTTGCCTAACATTTTCTTCATTTTGTTAGGTGCATTTAAGCTTGCGACCCTTTATTTTTCTTTTATAAGAAAACTATTTCGCTAACATATAACTTCCAGTAGCTCGGTTAAATTTAGAGGCTCATTTTATTCTCTACCTAACTACGATCATAGGAATTAAACGGTTTGGCTAGATATTTATTCTCCTTTCTACGTGTTTGTATGACATTTAAATGCATGAATGATCGAGATTAATTGTTGACCATCATCGATTGTGGCATTTTGACAAGATACACACAATATTATTTTCAAAGTAATACTATAATTGTAGCATTTAAATTTGCATCCTTTCAGAATCTGTTTTTATCTCTTTTGGTAGGGTTTATATCTTATATTCTTTTTGATCTTTCTTTTAGTCCTTTGATTTTCTTTTAGGACTTCACCCTCTTCTAATTTTTGTTTTTAATATGGGAAAACAATTTTAGGAGAGGAAAAGTATGTAAAAATATTACAAGACTAATCATAGTCAATTAAAAAGGTATGAATCCTATTATTATATGACTCTAACATAGAGACCCACTTAAACTGAAACAACCTAAATTTTATATTAAAGAAGCATGATATGATAATGTTTATAATTTTTGATGACATATGGTTATGTTTTACTAACATTATGGTTAGGGACATGACTTGTATATTGTGGCTAGGCGTATATTTTTGATGTATATATGTCTGAGATGTGTATTTTTCTAGAAGCTACAGTGATGTGTGTCTTTTATTGTTGCTTTATTGATGGATATTGTATTGCTATGATGGATATCTATGTTTTTCTGTGTTTTTCTTTTTATGGATGGGCGTTTATACGAGATGAATTCTAGTCTAGAATGTGATTGGCTATGTAGAGATGCTTCTTGTCTTGGTTTTGAGTTTCTTGGTGTATGTGTGAATGTAATATGATCAAGCTGATGACTTAATATTCGTGCATGTAAATACTTCCAATAGTTGTGAATTCGTACTTCAAAATATTGATTCAACTTCAAAACCACTAGATGGGAATCAAAAGATGTAGACATATGGATAGCGAATGCCATTGATTGGATGCATTTAGCAACAACTTGCGTGTTGCCATCATGTACACTAATCATTGGTGGCTGATGTTGTCTCTTATTTTGGTGAAGAATGGCGATGGTCGAGGATAGTAAATGGCCAGCCATTGTTGTTAGCGCAGGACCATTACGGGGGACTCCATCGACAAATCCAAAATAGTGGACGGGGAACGATCCATACGCAAGTACTAGAGAAGTTTTTAGAATGATCTTTGATGATTGTGGCGGTGTCTAAGCCATTTATGCTACATGCATCTTATCCCTAAGGCCGAGGTGTTCCATATGGAAGTGGTGGGGGTGAGCACGACGGAGTTAGCTGAGCATGCTGCCATCGGGCTGCGGCGGGGATGTATGCTCCTTGAGAGGCAATGTTTTATGATGTAAGGGACATTTTCCATAATGTTTGAGAACTAGGGTCCTAGGGCCTCTTTGTATTAACATCGTAGTGGAGGACTAAAGTCTCCCTCGCTAAGTTAATAAGGAGTGATGTTGCGATGAATAATAATTTTATGTTTTTAATATGCCTGTTGCTAAAGCGACTCTCGTCAGTTTTCATCGTGAGTTCTACTTCTAAACCATACATTGCCTCTAAAAAAATTTGGGTATCATCGAGAGTTCTGGTTGCATGTAAGTTCCGGTTTCGTGTTTGATGGGGAATAAAAACTTCTACCCCCTACACCGGAACAGAAGGTGCTTAGATCTTGTTGAGATTTTTACTTTGCCATGTGGTATGCCCACAAGGCTAAAAACCATGCGGTGCCGATTTTCTTATGGTTATTCACCATATTTAACAACATTTTAAGCACTTTTGGTAGCCAACTTCTACTTTTCCATTTGTTAAAATAGTCGACGGTTACAATTATGTATTTGTGGTTGCTAGATGACAAGTTTGCAAATCCTGCGTCGATTTCCATTACAAAAGGGTAGTTCGATGGCCAGGAAGTGTAGAGGAAGCGAGAGGTGATCTTTGTGTGGGAAAAGCGTTGGCATCACTCACCACCGGCTTCAAGGTCTGCAATCGAAGAATAAGGGTGGGCAGAAATAACACCTTGTGAGAATTTTTGAGTGATATCCATCTAGGATAGGTGGTCTCCTAATCATTATAACGATCCGTGCAGGCTTGCTCAATTTTGTTTTGCCGCAAGGCATCATCGCAGGGTCGTCGCCAGTGCCTCGTCGGCTAAGGATGTCTCCCATAACGAGGAAGTGTCGGGGGAATAGTGCTTTATGCACCTTGGGTAAATGGTATCGCCAAACTTTGGATTGAACTTAATTTGAGTTCGTAGAAATAAGAGATATAAGTAGGCACCAAGGATCATTAGTAAATGCTAAAAATAGATGTTTTCGAGAGTGGTGAGTACGTTGACTAAGGATCATTTATTCGAATTAATTAAATTGATGAACTCGAGTACAAGATCAAAAAGATTTTTTTCTCTTGGGGAGCTAAGCTGAGGTTAAGTTCCACGATGTGAGTGCTAAACGAGTGTATTTATAGTTCATCGGGACAATCGGTTGCGGTATCTCCTTGAGGTTGATAGTTAGAGTGAGCATTTCTGATCCTGAGATAATGTAGTGCGAAGATTTTGATATTTTGTGTATAAGGGATAGGGAATTTTTTTGTTTAGGTTCATATCTTAAGGTGGGGCTCAACGTAATTCTTCTTTGATGTAATAAATTATGTGTTCTGCCATCAATTATCTTGGATTAACACCCCATCTATGGCGGTTTATCATCTTGACTAGGTATAAAGGGTGTAAACTTTGTCATAATTTGAGTGGGACGATCAATGGGGCTAGAGACAAGCCTGTATTTTAGCGCCTCAAACAGTTGTTGGGTTATCGTCCCATTTAAACGGAATATCTGACGGAAGCGGGCGGTAAAGATCTTTGTACACGAAGTGAGCGTAATGCGGGACTGACTTTCCCAAGTAAATTTGGATTCCTTGTAAGCTTTGAGGTTACTTGAGGGTTTGGTGGTGGCACCTCTTTGATTTCTTAGACCTTGAGGGGTCCACTATGATCCTTGTTGGGATAACGATGGTCTAATAGTCGACATCGTTGACGCGAGAGGTACGCAAGACGGTTCAAGCACGAGTTTTCAATGTAGGCATATTTGAATACAACCATAAATCCGCCGGATGATCACTTCGCTTCTTGGATCAAATAGTGAGGTCATCCGATGAAAAGCTAGGATAAAGGTGTGGGCCATGGAGTCTTGGTGATATAGTTCATGGCAACTGTGGTATTCAACACTTTTAAGAATGAATGGCATAACAGTATGTGAATACTGAGGGTGAGCAAATGGCAATATCTTGTATCGATACGATATGTCGGTTGGTTGGTTATACTGCTGAGAACCCATCAATAATGACGAGACTTGTGATGACGCAAGAATAAATAGTTAGTTGATAGGCAGGGTGAGAGTGGTTGTTGTTGGGACAAAACTTTGTTCAAATCTCAAAGAAGTGGTCTCTGGGCAACGAATAGTGCCCTATTTTTTCAAGCGAGGAACAAGGGTTGGAAAACCTTCATGATGTATAGCTATTGAGATGAAATATTTGACTCGCAGAAGCTTGTTGATTTCACTGCACGTTACTTCGGCTTGGTGGATGCAATTGATGCTTCATTTTTGGCATCTTTGGTGGTATGTCGGGGGACGGTGTCAATATGGTACTCTAGAATAGTGAGATCGTTTTGAAATTTATGAATAATCCCATGCGAGAATATATTTATAATGATACACGGTAAAGTTTGTATGGCGACTACTTCGTTTGGAAGCATCGCCCTAGTGAGATTACGATTTTCCTAGTTCTCTCAAGGTCTTCCTTGATATTCGGTGAAATATTTGACATGTTCCCTTCTTTGAATGCATTAGGAATCGGGATGGGATTTTTGAACTGAGTCCTACTTGCCCATATGGGAGGAAGTATTTGATTGTTGGTGTATTTCTCTTTGTCGGTGTAGATCTTGACCTTCGACGTACGAAGAAGGCATCGCTGTGGGCGCATAACAAGCATCCTAACAACAATGCTGGCTGCCCATATCTTTAGATATAAATTGAATTATTAAGATAAATGCTACGAAAAGCTAGATCTATGCTTTAAAAGAGCCTTCAGTAGTAAATAAAAACAAGAGTTTCTTATACATCCAATAGGTAATTGGTTTTTAAAGAAAATTTTTGTATTTTTTTTACACCAGGAAAGGGCATGAAAGATATTTTGTTCCCCCTCAATAGGATAGGTTATACATAACAAGTCCTTGACGCCCAGGATCTAAAATCTCTCTCTTGATGGTGTATAAAGCAGGACAAAAATGGAACTCAAAGGGCTCACCACGGAAAATGGTAGTAAAATATGACAATGATGGTGGATCAAAGTCGGACCAGTATAGATCTAGGTGATGTTACAGAAGAAACCCAACAAAAGGTAGTGGAAGTGAATGGAAAAAGAAACCCTTCTATTTATAACAAACATTGAGTTAGTCTAGATATTGTGGTGCATAATTAAAATATTATTAACCAATTCTAGATCCAATTTTTATGGAATATTTTATTATATTGTTGTTGGAGGAAAAAATTTGACTTGGAATTAAATCCCTTTGTTATCAATAATAAATACATCGTATTTATTTGTTATTTTAGGATATCAGTTGTGATACTAATCAAATAAATAATGACATTTTAATTATTTTGTGAATGATTTAGTCAAATTTAACAAAGAATGTTATTTAAATAAGGTTTAAATAATTATTTCTAAGTAATAAGGTAAATAATAATTTATCTAATTAATTTTTCTGTTTTGAAATTAAAATATGACCATGAATATTAATTAAACTATTGTTTAGTTAAAAATTCCTTAGGCCAAATCAACAAATGTGGATTTGCTTTAATATTTCTTACTCATGGGGTTTCCTATTTAGACCATAAGCAACCCTAATACCGATAGTACAGTTTACTAATTATTTTTCATGGTAAACAATTACACTTAGGGTAAAGACAGATGTATAGTGTATGTAGGTCCATCTTTAATGACGCGGTTAGATGACCAAAAATGGTACTTAACACTCTTATTTTTAAGGTTGTTAGGATGAATGTTTTAACGGAAGAAAAAAACGAAAGGCGATGTTCGTGCTTGCGGACAATACGGATGATAGCGGCCTCTGGGGCCACCCTCCTCTGAATGGAACAAGGTGTCTAAGGTGTGTTTCGTTTGTGTAGGGCCATGAGGATTTGGTTCGGAGCTTAACGGAAGTTGGTCGAAAGACCGAATAGGATTCATGGTTCGACATTTTTTAGAGACAACGAGGTCGTGGGTGCGGTGGTTGAGTTTGCCTCGATGGTCTAGCTGCCATTTTAGTTGTAGTGGTCTTGGAAACTAATGAAGGATTAATGAACAACATGATTCATGGTTCCCGCCATGATAGAGTGGACTCGCCCTTAGTGTTGTGTGTAATCGATATTGGATGGTGGAGAAATTTCCATTGTGTTGGCTTGTATGAAGTAAGCTAATGTTTCTCATGTGGCATACTAAGGTACTACTTTGTTGGATTTGGAAGTTGCGATGAGTTCGAGTGCCTAAATGTTTCCATTAAGAGGAACAACTCTGTTTTGTGAACGTGACATGAAAATGGTCTGCATTCAAAGGTGTATCGAGTAGATAGTGCACAAAGACAATGCTACTCTTTATGCTGAAGTGGATGTCAAAGATGATTGGGCATTGGGGCATGTTTGCCGCCTTCCATCTCACGAAAGGTTTTTGGTTTGGTTGATACAGCTCTTCCAGGGTTCGACTCAAGCCACATCACTTGTGTGTCGGAAGGTGCTACTTTATCCATCATGTAGTGGAATTGTGATGATTCTGCCATCGTGACATGTGAACTTCTCTTGATTAGAAGATTGATTAATAACGCAAATTCGTAAAGAAAATGTCGCATAAGTTTCTTAAATTAACACATTGGGTGACTTACAATGTTCTGTCATCTGACCATGTCGTCCTTGGCTGTCAGTTGGGCCCTGCGGGATTATCTTGCTTCTTCCTAATGTTTTGGTAATAGGTAGAGAGAACATGGTGCCTAGAACACATATATATATTTATTTGTATGTGGCTCTAGACCAATTATTCAGATGTTAGGTATCTAACGAGCGTGTAATTATTGTCTAAGGAAAATACATGTCGAGAGATACAAGTATAATGTGATCATTGTTTAACACGAAAAATGAACAAAATTTGTATACATGGTAATCCATTCATTGGATTGTTGAAAGATATGATTAGGTACCATTTGCATAATGATTAGATGGAAGCATTGGGCGACCAAGTAGTTACGTGTGTTTCATAATGTACGATTGTTCTGTCTTGGAGGGAAGATGGTGATGCACCCCTTTGTTGGCATTTTATGCGGCATGAAAAATGGACTTGGTACCCATTTTCTTGCATTTATGAAAATTCAAAAATTTTAAGATAAAATCCATTTTCTCACGGTGAGCATACTGGCACAGCATAAACTATTGTTCTTCTTGTGGGCGGAATTGGGGAATGCGGGACAATGATGAACCGGTGGTAACCTAAACATGCTTGACATGAATACTTGACTTCAGCCAATAGCCTGTGGTATCCAGAGGTTGAGCGAATACCACCTCTCAAAAACAACTCTGTCGACATGGGTCGACAATGGTAGTCGCATTCATCATAGGTGCTGGCTAGATGGGGAACTTGAGAAATATTGTGAGCGAAAAGGTAGTAGTTCAAGTAGGCACTCTCCTTGAGCTTAGCTATGGTCCTTGTTATTCATCCCTGGAACAGCGTGCTGATAGCAAGATCTCGTGTTAAAAAAGGCCCAGCACAAGGTCATGATTTTAAGTGATAGATAATCACATGAAATCAACATGGTGGAACGATAGATGTGGGGAAAACGACACACATGTTGTTTCTTAAACAAATACGTACATATGCTGTCGATGTGGGACTAAGTTTCTTTGAGAAAACGTAGAAGGATTTCATACCAACGAGTGAATGCCCTTAATTTGGGTTCTTTTGTGTGACTAAGTGGTGGACTCATCGCATGGTCATAATAAAGACGAAGATGAGTAGCTGTTTGTTGTCTTTGTGTGGTCTTTGTTAAGGTAGTGGCTGTATGAGTAGGATGTGACTCTCTTGGGTGCAATATGGTTATAGGTTCTCCCGCGTCCATTGCATGGGTGGATTTTAGGGATCTTGCGTATGTGATTGCTCTAGGGCTTGCAGGGCATCCATATCATGGCATCTTTGGAAATAGTGTAAGTGTAGACCCTACTTGTGGTCACATATGGTGCATGCATGGTTCGTGCCCCAATACTTTCCCTTGATTTTTCTAAACATTCCTTTTATGGGAATTTTAGGGCTGTGACATTTAATTAAATTGCTTGGAAGAAGTTTTGGTGTGTTTGGAAAATATTGGTGGGATGGCCTACAATATCACACATAATGCAGAATTTTAATGCCTAGGTAAGTTGGGGTTTCGATTTTTTTCTTCTTTTTTAGTTTTCTTGGTTAGGTGGCTAGCACTATAATAAGTTTGAACAACCATTGTAGCCTCCCGAAGGTGATAGGGGTGTCCCTATACAAGTGATACCGGACTTACATCATGGCTAATGGGACCAAATACCAGGCAGTATTGCCATGTGTTCGCTTGATGTGTGGTTTAGGGGCTTGTTTGACAAAAAACCAGTTAGAGGGTATAAAAGTAGGTTTGGAAATAGCTTAGGGTAAGAAAGCCATGTTTAGTGACACGACCTTCATGGTACTATGGTTTCCTCTCAGGTCTAGCCTCGGTGTTTGAAGTGATAGAATCATGCACAGGTGCCCCATGATTTAAGGCTTCCTCTTTGGTATGATAGGGGAATCTCCTACGGAGGGATCTCTGGAGTATATGATGGTTTGAATTGACTGGACAAATTATTGATCTTACTCATGAGAGTTTTGTAGTTTTGTGTGGGTTTAGCTCCATCATCACCAAATCCCGATGGTGTTTTAATGCAATTCTGTAAACATTAAACTGCCACAATAGCACACCAGCCTTAATAAGTTCCCCCTGGCTTTGGTGGAGACATGTCTTATCGTGGAGAGAAAATTATTTTGATATTAGAAGAAACAAAGGATACGGTGAAGTGCTGCAGATGCTGATTTTATTCAGCAAAAGGAGGGCACAGGATAAGAACTAAAAGAAGAATGACAAAGCCAAAAGAAGAACCAACAACATCTTTTCTTTTGATGCTAAAATATATTCTTTGAGCAGAACAATAGAGATAATTATGAAAGCATCATTGTGATAAAGTTCCCAGAGAAAATCAAATTGGCCATAGAAATCAAAATGCAGAATGTTAGGAGAAAGTCACACAAAATCAAACAAGGGAACAAAGGGGACCATACACCAACAAATTGGACCTCCTTTTCAAGAGAATTGTCTTCAAGACATAAAGAAAATAGTTGAAGAGAGTAGAATATAATAAAATAAATTTGATGGAATAAATGATGATGAAACAATTTTTCTTATAAGAAGAATAAAGATACGTTTTTAGCTTTCTCAAACTAAACTTGAGCAGCGAAATCATATAGGAACATAAATAGAAGTTTGAAATTCTATCTTGGAATTCCTGAACAATACAACCTTAGGGTAAGAAAACTTCCCAAAATACTGACAAAAATAATTTGATATTCACCTTTAAGAAAATCTACGGTATAACATTAAGAAAATCTACAGATAATCATAACGAAAAAGCTATTTAAAAATTAGGAAAAAAATGAATTGGTTGAAGAGTTGCTGCCAAAAATATAGTTGGTAGCTAAAACTACTCAAATAGATATCCCAAACATAATCGTGAGAAAGAGCTTTATCCCAAAATATTTTGCTAATAAACAGGATTTACTAAGCAGGCGGAATTAGGAGCGTTATTGATATTGAGAATGAGTTAGAAAAACTCAAAATTCCTTTTCCTCTAACGGAAGTTAATGGACGAAAATATGCATGTCTCGAGTAGCCCAAGCTCTAATACTAGGGGAAAACACCAAATCATCGATTTGGATGATAACAACTTGTTTCCTTTGGGCCCGGTAGATGGAAAACCTCGGTAAGGAGGTGTTCCTCTCTTCTATGTTGTAGCCTAAATATTCATGATGATATTCTCATAATGCTGGCAACACTAGATTAGTTGTACATAATTTAATGCCTAAGGTTGTGATGAATCGACTAGAACCGGCATTATGAACCCATATGTGGATTTATATTCTTTTATTTCTGTCGATAAAATTCTTGAGTTTTTAAAGATACGAGTGTTAATTTGGCTCAAATCGTATGGTGGTAATGAATGTAATCAGATTGTAGATATACCCCTAGTATGTTTTGTCATGCTCATGAGAAGAAAAGTTAAAGGAACCCTACAAATGGATATGACTTTTGCTACCATACTGAGTGTTTGGTGATGCAAAAATTCTTGAGAGACCTTGATGAAATTTAACAAGGTGATGATCAAGATAAGCCCAACTATCCTCTTATTTTGTTAATTCAGATTTAGACTCTTTCATTTTCTACTAATGATGGAGACATCAATGCCTAGGAGTTTAATTAAATTGATATTTGTGGAAATAGATGAAAACCAAACACTGACAAGGAAAAAGGCAATGGTTTCGAACTCTTTGGGATACGGACTTTGATGGGTCTTGGCAAAGAGAGTTTGGAGTGAACAGGTTTCAAGTAAAAACGTCATGTTGAAAGGCATTCATACAAGCTTAATTTTAATGCACTAATAATATGAAATGATGTGGAGAAACTGCTGTACTAGGATTACAATTATTAAAAAATTAGGTGCTACGGTGCCATTCCTTGGGGATTCTGAGCTAATGTAAAAAAATAGAGGAGAATATATGAACACCCTAGATTAAAAGACATATAGAAATTTTGTGTTGGATTTTCTAGAGATTTTTATGTGGAATATGGCCTTTATGAAATTCCTAGGAATAAAGAATCCTTTTTTTTTTTAATAGTATTGATTTTGTGGAATGCTTGTAAATGCTCACTCCAATCGACAATATACGTTGGAAGTGAAACATCGGCCAATTGTTCAAGACAATTTTAGGTGTGGAAAGTGTTTTGAAATGATAAACAAATTCAAAAAATTTTTGGAATTCGGGGATGAGTTTGAAGAGGATAATATGAATAAGTGTGATTTGAGGGTGAGTGAACATACATTCTGTTTGAAAAATAGTTGGAAAATATAGATGTAATACACATGTAGATAAAGAAATTTATTAAATAAAAATAAATTTTCTTGAAATAGAGTCAAGAAAAAAAATTTGAACATAGATAAGGACAATGTTTTACCTAGGTTTGGCTCCATTAAAAAATTTTTTAATTTTAATGATAACAGCTAAAGAAAACCTAAAGTTGACTCAAAGAGCAAATGTAGAATACCAAAAAAGTCACGAAAAAATAACAAAAATGTTAAAAAGCTTGTCTAAGTCACTACTACTTATATAAAGAAGAAACATTATAAATAGAAAATTCTTGATATGTCTTTTCTGAAATGTGAATACCTCAAAGCTTCTTAATGCTAGTGTTATAAAACATAAAATTCCAATTAAAGAAGTTAAAACCCTTTAAGAAAAAACTAGAATAAATCCAAATTGATACCTTTAATTGAAAATAAATGAAGATGTGTAAGTGCTAAGATCATAGTTCCTCTTGGAGAGTACTCTAAATAGGTTTCAATATAGTACCAACAAGAATAAAACATGTGAAATCGGTTATGAATTTTAGAAACCTTAATAAAGTCTCATAGGAACCAACTACCATTGCTAAAATTGATCCATTTTACAAAGGTAGTTGAATTTAGCTCAGTTATTGTTAGATGGATAGTTTCTCAAGCTACAACTGAAGCACCGTTCTGTGATCGAGATAAAACAAATTTTAATACTCATAGGAGTATCTTTCATGTATGTGAAGATTCCTTTGGGTTAATAGTCTTCAGAGCACATTTCAAGGGCAACAAATATTTCTTTTCTTGATGAAATTATTAGTTTTATTGTTATATCTAGATGACATCATTGTTTATTCAAAAATGCAGTGGTATTTTAAATTTAAGAGGTTTTAGAAAATACTAGGAGGTTGAAATTTCAACAAATCCTAAGAAAACATTTTTGGCCTTAGAAGAAGAAAAAATTATGATCATATATTTAAAGTATGATTGGTCGATGGGGAATTGAAATTATCTATGAAAATTAGTAATAAAAACATTAAAGAACTTCAATCATTTATTGAAGAATAAACTTCTGAAGGTTGTAAATTTCCCAACCTTGAACTTCTTGAAAACATAACAAACATGTTGAAAAGAGATTAAAATAAATTGGAACATTGAAGCTAGGAAGAAACTAATTTTATCAAATGACAAAAAATTGACAGCACAGTTGATGGGTTAAATTTTCGAAAAGATTTTTAATATGAGCACGTAAAACACATTATTGCAACTGTACTTTTAAAGAAAAACGTGAGGAGATGTAGAAATACATTGCATTGTGAGCTTTAAGGGTGCTACATTGAAATATAACGATGGAAAAACAACTTGTTTTCCTAATAAAAACAATCAAGATTTTAGAGTATATAATGTCACTCTCACATAGTTGCTGTACCAAATTTTGTGGTTGAGATATTTTTGACTCAAAATGGACAGGATAGTAAAATAGATAAATGGATTGCCATCATTCTTGAGTATGACATAAAAATCAAGCCACAGTATGAAGAATGAGGATAGCCAAATTAATGGTTAGGTCTAATTTTCAACATTGGATACATATTTTTGTAGTTACTTTGATGATCGAGAGGCGAAGAGCTCACGAATTGATGAGGATTTTTATAGCATAACCTCATATTTGGCTGTTTTGTTTTAATTCATTGTCATCCTATGGTTTAACTAGAAGGTTATATTTCTAAAGTTAAAGCGATCAATTTTCCATGCAAATAATATTTCTGTGGGAACACTGTTGGGCTGCCTGGCGGCTACTTTTGAGGGGCAATAAACTTGCAGGCACCATGAGGCAAACAGAAGCTGGTATAATGCTATTGGAGTCTCTTGACAGAACATAATATGCCTAATGGGAAAGCGTACGCTTTCTCAAAGGCCACATATTTGAGGAAAAATAAACTATTTCCTCTTCCATTAAAACCTATATCTGTTGAAAGCCCTTTCCAACAATGGGACAGACATGGTGAATAATCCTCTTATATGTAACAATGGGATATATGACCCAGCTATTCATAAATAGATTAAAATACACCATGGAACATGAAAGCATGAATGCTATAATTATCAAATTCCTAGAAACCAACATCTTATCAAGATTTGGATGTCAAAATAGCTCATTACGATAATGCCGCAACCTTTGAATCAAATAAAATGATATGTTTTATTAGATATCATATTACTTTAGGAAAGTTAAAACATATACCCTCTGGTAATGGGTTAGACCGAATCTTCAAACAAAATTCTAGTCATGACTATAAAAATGTGCTTGAAAATAATGCTTGGCATAATAATTTGTTCAATACACTTTCTGAGTTTGATAGGCTGCAAATAAATAAATTGGCATGTCACCATACTGGTGGCTGTAGGATGGATGTTATTTTTCCATCTTCTTTAGGATTTCTAGCTATGAATATAATTCAAGAATTGCAGTTGAGCTAAGCAGTACACAAGAAGAATCGACTGGAACTGTTCATTTGTAATCTAGGGAAGAAATTAGTAAACTGAAGACATCAAGGATAATGCCAAAATAACACCTTCGGAAGAACCAGGAAGATTATTTCAAATTTGGGCAGTAGTGTTTCAAAGTAGGATTTTAAGAAAAAACTGACATGGTAAATTTTACAATGTTGTGAAAAAGGACCCTTTATCATTTTATAACTAGGAAGGTCACAATGCATTCTTTCTCAAAGAATTGGATGGAAACAAAAAATACTGATGAACTGTAAAATGGCAAAATCACAGAAACATTATTTTCTCACAACAATAGGTGCTAGCAGATATGAAATCATTGTGCCTTATCATTTATATTTACTATTTGATTATGGGTGACAGAGAAGTCCCCAAGCTTATGATTGATATGGCATAATTACCATAATAAAATAAATGGAATCTGGAACTTTGTAAAATAGAACGTTGGGAAAACTCTTAAATTCAGTTCTACTTTCTGTGAAAACCATCCCCGGTGGAGTCCATGAGGTCTTGTATAAATTTATAGGATCTCAAGGTGATTGGATATTTTTATCTCAAGTTATTTGATATTGTAAATAATTTTCCAATGTTGTAAATGATTTCCAAAAAAACATATAAAAGAAAATGAAAAGAGGAGTGTTTAAAAAAAAAAAAATGAATAAAGACGAAAAGAAAAAGAAAGAAAAATAGATACGAATATTAAAAATGGTGACAGCACAAAAAGGAAAACGAAGAAATAATATGAAGGTGTGCAAGTCACATGCCACTACTAGCCATAGTTTCTTGCTGCTATTAAAATGATAAGGTTGTGTGCAACTTGTGTAAAATGCTATGATCACTAATGTTTTGTTTAATCATACAACTTAATCATGGTTAAACAGTTTTAAATTTATTTTAATTAGGCTGAGAGAATAAAAATTTTTAGGCATATTAAATATTATTATTAGATATTCAAATTAGAAAATGATTTTGGTTTAATTGTTTAAAACACGGTAGTGAAAATATAAAGAATGGAATAATTATTAATTATTTTAGTTTTAATAAGAAAAGCAAAATGCCAGGTTTATAAGCTACATTTATCTTAGAAAAATGAATAATATTGAAAACAGAAAAAAAATATTGGAGTTAAAAGGTAAGAAGACATTTTGTTTAAAAATAGCATCTTGACAGAAGCAAAGCCCAAAGGATAGGTGAACTCAAGTGAAAATAGAAATCGCCTTCACTAAGTGAGCCGCAGAAATGAGTTAAGCGCAAAAATCTACAGCATTTTAGACTATGTCTGTTTTAAGGTATATGGACGCAGGTCGAGGAGGGATTTGATATAGTATTATTTGGAGTATTGGTCATGTTGGTAAAAAATAGTGGACCTCTGTTTGTGCCAGGTGATGTCTATTTTAAAACATTGTATCCTATAAAAATAGAAGTCAGGTAATAATACCCTTCGCTTGTGTTTGGACTCTAGGCTGTGATTTACTCTCTTAGAGCTATGGGTTCGAGAGCCTTGGAAGTGGCTCATGGGAAGAAAATGAGAGAAATTACGCTGCTACCTAAGGGTTTGGTGGCTTTCTTCTTTTGGTTGACTTCGATTTAGGACTTGGTTAGCGATTTTGGTGGAGTTAGCCAGCTAGTGGGTTGTGTTCGGTTTAACTTAGTTGAACTAGTTGAGATTAGTTTAACTGTTCAATGTTATTATTAATGGTGGAGTAGTTAAATACTATGGTTATTAATTAGTATAAACTATTTAACAAAGAACATGGATTATAAATTTTGTGGGTAGATGGGTGGAGACCGATGGAGGGTAGATGAAAGGGTAGAGTTAGCTACTCGGTGCATGACATCGGTTGTGCACTTAAGTTGCACCCACATGGAGAATTTCCATGATAGATGGCTATCAATAAGGAATTCGAACCTTGGATCTCTATTTAGAACGGACGAGTTCGCAATGAAGCGAAGCAATTGGTGGTGAGTTTTGAACATTAACTTTGTTTAAAGAAGCAAGCTGAATTTTATGTGTAACACGAGATAAATGCAGGCACTTTTGAGAGTACTATGGTTGTTACATGATTTATCCATTATAATATACACAATAGCTGCGGGGGTTTCAGCTATAGCTTTCTTCATACATCTTGTATTAATGTGTGATGAATTGATGTGTATCACTTGTTTTATTTCACGCATGTGTGATGATGCGGGTGGAAGAGATTGTGTGTTGCATATAAATTAAGATTATGTGTGATACGGGATAGTCTAGAGTGGATAGTTAATCATTGTTAATAAATTTCTACACATCTTTGCATTTTTAGCTTCAGGATTTCAAAAGAAATATGTAAAGAAACCTGAAAGGGATAATATTGTTTCATATATGTTCTTGTCAATTTTTTTCAATTGAATCAAAAAGTCATTACATGGAAAAGCTGCTTTGTCATGTTGTGGATAAAATGTGCATATCCAGCGCACGATCATCCCAGGCATAATAAATCAACGCTGAGATTCGATTTTAAAACACCTTTCTATCCTATCTTTACGAGCGGGAGGGGGGGGTCCGAAAAGATGGTTTCCCCACGAGTCACCGCTGTGCTGCCGCGCGGCTCCTTCCTTGCGTTTAACCCCCCCTTTATTTTTCACGCCTGGGCCCCTCCAAAAACCCGCCCCCTCTGTCTCTTTCTCGCTGTCTATCTCTCTTACTTTATTTCTCACTTCGTATTTTCTAACCATTGCTGATCAATCCCCCTTCCCAAAAATTTTACCATTTTTCACATTAAATTCTCCTAGGTCTGGTGAATCTAACAAACCCCATGCCTACATGTAACGAAGAAAGCACGCAATTCCACTTTTAAACCATGAACCGAATACATTTTGTTTGCATAGTGTCACAAATCATTTCTGTATTTTAGGGCTTTCTAGTGTGTAATCAACTTCTAGCTAATAAAACTTTTGGTAAAACTAATCCATTCCCTCTCCTAATCCAACAAACTTACAAAATTCATGTTCATTCATTTTCCTCATCTATAAATTCGTAAATTTCCTCATTGATAAAGATGCCTCCTAAGAAAAACTGGAGACTTTGTCAACACCTAATTCATCCTCCGATTGATCTATACTACATCCCCTTAGCGGTAAGGACTACAAAATCTTGAGAACACGGAGTGTGAGTTTGAACTCTTTGAACTCTGCTATTGGATCGAAGACAAGTTTGTAGATAAAAACAAATGAGATTGGACTACGGGTGTGTCCCGAATCTCCCTCACCATATTTTTACCCAAATAACCCGGTGTCGAGGGTGAAGGTGCCAGGCACACAACATGTCCCTAATCAAAAAGAGCAATTACCAGCCCATACCTAGTGCAAAATTATTTTCTGTTACATAGTCTGTATATCTAATTAGTCTAGAGCCTTTGTAAACGATTATTTTAATCTCCTTTCAGGCTTTATTTTCTAACTATACAAAATATTGTTTTCAAGAAGCCGAGATTTTTTATGTTACCAAAAAGCTTACCCAATTGCAAAAATAATCACACCATATACTTCTCAATGTTCACTGATCAGGCTAAAAAAAAAATTATATGTGTAATATCATATGTAAGTTATTATTAAATCGTTGATGAATCAAACCCATCTTAGGTTTCCTATCTATTTTTCCCTGAGATAGTAAATATTCTATTATCTTCTAATTTTGATCAATTTACGAATGATAGCATTCATGAATAATTCCTAAAGTTTCAAGCGAGGAAGTTTTCAAATATATTTCAATTTTGGTCTACATGTTTTTTTACAGTATAGGGCAAAAGAGGTTTAAATTTTCATATTTTGAAGTTAGATGAAGAAGGAAACCAAAAATCGGTCATGTTATATGAACCTGCTCTAGTGATGAGTAGAATAATTCACCTACAAACAATACATTGAGTATTTTATCACAAATGACGGAGTGTATTAAACGATTTCAACATAGCCAAGGATGGGTGAAGACGTTAAAAATAATCATCTGTTACGACGAAAAGGCAGAGTAGGCAACATGTGGGCTACATGAAATCGGAAGTGTATGGGTATGAGGTTGGCACCCTACAAAAATGCCAAAATACCTCCCCATGAGGATTTTTCACTAGAATACATTGAACAAGTATAAATTCAGATGGAATCTTACTTTTTGTCAACAAAAAGAAATCTGATTCGGGATCAAGACACAGATTAGTTCCTTTACTATGCTAACAACAGGATCAGTGACAACAGAAAGAAAGAACATGAAAAGCTTCTAAAGGAGATGAAGTTGAGCCTAAGTTTTACATGGTCTTATGACCCTACGGAAATCGTGTTTACCAAATTGGAAGTGAAAATAAAACTGCTCCATACACTCGTACGACCTAATAGCGAGAGATATATATGAACATTCTTGGGCAGAAGAATACATGAAGCGAGAGCGACTTGTTTCTACATCCACTTCACAAAATCTGCTGTTCTAAGGAGAAAGCAACAAGAAAGTACAAAAGAAGAAGAGTCACCTTTAGTGACGAAAATGCAAAGAAGTAATTTAAAATTATGTACATGAAAAGAGAAAAAATTGAATCCTAAGTTAGATGCGGAGAAAAGTTTAGAACAAGAAGTGGCCATGATAAGTTAAGGAAACTTTGTCTTCCCCTCTCGGGCGGTGGCAAGTTCTTTGCACATCCCATGATGTCACGGTATCCCGGAGAAAATACATTGTCCAGACTAAAAAGGTTGTTCAAGGGAAAAGAAAAAGACCATTTTTTGATGGAATTTAGAGAAATAAAACTTAGAATGAGATTCTTAAGAATAGTACATATACTCAATTTTGAACGGACTTCAACTCTGAGAACCAGATTGCCTGGTTTTTATTCAAAGAAAAGAGAGAAAGATACGATTGGCTCGCCGAAACTCAAATCATAAGCCTAAATCAACACTGAATTATAAGAGAGAGTAACATGAGTTCAGCACAAAATATACCACATCCCGTGACCAGGTAAACGCAAAAATAGGGTGAGGTATTTGTCCTCTGTGACTATGGTGTTTCAAATTACGGGTTTCACTTTATAATATCAGAATCACAGTTGGTGGATAAGATTTATTCTAAAAAAATAGCAAGATTATGATCTTAGAGGATTTACTAGTGAATATAGGTTATGATCTTGAGAAACATGAAAGTTAAAAGGTTGAGCTAAAGAAAATAATATTTGAGTACAACATTGAGGAAATCGACCGAAATTTGGCTGCAGAGATCAACACTACAAAGAGATATTGAAGAATCAAAACTCAAAAAAAAGTGACACGGTAAAATGATCATGGAACAAAATGTCATATTAGACGAGATGAAAAGCGGGCGGAAAATGATCAAGGAAGAAAGACGATGTAAAACTATCCATGAGTTCCCTTAGATGTTGTGCCTCTTGTAGCAATTCATACCACAACAACCGCAACCTCAATTGTACCTTTAGGTACAACGTAAGGGTGTTGACCAGAACGACAAAAGTTGTTGAAAGTTTTCAATTCATAGGAAGAGATTAAAAAATTGCCAAGGAAAGTCAGGGCAATCGGGACCGGGAAGACTAGGGTGAGAAGCTTGCGCACCTTGTAGGCCTAGGAAATCTCGGCAGGAGGTTGGTTGAGAGGCATGCAAAAATCTAAAATAGAGATGTTCTATTGGGCCTTCTGTGGCCCCAGAACAAGGATATTATTTGGACTAATATTCTAAATTGTATTGGGGTGGCCATGCATGTTCGGTTATTTTTAGGAAAAAATTTGATTAAGAAAGAAACATGGTCATTACGAGGATAAGGAGACTATTTGGAATACAGCTTTGACTATAAATATCATTAAGTTCTGAATTCAAAGAATAGTTATGAATTGGATGATTGGGGTGATAGAATGATGATGCAGAGTGGTAATATTCATTAGTATTGTTGTAGTTGGATGAGAAATTGTGATTTAGAAATAACGATGAATAGATTTTTCAAGGATAAAAGCTCACAATCGGAAAAAAAGAGACTACCAATTTTTTTTAATTAATGAAAAATAGTTCTGCTACGCAAATATTATATTAGAAAAGCGAAGGAGGTATCCGAGAAATAGGTTCAAAGTTTGCCAAACATCAAAGGAAGCATGAGCGAAACTTTCTTGGAAACCATGGGGAATGATTTATTGCCAGCGCAAAATGTAATCATATTTTATAGTAAGAGTAACATTTTAAAGTATCATAGGGTTTATGAAATTTCTAGAAAATGTATAACTTAACCATTCCGGATGAAGAAACGGATGGGGACAAAAATACGCAATTTAGACTATTTGTTAATTGATTGGGTCAAAAGATATACGACACGACCAGACAACACACTAACGATTACGACACGGTAATAGGCCAATTCATGTTAAAAATCCTCCAAAATAAGTCACATCTCCGATACGTTCGTCCACATTTCCTATTAATACAGCAAGGATTGATAATCTTGCTTATATTGTTAATTGTGCATTTACTGTTAAGAAATGATTTTGTAATGATTTTGTAATTGTTAATATAAATACTTCACATTTGCAAGTATTACGCGTTGATTGTTGAATATGGTTTTCTCAAGTTATTGTAAGTTACAGTTTGTTGGACTAATCGATAATACGGACATTCTTCACGAGATTCATGTGTTGTATGAATTGGTGATGTTTTTCTCTCATGTTCATATGTTTATGTTATTTATTACTACGCATCATTCTTAAATCTTAATTGCATTACAAAACGACAACGAATAGGATTTTTGGAATATGCCTATTTCATGGTATGCTACAGGTAATTTTATTTATAAAGTCAAATTAGGAATTATGGTGTCACCATTCTATTGAACCTTTCACTATTGTTTCATATTCACTTAAAATTCTAAGAGATCAACTAGTGAGAGCTAGCTTTATAATTCATTTTAAGTTTGATGGAAATCAGGTTAATTTTTAGACTACATAGCCCAGTGATTACAATACATTTCAATCAACCAAAACAATCCAGCCAAAATCACAAACAAACAAATAATTTGTACAATCATAATTAACCTAAAACTTATACAAAACAAAGATAAAAAATTTACAGAATATGTCTACAGAAAGGTAGCAGAGAGCTAGATCTGACTTCAAAGTGGACACTGATGTTGTCCTCTATGTTTTACTCTCACAATCTCATAAATTGCAAAACGATAACACATTTCATAACGAGAGCCCATGTGAGATCTATTTGTTAAGAAATAAAAAATTATTTTTAATGTAAAATAGGTAAATTAGGTCTCTTCTACCCTGTGTTGGCCTCAAGAAAAGACAAGTTATCTCAACGAAATTTAAACTACACCAAAATCATATATAAGGAAAAAAGCTTCAAGCCTCATTTGACACACTCACTCAAAAGTTCAAATTGCAATAGCCATAAGCGAAAAGTGTGAAATACTTTGGAAGAGAAGGAAAATTCCTAGGAAAAAAGAAAGAGTCTCTCAAGGTCTAGAAGTTGAAATTTGTCTCACTACCCCACGTCACGAAAATTGATGGGTGTTTCAAGAGGCCAAAATTCTAGAGAAGTTGGGGCAAAATTATGGGTTGTTACGCAGGCTGTAGTTGCTAAATGAAAAAAGACTGTAAAGGTTTTTGAATCATTATATTGGAAGGCTGACTTGGTGGAGGAGGAAGGTATTGGAGTCTAAGGTCTTGAATACATCTCATTTGAATCTACTAAAGGAAGAATTTTTTTTATTGGGTTTTCCCCATATAAGGGTTTTGCTTTGACAAAAGTACCTACACATATGGTGTATTTGATCTTTGTGTTTTCCTTTTGGTAATTGTTTATGAAACTAAGATTAAAAAAATATGGCGAAGCAGTATAACTCAAAATGTCATGGTAATTATCAACAAAGAAATATTTAACGCTGGGTTGCCATAACGGATAGCCTATCACTATTAGCGAAAGAAGAACTGGGTGGAACGGGGAAAGATTTCAGGAACAAGAAAAACAATAGCGCAGAGCGCTCGGTGGTTAGAGTTGGGTGGCTGTTTTGTTAGCTGATGATAACTATGGGAATGGAACCCAACATCGAATAGGATGTTCAATGATGAGAACTAAACCTTCGACTGGGTCATAGGTCGGTGGGGACTAAAAATAACAAATAAAGGTGGCATTGATGAATGTAAGGTCGATCTGAGTGGGCTTTAGACTATTAATCGCTACACCGGAAGCGAACATTTTCGTTTGGATGGTGGAATTTCTTGTCACCAATTCCCCTGCCTGCCATGGGGATTATAGGATAAATGATGGCTAAAGAATGAGCCCCCGCGTGAGCCTTTCGGTTGTTCTCGCCCACCTGGTGATATGCTAGTGCCCGTGGTAGAAATATGATTATATATATATATATATATATATATATATATATTAAACGAATTGATACACCAATGAAGAGCAAATGACTAGGTAGGAGGTCAGGGTGAAGCAAGAAACAAAAAAGTAGGCAGGGTATTCGAAAAGTTCGTACTCCTTGATGCAAAATACTTCCACTACCACAGTATAAACCCATACTTACTGAGAAATATTTGATTATTTGTTGTGAAAATAGGATAATTAATTTGTTTATAAAAATAGATACAAATATAATAAATAATATATATATATATATATATAGTCTCGTGTGATCGGGGAGTGCGCCGGGTCATTGATCGGTGCACCAGCGAAGAGCCTGACTTACAACTAGGTCCGGATGTCGATGGTGAGGACGAGAAAGCAGTGAAAGTGACATGATAGATATGCAGCTGCGGCTAATACTTGAACATGGTAAAAATATATTTGTTATTATGCAATAAAATAATTAACTTATTAAATGAAAAAAGGGAGTAGAGCACCCTAATGTCAAGTCGGACAAAGCCCTCAAGTTGTCATTTAGGCCATATGCATTAATGATGAAAAAATGGACATTCATGTTTTCATTATTATTAATTATGTTTTAATGTATGGGAGTAATCGAGTTGAAGCTTCATGTCATTATTCGATTTTCTTTAAAATTATTATGAATATGTAATTATTTATTTTTAGTATGCCAAATCCAATGACATGGACATTTTAGTAACTATGTTAACCATTGTATTAATTCTTTCCTTGCAAATGAACTTAGGTTGTCGGTTAGTTGGAGTGAACAAACAGTGCCAGGTCATATGAAATAGGAAGAATAAACTAACCTGTTACTTTGGAAAGTATATGTTTTGGAATTATGTGAATGACATTAACTGCACTTACACGATGTTGAAAGACAAGGCACCATCACATAATCATACCATGGCCAACACTACTCTAAAAAAGAGGAAAAAACATAATTGTATAATAAGACCCAAGGTCCATTAACGATTAGAATGTAAATAAATATAATTCAAAGTTTTTAAAATTTTTTTTTTTGTTTTCTAATGTTCATGCAAAATTTCCTCTTTAATTTTTAGTCAAGCAGTTGAACTGAAGGTCTGTCATCAGTTTGATCTCTCCTTCAGTTGGAAGATGTCATGTCTCAATTGTACAGAATTATATATCAAAATAGGCCAATATTTTTATCCTTTTCGTGTGTATGCAAGCAAGTATAGTTCTGTCTCAACCCCAAAGAATTTTAAGTGTGATCAAATCTCTCTGTGAAAATACTAAATTGCCCAAAATTTTGTGTCTTCGAGAAATTTGATTCCTCTTCTGTACTTAGCAAATCCAATTAAGATTAATATATCTAAAGTCAATTAACTAATTTTAATATATAATTAAATAATTAAACATATTAATAATTAATTAGAAAATAATAAATTCCGATCTTATTATTTGGACTAAAAATGTTCGAAATTGTTTTGTCGTTACTTGAATCTTACATCATTAAAAATATCTTCAATTTTTTTGTACGCGTTACTTAAATCTTACATCGGTAAAAAATCTCTCTTCCTCACAGGTACGGTACAGAACCTTTTAGTTAATATTGAACTTAGCTAAATATTACTTATCAAATGAGTATCGCTTCATTTTATTGTAAATACATAAATCATTTGTAATATAAACTAGCCCTGAATCTATCTTAACTTTCTGCTGGGTCTGACACTCAAAGAGATCGAATCTCCAGAAACAGCCCTATTTTGAGTGAAAACATGAAAAGGTTTTCCTCAGGAATATTTTCTCCTATCTCGCTTAATTATAGATCAAAGTTAAGATGGATCCTAAACTGATTTTAATACATGTGTGTGCAATCTATCAAACACATGATTAATTTTATATTAATATGTAAATAAATATAATATTAATATAATTATTTTTAAGTATGCTAAAGTATGTATTGATATTAATCGAATCATTTTAATTTTAAATTTTCTTAGTTGGGGACATTGGATTATAAATACTTGTTAATAACTTTGGGTAGTGATGAAATAGAAAATTTGAATGCAAAGTGACAATGTAATAGTGTTGAATGATGAAAAATGTGAATAATAAGAATGTATTCGATTACAAATAGCCTTCATTGTAGTCAATCAAAACTGTTTACATATATACTATTCATAATGTCACCCCCTTCTTAATGTTTACTATTCTTCTCATATCTGTTATATGAAAGGCAGTTAATCATTGTTGAAAGCATGACTCAGGTTGTTTAACAAATGTAAATCATGCTTGTTCTTGCTCTCCAATGTTAATAGGTTTAGTGCTATCGCATAAAAAGCAATGTTCATGCAATAGTTTACATATGGCACAAAAATCAATGCTTAAATACATTAATCCAATCACTTTAAAAATTAATATTGTCATACATCCCATTACATAGGTAAAATCAACATCTACACTAAAAATTAATGCATCCTAATACTAAGCAAATTAAATAAAATTGAAAACAGTCTACATAAATCATGCACTTTATTAGAAAGTAATCATTAGGATTAGAAATCGACATCTACCACTCAAATCAATGCATCACAATTGCAAGCAAAGAAAATAGGATTAGAAACTAACATCTATGAAATAAATACATTAGTGGTGCAAGTGATCTAAATAGGATGTAAATCACACCATATAAAGATATGTACATTTTAATGAAAAGCAATCAAATAGGATTATAAATGATCTACATTGAAATCAGCTGTCTGATGCAAGAAATCAAATATAATTATAATCAACATCTACATTGAAGTCAATGCATCTAATGCTGTGATCAAATAGGTTCAAAATAACATCTACTATTTGGAACAGTGGAACCCAAAATATGAAAATCAAATAGGTTAAAGCAACCATCTGCCAGGATCAATACATTATTAAGAAATCAAATGTGATTAGAAATCACCATCTGCTATGAAATCAGTGAAATTTGGTACAGAAATCAAATAGGATTAGAAATCACTGTGAAATAAATGCATTTAATGCAAAAACATTCAAATAGGGATTAGAAATAATCTACAATGAAATCAATGCATGGTACAGCAATCAAATAGGATTAGAAACCAAAATCTACCAAAATCGATTGCACGTCTAGTATGAGCAATCAAATAGGATTATAGTCACCATCTGTGAAGAATAAATGGTTGTTTTCATGCAAAGAAATCAAATAATTAGAAAATCATCTACATTGAAATTAATGCATCTGGTAAAAACATTCAAATATCATTAGAAATCAACATCTACCCTGGAAATCAATGCATCTGGGTATAAGCAGCCAAATAATGTTGATCTCATCTGGCAAATCAGTACATCTGGTGCAAGAAATATTCTTCCCTCTCTTCCCTCCATATATGTCTATGTCTCCTTGTCTCCTTTATGTCTCTCTCAACCCCAAACACTGCAACTTTCCCTCACTCCATATCATAATCTGTTTGCTCGCTCCCTCCCTCTCTCCATACTGCCACACATCATTCTGTCACCACATGACATTTTAGACCTCAATAGGTCTACATCCATATCATGTTCATGAAGGTAAAAAAACATCATGTTCCCGGATCAAGTCTTGGAAATTGGAGAAAATGTTGTTTAAAACCTTTAAAAATATTACCTACACACACTTTTGAACTTTCTGTGCATCCGTTGATTCTGCCATTACCGTCCGTGATAGCCACTCTGTTCGCCACTAAAACTGCTCACCCCCATAAATATAAAAAATACTTAGAAGCCTATTTGGTTGAATATTCTCTAGTGGAAGCCTACAAAGTCGCGCCAATTCGAAGCTTTATATATCATGGAGCTTATCCCTTGGCAAAGAACCCAAATCCTTCATAGGAGACTTATCCCTACGGTCGAAACTACCTCAATCTCTCCCTCGGTGGTGAGAGTTTAAGATTGAAGGTAGATATTCGATAGGTAAAAATGCGAGTTTGTATAGATTCATTTGAAGGTTCATAGGTTAGTTTATGAACTAGTAAGGATTGTTAATGCTTTAGAAAATTACACCTTTGTGAATAGCTTGTGTTGGTCATTAGAGAGGAAGAGCTTGTCGGTTGAAGGAAATGTAGCAGGAAAAATTTAAATACGCTTACAACATCAGGGGCGTTGTAATGTTCTTACTAAGTTTATGATAATACATGTAGATACATCTTTTCTCATTGCTTGTTTACAGATTCACTGAAATGATGTCAATACTTATGAACTCCTTGATATGATGAAAGGTTGGATTGGTATTTGATTATTGTTATATGTCTGTAGGGTGCTTTAATATTTTGTATTTTGAGTTGTAGGTAACCTGAAAACATTGAAGAACATAACGAACAAAGAAAAAAGGCTACATCAAACGTCTCAAATTGAAAGATAGAACAACTTATCCTTATTCAAGGTTGTAATAATATAGGCAAATAGTCTAGAATGTATTCCAATGGATCTTTGTTCTAGGTACTTCATTGGAGTATATGAGATACATATTGTCCACAAGAGGGATTAATCACAAAATTAGTGTCTGGGAAAAACATTTAGTTTTCTTTGATTGTTTAGTTTGGTATAGCTTTCTGTGTGGCTTTCTAATGATGTGGTTAGGTAAAAAAAAATTATGACCCAATAAGGTAGAAAAAAATATTTTTTCAGCACTACTCTTCCATCCGCGGTTTTGTATAGAAGAAAATAGAGAAGGCGGTAGCCTACGCAAATTGTTAGTTTGTGATTAGATGCATGTGTGGTTTTGTACACTAAGTTTTTATAGAAATTTGAAAAAATTAAAATTTTCTATTCTGAGTCAGATAACCATATTTTTGGGTTTAACTATGTATATGGGTTTTAGGGGCTCTGTGTGTGAACTCTATCTTTAAAAAAATTAGGGTCTTGTTTGGTAAGTCATCTTTTTCATTTAATTTAGGTTTTCCTAGATTTGTTGTTATCCTTTGAAATAAGTTCATTTTCCAAATATCAGTTTCTTGTCTCACTTGAGCCCACGGAATTCTTCTAGCCTTTATTTTTGAATATTTGTTTCTTATTCGGTTAAAATGGAAAAAGCTGAATCCTTTGAAGTCTAATTTATCTCAAGCTAGTTTTTGTAATTTTGTATCTACTAGGTTAAGTGGGGAAATATTTTTGGTTTGATTACAACTAAGAGAAATCATTAAAAAGACAATCTTAGGTACCCTTAATTAGGATTGGTAATTAGAGCTTTGATTTTCTTTAAATATTTTTATACTTTTTAGGGTTTTCTAGAAATTGATTTCTTTTGATTTGTTTGTTTATCAAAATTTTGGTTTTTGTCTTTGAAATCATTAGAATTTTCTTCACAAAAGAGACATTGGTATTGCTTTGAAGTTGTGTTCTTAATGAAAAGAAATTTACATTTGAAAAGTTTACGAATTTTGTCCTTTTGAGTTCAAAAGTCCTTCAACTTTCTCCTAAATAGAATTCCTTCGAAACAAAAAAGAGTTGCATTTTTTCATATCGATGCATTTTAAGTATTTTGAGTCGGTCTTAATATCCTTGATCTCATCTCCATATCATTTGCATTGTTGTGACCAAAATCAATATAGTGCTTAATAAAATCAATTTAGATATATTTTTACATTTTATGGGCTCAATCCACCAATTTATCTTGGGTTAATGCTTTGGAATAATTTGTAATAAACATTTCCGTGATTTAAAAACAAGAAGTATCATCTTTGTTGAGAAATCCCAATTGTGCATTTGTTACTCTTGAGAAGCTATTCTTAAAAGATTCAAGCACAAGGTCATGTCAGACCCGGTGAGGTAATCATACCTACTTCATTGGTGAAGATAGAAGGCATGTATGTAATAAAAAAGTTAAACCTTAGACTAACCGTTGTCAAGGATCCTGGGGTCAGGTGTTAGCAAACCTCGTATTTACCATGTCAAGGAGATTTCAAGGGGAACTAGCTTGATACTCTACCCTTGCGTGTATATCGGATCGTAGATTGTTCCCCCACGTGCAATTGTCTAATTTGGTGACCTTAGTGGCCATAATATTTAGGATTTTTCCCAAGGTGACACTGGAGGGAGGGTCCCACTGTACCTGGAGCAGACGTTGACTAGATGTTGTCGTGGTAAATCCCCTCTGCGGACAGAGGCGATCCCTACTAGCCCAGATCGGGTCTAGCAACAATCATATCACGCTAAGGTGCAAGTTCCTAATTGAAATAAACCAAATGGCGAAGAAGGCTTACCTCAAATCCAACATTGTTGTTTGTAGAGAAGATAATGCTCCCGTTTCCTTACTCCAGCAGATCACAATCCTCCTGCTTGTTGCGATCGAACACTTTCACACACAAGAAACACGACAAACACAAGTGTAAAACCCGATATATGCAATTATGTATCAGTCAGAGAAGACACAAATCATGATCATAATGAAAAATACGAGTGGAACCATAACCAATAGTCACTTATCATTAATTCATACAAAGTAAAATACAAACTGGCTCTGACGCTAAACCTTCCTTCGGCGGGTCGTCAACGGAATACGTCTCAGTAAAGCTTATCAGGAATGGGAACAAGCCTCTCTCTTCGATCGTCAATCTTCTTGCTATTAATTTGGCTCTATGAGGACTATCAAGGCTCTTGGAGATTCAACCATTCAGCCCTTCAGCTATTCAGCCCCTTAATTAATGGATGAAGGCTATATTTATAGAGGAAAGGAGGAGGTTGGGATCCCTACAATAGTGGAAGGGAGGCCTTATCCATTGGGAGGTTCCCCATAAGGTGGAAACAAAAGGCCAAAGGAGGAAGGCCATGGTTATTCAGTCGAAACCACTCCTCATGACTCATCCACGAAGTTGTTGTAATCGAAACTTCGCCTCCTTTGTTAAAAAATTTCCATAAGTAGATTGGTGCGAGTGCTTAACTGGGACAGAGCGCCAATTGGCGCAGGCTCAGTGTTAATTTTCCTCATTGGCGTGAGTACATAACGGGCTACCAGCACCAAGGCAAAAACAGGTGTTTTTAGGGGTCTGCTCAGGAAATGATCAACAGAAGGAATGTTGTCCTCATGGAAAGGGATGCAATGATGGTATTTTCAAGGCATGACACTGATTATTGGTCACAAAAACAACCCTCCAATGGGCGAGATGGGGATTGCAGGGACGGTGACAAATTACTGTGTAACACTAGAATCACTTGGAATTTCCGAAGGGTACTCTTCACTTCAAGATGGCACAGTGAAGTTACTTGCATTGGACTGTTTCATTAAGCAGGTTGTCAGGGTAACTATTCCAACAGCTAGTTTTCCACTTTAATTTCCACGACGTTGGATTTCATCACCAACTAGTGATTTTATTGTGGAAACATAATATTTTTGTTTGGTTTGCCTCTTAGATTTTGTAGGCGCATGTTCATTTGCTTGATTTTTTAGCGACCTTAAGTGTATTCTTTTGAAAAAAATTTATTTCATGTGTTTAAGATTAACCGTGGCTGAATTACCGAGACATTCACATAGAATGCATGGAAAACCCCCTAAATATACACCCAATCAATTGGAAAAAATAAAAACTAAAATATTTCAACAATCAGGAACATGATATATTGAACAAGGAGAAACATCCATTATAATACATCATGATTTTGAATTTAATCAACCTCAAATAATTGAAAAAGATCAAGAATAACCAGAAATCTCGAAAGTAATTACAGTTGAATCTGTAACTTATGAATTATTAGATACCCAATTCACTAAACCTGAAATATATAAGCCTGAATTTGAATCTACTTCGTCTGATTCACCTTCGGATCTCATATCTTCGACTCCTGGTTGTCCTCGTTCACCTCAAGTGAAACTTCTTATTACTAATAATCCTCCTCCTGGCCTAATTAGCATTGAAGAGATATCAGACGCGGAAGAAGAGATTACAATTCCTTCTCGTCAGGAATATTTATATCTAAGTTATAGTTAACCAATTTACCCTTTTATTCCTTTTAGACCTGATCCTTGGTATAATCAACTTACCGACTTTCTACATAACTCTGGTTATAATTATGCACCACGTCGCATACCTTTTTACACTATACCCAGAGGTAGTTACATGGCTTCATCAAACATGTCTACTGAGTCATTTATGTTCTCTTCAACACCAGAAATGTTTTTGTACAATGTTCCATCTGTTCTTGTTGGGTACCAAACACTCTCTGGCACTTTCTCAAGAGCATCTCAATCTTCCAAAACTTTCACCCAATCGACTGGTCTCTATGAAGATACCACTAAACCTTTGATGATGGAACATGTCTATATGTTTTCCAGAAATATTCCTCAAGCTATCTCTCAAGGTGGCTATATAGTTCCTGGGGGGCAACAACATCTTCAAGGGAAGCAACCTCTCCAAAGGCAACATCCTGTCCAAGGGCATCAGCCTCTCCAAGGAAAACTACCTTTCCAAGGACAGCAACCTCTCCAAGGGTAGCTACCTTTCCAAGGGAAGCAACCTCTCCAAGGGAAGCCACCTTTCCAAGGACAACAGTCTTATCAAGAATAGCCATCCTTTCAAGGAGGACAACCTTTTGCTGGAACTTATCCCTCAGTTGTAGGACCAAATATTCCTGGTAATTATCAAACTTACGTTCCAATGCCTCAAACTGGTTATGGTCAACCATATGCATCGCAACCTTTGATGGGAGCTCCTTACCCAAGATTCAATACTGTGTGGAATCCCTTATTGAATAAAAAATCTTTGCAGCCTACTTTACAAGTACCTTATAATCAACCTACTCATTCAGCTGGAAAATTTGGTTTTACACAAGTCCAACAACGTGTTCATAGTGAAATTCAAATTACCCAACAGGTATCTGTGCAAAGTAGTCCTATACAATCTGCAGCAAAAATTTATGTTCAAAAACTGAGTACACCAATCCCAGGAGTTTCTCAAACCCCTATTTGTTACAACCTTTTAGACGATAACACCAATTGTTACACAGGAAATCCCTCAGATTACTGCTCATCAAACTGGACCTATAGTTTAGTCTACTCCTCAAACCTTTGTAGGACAAATTGGTGCAACTACGGTTCAAACAAGTCTACCTTTTACGAGTCAAACCTTTCAAGGATATTTTGTTCAAAGTCAACCATTTCAAGGAAAATTTAAATACTGATAAATGGGAAAAAATCCAGTTTAGCAGAGCCAACCATACCTTGGTTATACATATAAAATACCAGCTCAACCTCAGTTCAGTATGGCTAACCTTGGATACCCTGGAGGTATACCAATCCCAACTGCTCAATATATTCCAGGTTTTCCTGGATATCCTCCTCCGGATACTGGTATTATTTCTCAAGGTTATCAATTTTCACAGTAAGACCCTAACCGACGATTACCATTCATTGAAAATTTATATTTATTGGATTTTTCTAGGCTAACAAATGATCTGGTTTATTATCTTCCATTTTGGCCGACAATTCCCACTAATTTTCCCAATGATATTCCAAAATTTTGAAGGAAAATCAAGAGAAGACCCCTCAAATCATGTGATGACTTATCATATGTTGTGTGCATCCAGCTCCTTAATCAATGATTCTATTCGTTTGAGACTTTTTTAGATAACCTTGACCGGCTTAGCTACAAAGTGGTACATTGATTTACCACATGGCTCTTTCAATATTTTCAATGCCTTATAAAGAACCTTCCTAACTTATTTCCATTCGCCATTCTGTTATGACAATGGCACAATACTTCTTACTTCATTAAAATAGAGTATGTCTACATACATTTCAGATCACATACACGAATGGCGATGTAGATGATGTTTGGTGAAATTTTTCATTCTAGATCAAATTCTGGCATAATGGTTTATTAAATCATTGCTTTCTAAGATTACTGAGGATGTATCTAAGGGAGGCATTGTAATAGAAGAGTGGGTAATAGCCCAAGCATAGTACTTGGACCTCGTTTACACACAACCTTGTACTTTGTATGAAAAATTCCTGATTTACAATGCCCAGTCCAACTTACTGCAAATCCTTCTGGTTCTCATTCCGTAGATGGTGTAATTGGTACAATTAATATGAAAAAGAGTAAGAAGAAAACATCAAAATCTACTTCTACAATCATAACTATACAAGATTCACCTAAAGGAGATCCTTCCCTAGAAAATTCAGCCAAGATTCACGTCGTAGACTCATCTACAAACAAAGCTAAATCATCTGGCAGTAAGAAGAAGGGGAAAGGAAAAATTAAAAAAAAACACTTCTCCCAAATAGAAAGCTGAAAAAACCAAACCATGAGACGAAAAACATAAACCTAGTTATCCTTGTCTTATCTGTGATAAGGATCACTACACTAAAGAGAGCCCACATCGGGCTGAAGTATCCAAATTTTTCAAAGGTTCACCCACTCATGTTGTCTTGAAAGATCCTTTTCCATATCAATATAGAAAAATGATCGGATCTTCTTCCAATTCATCGGTAGTTATCCTGATGATGTCTCGGGTCATGGTTGCGAAACGATCTCAAGACTATGGATCTAAGAGTCTTGTAACTGGTAAAGAAACTAAATCATCCAGTCAACCACCAATATCAACTCCTTCAGTTTCCAAACCCTTTCAAATCAAGAAACCTATCCTTGATTTAGTGATTAAACCACATGCTAAAGGTGTACTTCTAAAATCAGCTTTCAATCCACATGCGAGAGCCGCTCAAAATTACAATACTGTTGAATATTTGGCCATATCACCTTCAACAATGTCGGTCGTCGAAGTGCTGCAATATTTTCCAACTCAGAGGAAATTACTGTTATCAGCTATAGGAGTGATTAATCCTCAAGACTCAAATATGATTGTCTTTGATCTCGAAAAATTTGTACGTGAACACCCGCGAATGGCACTGGAATTATTTTGGTATTAAAAATACAAAAATCAAGGCGAGTTTTCTGTGGTAATCGGGGGAAAATTTGAAACCCCCTAAATTTATATAATAAATAGGCGAATCATGATACATGAGAAGAATGGAAGGCAATTTTATTAATAATATAATATTGTATATAATTTTGGTGAATCTCTCACTGAGATTATATTATCCTGTAAATCATGGTGAATCACAGAATGCAAATGGTGAATCACTACTACAAAATAAATGGAAAATCGTTGTCATGGAGTTAAGGGTATTTGGTTCTAATGAAGATATGTAGCCAAGGTGAACCGAGAGTAGAAGGAAAGACCACAGAGACTGAAAGCATATTTGTGAGGGTGACTAATGAGAGGGAAGTAGTTTTAGTAGGATTTGGAAAAGCATTATTCTAGTTGCTAAGTATGATGTTGTTCTCATGCTACTATAGAGCGTGTTGAGTTTGGAGAGAGTTTACAGGGAAAAATTGGAAAGGTAGCAGGTGGTGGAGAATTACAAAAGGCATTTGTGATGGGCTGCATCTTTCATGGTATTGTGAGACATGTATTGCGTGGGTGTGGTGGTAGTCCGCTTGTGATCAGCTTGGTAGGTTGATTGGGTACGAGACAACTTGAGCTAATCTTTCAAAACTATGCTTTGCACTATCCCATATTTATCCCAACGGAAATTTGTAACCTACTATCGGATTCGGGGCTTCAGCCCTGGAGGATGCACGCAAGTTGTTTAAACCCTTTATTAGCCCTGCCCAAACTGTCCGTTCTTTCGGCTTATTTAGGGAAGCCATCTGTTAGCTTTCACCACTAAGACTTCCATTCCACTCCACAAGTGCAGAACAACTATAGTTAGACATCAACAATGGTACAAACAAACAAATTCTAAAATGAGAAAACCCATGAGTGTAGATCCATTGCTTTGTGTGGGGTTAGTCTTCATCGGGTCATTATTTCAAACCTCATAGAGAGGGATTGAGGATGGGAAGCCCTTCTAAGGAATAAAAAATTTCCATGGGCATCTAGGCTTGACTAAAACATGTACAATCCTATGACAACATCTCACAGGTGAGCAGATCATTCTTCCATTCAGTATTGATGCTAACCCAGCCTAGGCTCCACCTAGTCGTTAAAAATAAAATTGTAAAGTGCTAAAATTATAACTGAGCTCTAATGTGACTTGATCACCATACAGGAAAGAAAAAAATAATATACTGCAATCAATTTGGATGTCAATGTAAGATCTCTTTGCTGACTTGCTAATCACTATTTAAATAGTGATGATTGATATGTTCCCATAGGAGATTATCTTCTGGAAATCATCTTGATTTATTTAGGAAAACATTTTTTTATAACAGACCTCCCAAACCATGCTCCGAAGGGGCCAGAACAGACCATCCAAGCCACAGTGAGAATGTAGAAACTGAATAAGCATGGAGTCATGTTTTAACACTGAGCTTCGCTTGCTCAAAATTACAAATCATGTATATTTGTGTTTATCTTCGACATGAAATCTATGAAAGTTCAATGAAATAAAGAGGGTACAAGAAAAACCAGCTTAGTCCATAAATTGAAGACAATTTTTTTTGCCCATCATTTATTTTTCTTCCACTTGATTTCTGTACATTTAAGGAGGCAAGTTTTCTTTTCCCTGTGAACAATATACAACCTCGTTACATAGAACTCTCTCATTTCATCTATGATTAAACTAAAAGGAAACTGATCAAGGCAGTGAGGCACCTACATATGATGCTATTTTATCTTTCCCATTTACTAATAGGAGAATAACTTTGTAAGGTTTGGTTAAAACTATCAACTGCTTGTCTGGACATAAATGCTTAGTGCTCCAAATTTCCCTCATCGGGTTCCTTTCACATTCTTTCATATTCCTTTTGTCAGAGGGAAATAATGAAAATTTTCATGAAGCCCTTCATATCCACAAATACTTCCGATGTACTAGCCGAATACCATTCTCACATTCATTGCCTCAGGGAAAAAAACTACCTTCTTCATTCTTGTAGTATCTAATTCCTCTTGCAGCTTCTTGGAACATGATCAAGAACTTACTTTCAAGTGATCTGTGAGTTTTCACATAAACCAGAATCAGGCACCAAAGACAATGAACGACTTCTGGGTAATGCAGAGCTTTTTCCACTTGACATGTTGAAACTGGACAGGGAGGACTTTAAGGCATATTCAGATCCTGCTTTAGAACAATTTGAACCTTTAGTAAATTCCTCCCTTGATGCACCAGGATGCTGAACTACCACCACCATTGGCCTGTTAACATCCTCACATCCAGACTATGAAGTACGCTGCAAAAAGCACTTTATCTGTATTAGCCAAGCAATAAAATAGAACCCAAATTTCAATGTGCATGCAATTGACACTAGGCAACTTGAGAATGCAAGTTTGGTTGGCAGCATGGAAGATGGGAAAGTATCATTCTCAGAAAAAGCAAGCAAAACATTTCGTTAGGTAATTCAATAAACAAAAAAATAGATCAGTTGGTACACAAAACCCTTCACAGTCTAAAAGCAAACATGGGAAACCATGTGCAGGACTGGGTGTTTACTTAGGCCCAAGAGATGCCAAATATAGTTCATCATTCTATACAAGAATGGAAATTTTTAGACCGTGTTTATCCTCAAGAGGGGGTAGTTGCCACACCATTGTAGAAAAAAACTGAATGAGAACATCAAATCATGCAAAGCAATCCACAGCAGACTAAAAGCAATACTTCATGGTACTATACTATTTCAACCGATCTAAGAAGTAAAAGATTTGATAAAACAAAATTTGTTAGCAATAAGATATTAATGCAGGTAGCTTTATCTTGGCCATTTCAATTGAAAAAGTGAACAAACAACACGATTGAAACAGTTAACCAACAACAATATTGATGAAAAGACAAAACTAATCCTAAAAAGGTAAACCACTGTTTTCATAAGGACAGGATTAAAACACAAATAAATTGAGACTGGGCATTCCTTAGTCGATAAGAAATTGTAATTTGGTGTTTACCAAATGTAGCAAGTTGACTCAAAGACCGAGGATTAGATATAAGATAGAGGAATAAAGATAACAACCTACACATATAATAAATGCCAAGGGAAGGTTTTGCTTTAGAGAATTCCACTTGGTATGAATGCTACCAAACAAGTTATATAAATTTGAGGCCTTGGCCATAAAAATCACAGCACATGCACACACACAACCATGTGAGACAAAAGGCAGGAACAATCACAGAAAATACTAATCACCAAGTGTTTATAATGGCTATATAGATCCATCATTAACATTAACAATAGAAAAGATATATTGGAGAAAGGAGGAAAACCTAAAGATATAAGGACAAGATGTATTAATGATTTAAAAGGCATTTAGACTTTTTAAAGAAATTATATGCATGCTCATGCCATATTTTGCACATCCAATGTTTTTCTTTTCCATTTCTCGACTTTCTTGTGCATTTCTCATAACTAGTGAAATAGACTTGCAGAGAAAATCAAGCTGAGTGGAAAACAGACTAAAACAGGTCAAGGATAGATTCTAGATGTACTTGATAATGAAATCTCCCTTTCTATTCGAGAGTACTATAGGAAATTGTTGACTTCAAGTAAACACCATGAAAAAACACCACATATTTATTCATCTAAGTTGAAAAAAAATATGGGAGAAAAAATTAAAAAAAAACATTTTAGCTTTTTATTTTCCTTATGTTTTTTCATTTCCCTGTTCTCTAATGTGGCCAAAATGGAAAACCATCAAAGGTTTTTGCATTTCAGCTGTGTATGGGGCAAAGTGAAAATTACAGGTACCATAAATTGAATGAGCTATCAAAAAGAAATATTGATCATAGGACAACCAAACAAACTATTGACAGAATATAAGAACTTTTCATGATATTCATAGATTCATCAAGACTGAATAAGCAAAATCCTAGATTAGTATAACTTGGTCAATAGAAAAACTCAAATCATTCCACTTACCACTCTAATATGCCATTCTCTGAAATTCAAGTTATTGAAATCACTCTCATTCATTTCCTGCATGAAAACCCAAAGTGCATTTGAACGATCAGTTTTGAAAAAGACTATTCATTTAGTTCAATATATGCTCTCCTTGTACACATGTGACAACATTCTATGCTCGTGTAGCCCAAAATGCATTTGCTACTTCCCATCACAGATAATATTCTATACCAAATCTCACAACAATTATGATAAAAAGATAAAGGAAATTCTGAAGGAACAAAGGCTAGTGACATACAACAGATTTTCAAAATGGCATATGAAGATAAAATGTTCCAAGAATAAGTAGCTAGTGGCAACAAGACAACCACGGTAGGAAGTTAGCAATCAACAAGAGGAAGAAGAATGAACAGCCAGCACGAAGTTTGAATTATCAAATTTAAACCAGTCACTTCCCATTCACAAGAGATCCTATGAAGCTCAAAAGAAGGATATGGTCAAACAAAATGCATACTTAGCTATGGTTTTTTGTAAAAACAAAATATTAACTATGGTTATTTTGTAGAAGTAATAAAATAGAATAATAATTGATGGAAACAAATGGATTTTATGAAATATATCCCTCCTCACTGTTCGTAGGCCTCAAACATGGCTCTGTAAATGAAGGAACGCTAAACAAAGTCATAAAAACTTAATGCATTCAGAGTTGTCAAGCATCACAAAAGAGAAATATCCTCCATAGAAGAGAATTTATAATTTCTATATTAGGAATCTCAAATAACACACCAAGATAAGAACTATGTAAATGAAATTAGGTGTTAAAGAGCATTAACAATAAAAAAAAATAGAAGAGACTAAAGACTCAGGTCTCTGATGTATGTAACATCTATGAATTATGAAATTGATAAAAGACAGGGGATGCAAGGAGGCATAGGGTAAATTATCATAATGCAATGCACACAACAAGGACGTGCAAGTTAAACCTTATATTTCTACTCTCTGAAAATAAAGGAATTTGAAAACTACATAATTGCAAGATCTAACCTCTGAATAAGAGTTCATATCAATCTAACTATCAATTTTGTACTCGCTGACAAGTTTCTATATAACTAGGATTGTAAAGAAAGCACCCAAAAATTTTAATGCTAGATGTTCCAATGGCAATACAATATGAGGTTCTACAGAAGCATTTATTTTTTCTTATCTTTGTTGGATTAAAACTTTCACGTGTTTTAATATCAGGAAAAGAGTTAACTTCCAAATATGAATACAAAGAAAAGATGTAAATAATAACACTTAGAAGTAAGCAATTTCAAAGTAACAGGAAGAAACAGTCGAGAGTTAACATACAATACTGAAAATAGGTGGCAATGTTCTTTGTCCTATAGAATTATGAGTTGGGATAGCTGTGAAAAATGGGGACAACTCTCGAGATCTGAAAGTCCATCTGATTTAAACAGAAAAGAGACAGTATTAGTAATTATCATCACCACCGCTGGATTGCTTCTTCTAACTAAAAAAGGATGCCTAAAGAACAAGTGTTTGTAAGTGCATTTCAAAAATAAACAAAAAATTGTTTTTATATGTGTAGTGGAAGGATAGTGCAGAAGCTGCCACTGAAATAAGAAAATGTTCCACAAATAAACAAGTTTCCCATCCAGGTGGAATGTCTATCACCCAAGCAATCCTTTAGCCTTGAAAGAAATATCAATGCTAACAGTAACTACTAATGCATGGATGTAATTATGAATGTCGTATATTGGGGATAGGCAGGCCACAGGACAGGTCAGAGGACTACATCTCAAACCTAGAAATGGGCCCCCAGTATTAGATAATGAAATATCTGTGGGGCACAAAAGAAGATCAACTCGGCTATTTATCATTTTAGATTTTTATTGCGTTGGACTGAAATTATAATCCCACAAAAAGCAAAGCACCTAGTACTCTTCCTTTGATGGAAAATGCAATTTTAGGGAAATGTTGAATATTCATGGAACTCCAGAAGTACGAAATAAAAAACAGAGGAACGAGTTATCCAAATTATTTAATAATATAACTTGAGATTCCATACAATACTTGAACATATTTCTCCATTTTTGTACTGATTCCAACAATCATTATATCTTAAAAGTTAAAGTTCTAGACATTGGAACTCAATAAAGTTAACGTGCTCCATCCACAGATGACAGAATCTAGAACCAAAGTCAGTGAGAATAGCTGAAGAAAGAAAAAGAATATGATCTCTTTAGCCAGTCTACTTTAGCAAGCATGCCTCAGGTGATATCATTGTAAAGATGTCATATATGATGCTACTACAAATCAAAAAATGATAAGAGCAACATATCAAATACCAAATGTGGTAAAATTGCTACTACATTTGTATTCAAGAGCAAGTGAAGGGCCACTTCAAGTAGAATCTTGGAATTCAAATACTCTTGGGTTTGGTAAGAGAATTCACTAAGAGATATAGTATAACAGAATCATTTGAGTTCATACAGATAGTATAACAGAATCATTTGACTTCATAGAATACATGTGTTGTAGGTCCTTCTTTATTTTGTGTAGCTTGGAGAAGCTGGTTCACCATTTTTCTAGTTTCTACTAACTTTTGGCTAATCAATGCTATGAACCTGATATTTCTTAACATATTTAGATAAACAGAGAAATCAAAAACTATATCTAATAGCAAGAAACCATCCGATATCTACAAAAGATAATATTGATGATCATAAATGAAACATTACATACTAATGCATGACAAAGCATAAACAAGGGATAGCACATTCATATTTAATTCAAGCTCAAAGATGGTAAAGAGATCCCACTTGCAATGGAGAGGGCTGATAAATCACCTCCTTTCCATATGGGAGAGATCAATGCCTTTTAGGCAGACTTCGAAGTTCAGTTCTCAACTAGGATGATAATCTATAGAAAATATGTAAACTCTCATGAGATTGGAGCTAAGGATGACATGTTGATGCTCCTTGCATATGTGAGATGAGGATGTCTACTTGTAATTATTGTGTATTTAACCATTTTAATATTAAAAGCATCCAATATATCTCAATGGAGTTGACTTAGTGTCTAGCTTTATCTCTTGACTCATCGATATAATAACAATTCATATTAGCATTACAATCTATGTAGTAGGGGTTAGCATTCCTTGCTATAGGGCATCCAAACATAGGATGGAGCCACATTTGATGTGCCCAGTATTGAATTGGGGATGCTTGTCCCACACTTGAGTGCTGAAAAACCTCCCTTAGACATCCCAAGGATGCACTCTGTGTTCCAAAATGCTAATTCAAGGGGCAATCCATGAGTTATCCAAATTATTTAATAATATAACTTGAGATTCCATACAATACTTGAACATATTTCTCCATTTTTGTACTGATTCCAACAATCATTATATCTTAAAGGTTAAAGTTCTAGACATTGGAACTCAATAAAGTTAACGTGCTCCATCCATAGATGACAGAATCTAGAACCAAAGTCAGTGAGAATAGCTGAAGAAAGAAAAAGAATATGATCTCTTTAGTCAGTCTACTTTAGCAGGCATGCCTCAGGTGATATCATTGTAAAGATGTCATATATGATGCTAATACAAATCAGAAAATGATAAGAGCAACATATCAAATACCAAATGTGGTAAAATTGCTGCTACATTTATATTCAAGAGCAAGTGAAGGGCCACTTCAAGTAGAATCTTGGAATTCAAATACTCTTGGGTTTGGTAAGAGAATTCACTAAGAGATATAGTATAACAGAATCATTTGAGTTCATATAGATAGTATAACTGAATCATTTGACTTCATAGAATACATGTGCTGTAGGTCCTTCTTTATTTTGTGTAGCTTGGAGAAGCTGGTTCAACATTTTTCTAGTTTCTACTAACTTTTGGCTAATCAATGCTATGAACCTGATATTTCTTAACATATTTAGATAAACAGAGAAATCCAAAACTATATCTAATAGCAAGAAACCATCCAATATCTGCAAAAGATAATACTGATGATCATAAATGAAACATTACATACTAATGCATGACAAAGCATAAACAAGGGATAATACATTCATATTTACTTCAAGCTCAAAGATGGTAAAGAGATCCCACTTGCAATGGAGAGGGCTGATAAATCACCTCCTTTCCATATGGGAGAGATCAATGCCTTTTAGGCAGACTTCGAAGTTCAGTTCTCAACTAGGATGATAATCTATAGAAAATATGTAAACTCTCATGAGATTAGAGCTAAGGATGACATGCTGATGCTCCTTGCATATGTGAGATGAGGATGTCTACTTGTAATTATTGTGTATTTAACCATTTTAATATTAAAAGCATCCAATATATCTCAGTGGAGTTGACTTAGTGTCTATATTTATCTCTTGACTCATCGATAGAATAACAATTCATATTAGCATTACAATCTATGTAGCAGGGGTCAGCATTCCTTGCTACAGGGCATCCAAACACAGGATGGAGCCACATTTGATGTGCCCAGTATTGAATTGGGGATGCTTGTCCCACACTTGAGTGCTGAACAACCTCCCTTAGACATCCCAAGGATGCACACTGTGTTCCAAAACGCTAATTCAAGGGGCAGTCCATGAGTTATCCAAATTATTTAATAACATAACTTGAGATTCCATACAATACTTGAACATATTTCTCCATTTTCGTACTGATTCCAACAATCATTATATCTTAAAAGTTAAAGTTCTAGACATTTTAACTCAATAAAGTTAACGTGCTCCATCCACAGATGACAGAATCTAGAACCAAAGTCAGTGAGAATAGTTGAAGAAAGAAAAAGAATATGATCTCTTTAGCCAGTCTACTTTAGCAGGCATGCCTCAGGTGATATCATTGTAAAGATGTCATATATGATGCTACTACAAATCAGAAAATGATAAGAGCAACATATCAAATACCAAATGTGGTAAAATTGCTGCTACATTTGTATTCAAGAGCAAGTGAAGGGCCAATTCAAGTAGAATCTTGGAATTCAAATACTCTTGGGTTTGGTAAGAGAATTCACTAAGAGATATAGTATAACAGAATCATTTGAGTTCATACAGATAGTATAACAGAATCATTTGACTTCATAGAATACATGTGTTGTAGGTCCTACTTTATTTTGTGTAGCTTGGAGAAGCTGGTTCACCATTTTTCTAGTTCCTACTAACTTTTGGCTAATCAATGCTATGAACCTGATATTTCTTAACATATTTAGATAAACAGAGAAATCCAAAACTATATCTAATAGCAAGAAACCATCCAACATCTGCAAAAGATAAGACTGATGATCATAAATGAAACATTACATACTAATGCATGACAAAGCATAAACAAGGGATAGTACATTCATATTTAATTCAAGCTCAAAGATGGTAAAGAGATCCCACTTGCAATGGAGAGGGCTGATAAATCACCTCCTTTCCATATGGGAGAGATCAATGCCTTTAGGCAGACTTTGAAGTTCAGTTCTCAACTAGGATGATAATCTATAGAAAATATGTAAACTCTCATGAGATTGGAGCTAAGGATGACATGCTGATGCTCCTTGCATATGTGAGATGAGGATGTCTACTTGTAGTTATTGTATATTTAACCATTTTAATATTAAAAGTATCCAATATATCTCAATGGAGTTGACTTAGTGTCTAGCTTTATCTCTTGACTCATCGATAGAATAACAATTCATATTAGCATTACAATCTATGTAGTAGGGGTTAGCATTCCTTGCTACAGGGCATCCAAACACAGGATGGAGCCACATTTGATGTGCCCAGTATTGAATTGGGGATTCTTGTCCCACACTTGAGTGCTAAACAACCTCCCTTAGACATCCCAAGGATGCACTCTGTGTTCCAAAATGCTAATTCAAGGGGCAGTCCATGAGTTATCCAAATTATTTAATAATATAACTTGAAATTCCATACAATACTTGAACATATTTCTCCATTTTTGTACTGATTCCAACAATCATTATATCTTAAAAGTTAAAGTTCTAGACATTGGAACTCAATAAAGTTAACGTGCTCCATCCACAGATGACAGAATCTAGAACCAAAGTCAATGAGAATAGTTGAAGAAAGAAAAAGAATATGATCTCTTTAGCCAGTCTACTTTAGCAGGCATGCCTTAGGTGATATCATTGTAAATATGTCATATATGATGCTAATACAAATCAGAAAATGATAAGAGCAACATATCAAATACCAAATGTGGTAAAATTGCTGCTACATTTGTATTCAAGAGCAAGTGAAGGGCCAATTCAAGTAGAATCTTGGAATTCAAATACTCTTGGGTTTGGTAAGAGAATTCACTAAGAGATATAGTATAACAGAATCATTTGAGTTCATACAGATAGTATAACAGAATCATTTGACTTCATAGAATACATGTGTTGTAGGTCCTTCTTTATTTTGTGTAGAGAAAGGGCAGGATCAAGTCATTATGCAATCTGTAAATACTTGCAAGTTAAGTATCAGGATAAGTTGTCACCCAACTTTAAAAATTTTCTCAACAAGCAATTGAAAAATATGAGTGAGAAAGGTAAATTGACCAAGGTGAAGGCCTCGTCAACTACCTCCTGGAGTTGTGGAGAAACCTATTGTCCCTGACTCCCTAGAGTCACATTCTCCAACAATGACACTAGAATATATGTGTTGTAGGTCCTTCTTTATTTTGTGTAGCTTGGAGAAGCTGGTTCACCATTTTTCTAGTTTCTACTAACTTTTGGCTAATCAATGCTATGAACCTGATATTTCTTAACATATTTAGATAAACAGAACTGTTTGGCCCATATCTAACAGCAAGAAACCATAGAATATCTCGTAAAAGAGGCGAATCATGATCATAAATGAAACATTACATACTAAATGCATGACAAAGCATAAACAAGGGATAGCACATTCATATTTAATTCAAGCTCAAAGATGGTAAAGAGATCCCACTTGCAATGCAGAGGGCTGATAAATCACCTCCTTTCCATATGGGAGAGATCAATGCCTTTTAGGCAAACTTCGAAGTTCAGTTCTCAACTAGGATGATAATCTATAGAAAATATGTAAACTCTCATGAGATTGGAGCTAAGGATGACATGTTGATGCTCCTTGCATATGTGAGATGAGGATGTCTACTTGTAATTATTATGTATTTAACCATTTTAATATTAAAAGCATCCAATATATCTCAATGGGGTTGACTTAATGTCTAGCTTTATCTCTTGACTCATCGATAGAATAACTCTGCTCTAGAATTCATAATCTTTTCAAGGGGAGGTTTTAGCTTAGGAAGATGCTTAGGAAGAATGGGGCATGTACTCCAGAGAACCAACACCTAGGCCAAGGAACCATCGGCCAAGGAACCCTCTATGGGAAGCCAAGAAACTAGAACAGGGAGGTCTGAATAAGGAGCTAAAGGAGCTTTAACCAAGCTAGATATTAGGTATTTGGAATAAACAAACACCATAAGGCATAGGTCCGATAGATGCGCAGAAGAAGGAAGAAGCCAGGAATACAAGGACAGAACTTAGGATTGAGCATTGAGGAAGCCGAGCACTAGCACACTCTGAGAGACACTACGAAGATGCTTTGAGGACATAACAATACTAAAAATCCTTACAACACTAGATTAGGATGGAATCTGTATACCTGATTACCCGTCTAACACCCGTTAGACCCTTAGAACCAAACTAGCTCCAGTTGAACCTTAACACTTATAAACAACCCTAGGAACTGCCTAATATCAACAGTCTTACTTCCTTCCCTCACACACTTACAAATGATAGATTGAATCCTAGAACAACCAGATGAGAAACCAAAACTTCAATATGCCAACACACCGGTAGCTTCAGTCTCCATTTTGACCTTCCATCCAACTAAGAGCTTGAAGAACATGCTTACTTTTGGAGTATGCGAACATAATGTAGAATATTCCCGTTAGGCTCCATTCTGCCAATCAAAAAAAAAAGCATGAGCTTAAGGATGCGTAAGCATGGCTCGACCACCGGGAGAGGAGACAGGTAGAGAGAGTCTGATTGAGCTTTACTTGAGTAGTCTGGTTAGCATTCATCCATCATCAAACAACACAACTGATGCTAGGAGTCTAGTTAGGTGCTTGAGTAGTCTGGTTAGGTAAAGTCATTCCATCACAACAAACATAAGCTGCACCTTTATAGCATGAGGATGTGGATGCTTTTACGGGATGCCAACACAATTTAGCTTAGTCTGGGTTATATGTTCAGTCAAGAACAACACCAAACACAAGAAACAGGAGCTTCAGCTTGAGGTTATAGTAGCCTATTCTGTACACCAAAAAACCTTGTCTTTGTTAGTCTCCCCTTAAATCATAAAACCATCTACCTTGAGCTTTCTTAGTATGGTTGGTTAGTATTCAGTCAACCAATCCTAAGAACCTGCATCTTGAGCTTCAGGCATGAGGAAGACTTTATGCCCACGCAAGCGATTAGGAGGTATCTTTTTAGTATTTGTTCAGCAGCTCCTAATAACCGGATACTTTAGCTTTGGGGAAGTGATCTTGCTTCTGGGTCATGCTCTTGATGCTTTCACTTTTGAGGTTATCTCCAGCTTCAGGAGAGGTTTGGCTTAATGGGTTAGCTTCATGCATGCTTTTGAAATGAGGAATGCTTCTCTTTGAGGGTTGGATCTTAACACATGAGCTTTGAGGAAGGAATTAGTCATTATCTCCATCCATGAGCTTAAAGATTGAGATTAGGGGTCATGAGCTTGATGCTTGAGCTTAGGGGTTTATAGAGGAAGAAGGGTAGCTAAAGATTGGTTCATGCTGAGGAATCCAAGCTTAATCTCCCTCCCGTATGTTCGTGCCAACATGGATGAAACAAGTGGTGTATTTCAGGAAATGGGTGCTAAGGATCACTTCACGCTGGGCACTCCTTCCAGCCAGTAGCACCTTCCTTTCTGCCTCTACGCTTTCTGCGCCTTAAAGAAAGAAGAATTAGAAAAAGCAAATTCAGTGTAAATATGGCCAATGTACCTCCCCCATACGCCACCTTTTCACTCCCCAATTTCCCACTTTCATAAACGTTTTCTGTTTGGCTAGGGAACTATGAAGGCTTAAGAAATCCGACCTTTCTATAGATCCATTAGTTTCTCCATATCCGGATCCAATAGCCATACCCATAATGCAGTCCCGCTCATATCAAATTAGTGAGGGATGAAACCGGTGGACCCGTCTCCTACTCCGTTGCCTTTACTGCTGCTATCCCAGCTCCTCGTTCTTCAGATGGTGATGGAACTGTAATCTGTTTCTCCGTCTAGAATACCACCTATGCTCCAGCTCCCACCTCTGGCTCGGCTCATCACACCTTTGGTTTGGCTCATCAATTGTATCCTGATAGCCTACCCTTGCTTTCGAACTTACTATTATTCCGCTTCTTCTCGATCAATTAACTTATCTAGGTATGTATCTTATGTATGTAATTAAAGAAGGATCTGGATATTCAATATGTAGGTGCTACTAGATCAATATTTCAATATATAACGATTGCTTCATCGAAAGAAGAAACTACTAAATCAAAAGGAAGAGTTTTGATCACCGTGTGGGCTGTTAGGGTTTCCGTTTCATGTGCACTAAAAAGGAAGACTGGTGCTACTATAGTAATGCCAAGAATACGAGCAAAGGACTCTACCTACCCATACTGATGAATGAAAGAAGCTCAGCGCGGATGATAGGACAAGCGATAGCGGTTCCATTCTTGCTGTTCCTATTCCATACCATAAAAAGAAACCTGTTCTTAATCAACATTGGCGCTAGAGGCTCTACCCCCACCGACCGCCCTGAGTGAATGAGCAAGGCGAGCTGCTCATACCGACCGGGGTTTTACCTACTCATCACCTATGATCGGGCATGTTCCCATCAACACAGATCTATGACTGAAATGGACCAGAGAGAGACGGACCAGAGAGATTCGGCCTCGCTCAGCCAGCAAGAACTTAGAAAATCTGTGTGCACAAAGCCCAGCCACCTCTCCGAACCACTGAAAACTGAAAAAATGGCGCGAATGCCATAGAAATCTGGAAAATCGGGGGCGAATGCCATGGAAACCTGGAAAATCGGGGGCGAATTTCATGTTTCCAGTTTTGTGCGCCCTTTTTTTTGTGGGCTAATGTTAAATAATTAATTATTTTTAAAATATTTTTTGGGCTAACTTTATTAAACTGTAAAAAATGGGTTTTATATAAAAAATTTGCCCTAATAAAATTTAAAATCCCTTAAAATTCGCCTTTGGGCTAAAATTCGCCCCTAAAATTTTCCCTGATGGTAATTGATGAGGGAGAATCTACATACATTATGTCATTAGCTTGTTGGAAAAATCTTGGTTCACTAACAATCAACCAATCATCGACCATTATTAAAGCCTTTGATGGAAGAGGTTTTTGCCCATTTGGAATACTCTAGGATCTGCCTATAGAAGTAGAAGGAAAACCGTAAAACTTGAGGTGGAAGTTGTTGATGCCCCTCTTAATTACAACCTTATTCTGGGTCAAAGTTGGTCTTATGCTATGACTGTTGTTGTTTCATCAGTATTTTGGATGATAATGTTTCCTCATAAAGGAAAGATTGTTAATATTGATCATTTGTCTTACTTCGCTTCAAACCCTACTTCTACATATAGTATCCAACATGTCAGAAAAACAATTATCCCTTATGAAGAGGTTGGGGTAGGTCTAGTTAAATATTTCGCTCTGATGGGAAATTTCGCTATACCTTCTCCCAACATACCATGAACTATTGCCAATATCAATATCATTACATCAAGCACAATGCCATTTGATTACACATGGAATGTGCCTTTAGCATCAGAATTGGACTCCTATGGTGGCGAAATTCCTTCAAGTCCTTTTGACTCGGCATATGTAGCAGTACAATTGTGTTATGACAATCCATAAACTTATATTGATCAAATGAATGTGGTTAGTGAAGAGTCTTCTTCTCTATCAAGCTCAACCTTGGCATAATTTTTGGATCCTTTTCAACAAATGTTTTCAACTGATGAAAAAATCCAAGAAATCTTGTCATCGAATGAATTACCATGGGACGATCTCCATCATCGATCTTATTTTTTACATGACCTTGGTAAATTAGAGAATGATTTTTCATCCATATTTTCAATTAATTATGTTAAGGAACCTCAAAATCCTATGTCCATTTCTCATTCAGAATCTGAGAAAAATTTGGAAATATTTCCACTACAATTCATATTGACATATCAATTAAACCCGGAATAATTGAAAACATTCATATAGGTGCTTCTTTCTCGGTTGAAGAGATCAAAATCTACAAAGCCCTATTTTAGGAATTCTGAGACATTTTTTCCTAGTCTTATGAAGAAATGCCAGATATTGATCCTAAGATTTTTATTCACGAAATTAAGACATACCTGGATGCTAAGACTATCAGACAAAAATTACGTCCAATACATCCACGGAAAGCTGCTGCGATTAAAGTTGAAGTTGAAAAATTACTACGTGTAGGATTTATTTATCCCATTCCTTTGATAGATTGGGTAACTAACATAGTTCCCGTAACCAAGAAACAAGGAATTATCAGAGTATGTGTCGATTATCGGGATATTAAAAAGGCTTGTCCTAAAGACAATTATCCTACCCCTTATATTGACCAAATTATTGATGATTGTGCTGGAAACGAAATATTCTCGTTTATGGATGTTTTTTCTAGTTACAATCAAATCAACATACTCCCTATTGATCAGCGTAAAACGACATTTATATGTCCATGGGGCACATTTTCATACTATTAATTTCGCACGTTTCTTCATTTGGTCTGATTTTGCAAAGGATTTTTTTGGGTTTAAGGGCTTTTTGGCATAACATTCAAAGGACATTTCTTGGAGGTATGTGATACATTTTTTGGATGTTTTTGGGCTTCATTTTTATTAAGGTATTTTGTTTTTAGAGGTTTTGGGCTTAATTTTCATTGTTTTTTTTTTAAGGTATTTTGTTTTTAGAAGTTTTGGGCTTAATTTTCGTCTTCTTTTTTTTTTTGGTATTTTGTTTTTAGTCATTTTGGGCTTAATTTTCATTGTTTTTATAGGTTTTGGGCTTAATTTTCAAATAACATTTTTTTGGATATATTTTGTTTTTAGAGATTTTTGGGCTTAATTTCCAAAAGACATTTTTTGGACTTAATTTCAAAAGGACTCTTTTTAGGCTTAATATTCAAAGGACATTTTTTGGAGGTATTTTGTAAAGTGATATTTTTTTAGAGGCTTTTTGGAAGTATTTTTTAAAGTGCCATTTTTCAAGAAGTTGGGCTTAATTTTCAATGGACATTTTTTGGAGGTATTTTTGAAGTGACATTTTTTTAGAGTACGTGTTTTGGGTTGAAGTAGATATTTTATAATGATTTTTTAAAATGAGTTTTTGTCTAAATTTTCAAATGAATTTTTTTGGCAGGACTTGGAAGGAAATATTTTGAGCTTCATTTCATTTTTATAAGAGTTTTCTTTCTCGGATTTTTTAAAGTAAGTGTTTTGGATCGAAGTATGTATTTTTTTTCAAAATTTTTAAAATGAGTTTTTTTTTTTTAAATTAAATCTTTTGTGATGTTTTTTTTAATTGAGTTTCTGTCTAAATTTTTGAAGGAAATTTTTTGAACTTCATACTCTATTATCATGGGAAATCGAAGGAATTGCACGAGAAAATATGATCGAACAAGAGACCCTGAGGAATGTAGAGAAGAGGGGAGAGAATCTCGCAAAAGAAAGAGAGAAGCACTCTTAAATATTGAAAGGGAAAATCAACCTCAACTAGAAGTTGAAGCAGGTATGTAAATGTAAATATTATGAATTTGATATTTAAAATTTTCCTAGTGTAAAATGTGAAGCTTAATTTTTATTTGATGAACTAATTTGAAAAATATTTTTCAATGTAAACAGAGAGAGATGTTCCTCAAAATATTGATGATGAGATACAAAATTTTGAAAGAGAAAGTGAAAGAGATATTGAACCAATGATTGATGATGGTGAAAATGTTGAAAGAAATTCAAGTGAAGAAATTGAATCACGAGGTATATATATATATATATATGTTGACCACATGAATGTATTATTGAAATTATACATATTTATTAATTTAGTTATTAATTGAATATGTAAACTTATTATGTACTATTAATTTGAATATGTATAGATGAAATCAATGTCGATGATGAGATGTTAGAAAATGTTGACACTCACACATATGGAGATAAAAGCGTTGACCATGTTATACGATATCGTGTTAAATGCACTTTTGATATGTACTTCATAAAGGAAAATGTGGCAGTGCAAGCCCAATTGTTGAAAGGTCTCTTATCATTAAGGAAATTAAAAGAAGCTACAACTTTATTGGGTATTCAAAAATCAGAAAAAGATCAAAAATGAAGGAAAATGTGATACAAAATATAAATAGTGCTATAAATTCAATTAGAAGATCTAGAAAGCAAAATGTTTCAGTTGTACGTAGAGAAATACATATGGCAGTGGTTTCATCAAGTACTAAAGAGAATTGCTTGGTAAAATCTATGGTACGAGCATTAGGAACCTCATGAAAAACTTTGCACAAACATGAGAAATTTCGGTTGCAAATAGATGTAAATGATGAACTCGTTTTTTGGAGAGCTATTTGTAGGCAACCATACAAGGATAGACTTAGAAAAAATGTTTAAAAAACTATATATGAATATTGGAAGAAAAATTCATGTGTTTCGCCAAATGCAAGGGATGTGATGCGAAGAAGAATAACACAAAATCAATATGAAACACATGAAAAAACTTCCTTGGACACCACTCAGATAGATTTTTTCAACAAGTTCAAAGAAAAGAATCATGAAATTGATGTCTCAATCAGTGCTTTTGTGCAACAAAAACCATGGTATGTAAAACCTATCATCGTATGCGACACTTGTTGTTGTTGTTATCATGTGGAATTTCAGTTATATTATGACACATTCTTTACTTTTGGTAAAACATTTTGGAAAGATTCACCTCCTCCCTCCACTATCCATGATTTCATATCTCAAATTCTATGTGGAAGAGAAATCCATGAATTATTTTACCAAAAGAAATGTGTTGGTGGTAAAAAATGCGATGATTTTGGAAATTTGACTAAATTTCAAAACAAATATCGTACTGATATAAATGATCAATCATTTTCAAACATGAAAGTGAAATGGAAGAGATATGAATATATCCATACATTGATTCAAGGTTAAAATAGTGCTAAAAGAACTGAATTACCAGAAGAAGAAATTTTTGTGATAGATTTTTTGAGAAAGTTTGAGACAGAAATTTATAAATACACCAAGCATTCCCATAGAGCTTGATGGCAGGACTTGCAATTCAAAAAATCTCGTGAAGTTTTTCCACCAGGTACCATTTTGTCAGTAATTGATTTTGCAGAAACTACACATTTGTTCCACAAAAAGAAATTCAAAGTGAATACTATCATTCTGACCAAGTCTCCATGCTCTTCCATATTCTATATAGACATGCTGAACAAAACGTTGATTATATAGAAAGCACCAGTGAAAATTGACATGTTATTAAAGAATATCACTTTTATATCAGTGACGATCGTACACATGACACAAATTTTGTAGAACATTGTTTTGGAAAGATTTATGACTCCTTGAAAATTCATGGAATAAAATTCAATGAACATTGGATATGATCAGATGGATGCGCAAGCCAATTCAAATCTTCACGATAATTCTTTTGGTTGTGTTGTCTTCATAAGAAAACCTGCATTAAACATTATTTGAATTTCTTTGAGACTGGCCATGGAAAATGAGAACATGACGGTGCATGGGCATGCATAAAACGATCACTTCGAAGATATCAAATGGACCCCTCTGCAAACCGACTTGTGGATGCTAAAGAAGTTGTTCAATGGCGCATCGTTGCACTAAGCCATGAGACTAACTGATCAAGGGAAATGCGAAGGTACATTCAATTTAATTTTTATTGGATATCCAATTTTAAACAGTGTACATTTATGACAATGATGATCTTTGATGGTATTTTGATATCATATTTACATTCTTCTTTGAATTTTCCATATAGGTTTTTTTGGCATATTGGGGTCGAAGATGTAGATAGATCGATTGGAAATGATGTTGAAACAATAAAAGGGACTCGAAAATTGCATTCAATTAAAACAAAGTTGTCCACAAATGTGTTTGCATTGGATAAAAGAAAATAATTTTTTTTTTGTCATGTTTGCATAGACAACATAGAATCCAACGATGTTTGTGAAAACGAAATGTATGTAAAATATTGGAAACATACAAAGCTAAATACAAAGGGGAAAATTTCTGTTGCAATGTTTGAAGAAATGCAATCAGAGGAGACTACAATATCATCTGATGGTGATCGAGTTTTTAATCTTGTTAGAGAAAGTAACATTTGAATTTCTTTCAAATGATAGAGATCTAGAAATAGATACTAAAATTATTTTAAAGCTAATTTTTCATGTTAATTATGATGTAAATTTAAATACATAAGTTTGTTTTATTGTGCAGGAGATGTTTTTGTTGTAATTGCACCTGCTGTCAACGATGAAAATGTGAAGTATTATTTGATGCGTTGCAATGAAAAAAAGATGAAATTATTAGAAAACTATAATGATCACGGGTTTCCATATGATAGAGGATCTATTATATTGAAATGTTATTTTTTCAGACAAACTAATCAAAGTGGGGATTTTGTTTACTTTGAAGACCCTGATGTCATAAGTTGTCAATATAGTCACTTGGTGTGTGAAGCATGCATAAAGTTGATAGAGGTTCAATCAAAGAAAAAAACAAAAATTAAGAAATGGAAAATGTCAAAATCTGATCATGAACGGATCATTGAAGATGGCATTCCATTGGAATTTTTTTTATTAAACTTCCCAACAATTTCTTCTCTTTGGATTCTTGTTTTAGAACTTCTAGAACTCAACTAAAAATTGAACTATCTTGTTAAGTTATTTGTGCAAGTGTTTGCACATGTACAATGTTTTGGTACATGCACACCAGTATCAACTAAAATTAGCTTTTTTATGTGCATTGATGAAAAATGTTGCACGTACTGGATATATATGTTCTTGAATGTAATTAACTGAAATTAGATTTTCTATGTGCATTGATGAAAAATGTTTCACCTGGATATATATGTTCTAGAATGCAATTAACTGAAAGTAGATTTACTATGTGCATTTATGAAAAGTGTTGCACGTACTGGATATATATGTTCTAGAATTCAATTAACTGAAAGTAGCTTTTCTATGTGCATTGATGAAAAATGTTGCACGTGTTCGATATATATATGTTCTAGAATGTAATTAACTGATAGTATATTTTCTATGTGCATTGATGAAAAATTTTGCAAGTACTAGATATGTATGTTCTAGAATGCAATTAACTAAAAGCAGCTTTTCTATGTGCATTGATGAAAAATGTTGCATGTACTGGATATATACATGTTCTAGAATGCAATTAACTGAAAGTAGTTTTTCTATGTGCATTGATGAAAAATGTTGGACACACACACACACACACATATTCTAGAATGCAATTAACTGAAAGTATCTTTACTATGTGTTGTGGAGGTCGTTCTCTCGTATCTTAATATACATGACTCTGCTATTGGTTCCATGATTTAGTTTGCCCATTATATAATGCAATTTCATTTGTTCCTCTCTGACTGATTGATAGTTATAAAGTGTGAAATATTACGTTACATGTACCTCGAATTGAGTCACCATGTTGGGGGCATGCAAAAATTTTCAAGCATAGTTTGTTTCCATTTCAAGCTTGTGTAAAAATGAAACTGGTTTCAAGCATAGTTTATCTTTGTTTCAAGCTTGTGTAAAAATGAAACCAACTTCAAGCAGAGTTTTCTGATTTCAAGCTTGTGTAAAATGAAACCATTCCCATTTTACCTCTCGTGATTTCCATTTTATTAGCCTATTTTTCCAGATGAGCCTTGGTTTTCTCATTCCACCGTCACTATCTGCTTGGCCGATCATATGTCTTCACTTAGTTGTTTTACCCATTCCTGAGGAACCGTTGTGATGAGTGGTCTTGTTAGCCAGCCTCTTGACCTTTATCTTGTTCTGAGTAGTTCCACCATCACCAGAACTAGTTGCTTCCCTTTATACCACTTGTTCCTCCAAGAGGAGTCACCTTTCAGCTCTTTTCTGACTCCTTAAAAAATGAAACAAGCTCGTCAGAGCACAGTTCGTTTTCTTGTGTCAAGCTCCTTAAAAAATGAAAAAAGCTCATTAGAGTAGAGTTCGTTTTCTTGTGTCAATATCCTTAAAAAATGAAACAAGATCGTCGGAGCAGAGTACGTTTTCTTGTGTCAAGCTCCTTAAAAAATGAAACAAGCTTGTCGGAGCAGAGTTAATTTTCTTGTGTCAAGCTCCTTAAAAAATGAAACAAGCTCGTCGGAGAAGAGTTTTTTTTCTTGTGTCAAGCTCCTTAAAAAATGAAACAATATCTTCGAAGCAGAGTTCGTTTTATTATGTAAAGCTCCTTAAAAAATGAATCAAGCTCGTCGGAGCATAGTTTATTTTCTTGTGTTAAGCTCCTTAACAAATGAAACAAGGTCTTCAGAGCATAGTTCGTTTTCTTGTGTCAAGCTCGTTAAAAATGAAACAAGGTGTTTAGAGGATAGTTTGTCTTCTGTATCAACCTCGTTAAAAAATGAAACAAGGTCATCTGAGGATAGTTATTTTAATGTGTAAACCTTGTTAAAACAATGAAACATGTTCCTGTTCAATTCGAGTCTTTGATTAGATCTCGTAAAATCCCAGTCGAGTCTTTCACTTGATCTCATATTTGAACCTTCACTCCATCTACCTTTCATATGGATTGAAGCTTGGGGGGCATGTACCTTGAATTGAGTCACCATGCTGGGGGCATGCAAAAATTTTCAAGCACAGTTTGTTTCTGTTTCAAGCTTGTGTAAAAATGAAACAGGTTTCAAGCATAGTTATCTTTGTTTCAAGCTTGTGTAAAAATGAAACCAACTTCAAGTAGAGTTTTCTGATTTCAAGCTTGTGTAAAAATGAAACCATTCCCATTTTACCTCTCGCTATTGCCATTTTATCATCTTGTTTTGCCAGATGACCCTTGGTTTTCTCATTCCACCGTCACTATCTGCTTGGCCGATCATATGCCTTCACTTGGTTGTTTTACCCATTCCTGAGGAACCGCTGTGATGAGTGGTCTTGTTAGCTAGCCTCTTGACCTTTATCTTGTTCTGAGTAGTTCCACCATCACTGAAACTAGTTGTTGCCCTTTATACCACTCATTCCTCTAGGAGGAGTCACCTTTCAGCGCTTTTCTGACTCTCTAAAATTGAAAAGATTGTCGAGACGCTTGTCATTTTGAACTCATTAATTGGTTGCGAAACGACATCTACCCAATATACGTTTACCCATTTTTTGGGCTAGGATATATTATTTACGAAAAAGGAATACCCTAGCCTATCATGACTGGGAGGTTCTCTCAGACATAGTTTTATACCTTTTTGGATCTGTGGGAATACCTACGAAAAGGGACTGTTGGAGTTTTCTTTTCCGCTGTCTTTTCAAACTCTCTAAATATGAAGAGACACTGAGTTATTCCTTTGTTATACTTGTTAAAACTGATAACATCAGACTCCGTCGTAATGATGTTACTCGATTTCCTCCTTCCTAGGGCTCGTAAAATGTACTAGGTTGGATTTGTCCGAAGGACAAACTTATATCGCAAGCACATGCTATCCCCTCAAGCTTGTTTCCAAAAAATAATTGGAGTACTCGCTAGAAATGGTGGGGGAAAATGGAACCAATACTATAGTCATGTCAGCAGTATGTCGCTCTTGAACATGGCACTTGTCTGCATTCGTTTTTGGTTGGGGACATCTCATCTCGTTATCTGCTTGCCTTCATGGGTTTGGGTAATCATTTTTGACCACTCATCTACTCTTTGTCATGTCACCATGACCTCAGATCCCTTGATGTCAAATACCGTAAAATCCAATGTCGTGTCACCGATATGTTCAAGAGAAGTTGGCCTCTGTAGTTTTCAACCTCCCTCTGATTCTATGTTGGTCTTGATTCACAAACATTATGTTCCTCTGTCTTGTGTCGATGATGTGGGAAACATTATGGCCCACCTTTGATCAAGGTCACTTCTTGTTGACTTCAGCTCATTAGCCGGGAAGTTGATCTAGAGACTCCCTTAAGGTGCCTTGGAGCCTGCATGCCTCAACGGCAGGTTCTTTGCATTCGACGCAAGGTTTTCATTATTGGCCTTCGATCAGATGATTCTGCGGATGTTCGACACCCGCTCACTGTTCACATTCCATGGATTGTACCTCTTGTACCTTGAGGGTCGTCATCATTATTGATGATTCCTCTCGCGTCTGTTAACAACTTTCATTATTGGCTGGTAATCAGATGATGTTCTTGCATGTTTGACTTCAGCTCACATATTCGCATGCTCCAAATTGTACTCTGTACGAGTCGAGATGGAGCACAAGACCCTGAATTTTGTCTAATAACATCCACGTTGTGGGTTCTTTGTGGATTATTTATTACATGACTCTTTTGATTGGATGGCTGTGACCATACCTGAGTCTACTTGTTGATCCTTATTTTACTGGATGGCTATGTCCATGCCTTGGATCTCATTTTTGTACATTTTATTATGGATGGTTGCGCCCATACCAATCATGTATCAGAGATATTAGTTGTATTTGTACTCGCAGGTCTTCCAACGACAGTGTTTTTAGTTGGACACGTTATCATAAAGCATTTCACCCCTCCCTCCCTCTCGGACCTCATGCTTTAGGGGGCATCTGTTACATAGCATTTTGTCACCATCCCTGCAATCCCTCGTCCTATACATTGGAGGACTATTCCCATGACCTGTGAACAGTAAAATGTCCTAAAAAAACCTTCATGGTATACTTCTACATAAGGGCAAGAATTCTCCTGAAGAAAATTTCCTCTGGAAAACCCTTAAAACCCATGTTTTGGCATTGGCACGGGTAGCCAGTTCATCCGTCGTGCCAATGGTGAAAATACACCCTAGTGGGCGTGCCATCTGGCGCTCTGTTCCTGTGTTGTGCCCGTGCCAAGCCTATTAAGGAATTTTTTTTAACAATAGAAGGTGGAAGTTTGATTCTAACAACTTCAGAATGAATCATCAAAAAGAGGTTGGGTTGTTTGGCTCCAGATCTCCTTGATTAGGAAGTGGTTTTCCACCTCTCATGGAACCTTCCTAAGAGATAGGACTCTCCCCCATGACTATAGAGAGCCTAACCTCTCCTTCTCCCTCTATAAAATCCTACTCTCTCCATTTTCTATCTAGCTAAAATTTTGGGAATGAAATTATAGCTGAGTGACAATCAAGAGTAGAGCTAAGGAGAACCCTGTGAGAGAGAGATTTTTGTCCAATCCCTGACGAGCTTTGTGAGACACATCCTACTGGAACCCTGTCGAAGGAAGATCACGACGTCAGAGCATCGGTTGTAATTTTTCTCCCGTATCTTAATATACATGACTCTATTATTGGTTCAATGATTGCGTTTTTCCATTATATAATGCAATTTCATTTGTTCCTCTCTGACTGATCAATAGTTATAAAGTGTGAAATATTATGTTGCATGTTGTCTTTCTTCTTTGCATGTGTACAGGTATCTGGATGCAACAAGCTCATGGGTAGTGACCTGTCTAGCTAGAAACGGAAGAATCCCCAGCGAAGTCGCCAAATTTTTGTGGAGGTAAATCCCCTATGTGGACAGAGGCGATCCCACTAGCCCTAGGGTGGTTCTAACAACAATCGAAACACGCAAAGCTATTGATTCCTAGTTACAAAGGATAGAATTGCGATGGGGATCTCTTATCGTGATTCCTTTGCTTACTATTTGCCCAAGAAGAACTGGGCGCTCCCGTTCCTAGCCGGACAGTCACTATCCGTGAGCTTCCGCCTAATCCAGATACTTGTACACATGCAAAGAAGACAACATGCAACATAATATTTCATGCTTTATAACTATCGATCGCCGAGAGGAACGAATGAAATTGCATTATATAATGGACAAACACAATCATGGAACCAATACCGTAGCCATGTATATTAAGATATGAGAGAATGATACACCGATGCTCTCGACGATGCATCTTCCTTCATTGCCCAAAGGACGTGTCTCACAAAGCTCGTCAGGGATTTGACAAAACTCTCTCTCTCACAGGTTTCTCCTTAGCTCTGCTCTTGATTGTCACTCAGCTATAATTTCCTTCCTAAAAGTTCAACTAGCTAGCAAATGGAGAGGGCAAGCTTTTATAGAGGGAGAAGGAGAGGTTAGGCTCCCTATAATCATGGGGGAGAGTCCTATCTCTTAGGAAGGTTCCATGAGAGGTGGAAAACCACTTCGTAATCAAGGAGATCCAGAGCCAAACAGCCCAACCTATTTTTGATGATTCATTCTGAAGTTGTTAGAATCAAACTTCCGCCTTCTATTGTTAAAAAACATTCCTTAATAGGCTTGGCGTGGGCACAACATAGGAACAGAGTGCCAGCTGGCGCGCCTACTAGTGTGTAGTTTCCCCATTGGCGTGAGGGATGAACTGGCTACCCGCGCCAATGCCAAACCATGGGTTTTTAGGGTTTTCCAAAGGAAATGTTCTTCAGGAGAATTCTTTCCCTTATGCAGAAGGATACCATCAAGGTGTTTTCAAGACATTTTACTATTCACAGGTCACGGGAATAATCCTCCAATGTACGGGACAAGGGATTGCAAGGACGGTGACAAAATGTTGTGTAATATATGTCCCCTAAAGCATGAGGTTCGAGAGAGAGGGAGGGGTGAAATGCTTTATGAGAATGTGTCCAACTGAAAACACTGTTGTCAGAAGACCTGCGAGTACAAATACAACTAATATCTCTGATACATGATATGTGGTATGGGCACAACCATCCATAATAAAGTGTACAAAAACTGGGATCCTAGGTATGGACGCAGCCATCCAGCAAATAAGGATCAACAAGTAGACTCAGGTTTGGTCACAGTCATCCAATCAAAAGAGTCATGTAATAAATCATAATAATACACAAAGAAACCGCAGCCTGGATGTTATTAGAAAAAATCCAGGGTCTTGCGCTCCATCTCAACCCGAACAAAGCACAAGTTCGAGCATGCGAATATGTGAGCTGAAGTTGAACATGCAAGAACATCGTCTAATTACCAACCAATAATGAAAGTTGTTAACAGATGCCAGAGGAACCACCAATAATGACGATGGCCCTTAAGGTACAAGAGGTACAATCGATGGAATGTGAATAGTAAGCTAGCGTTGAACATCTGCAGAATCATCTGATCGAAGGCCAATAATGAAAACCTTGCGTCGAATGCGAAGAAACTGTCATTGAAGCATGCAGGTTCCAAGGCACCTGAAGGGAGTCTCTAGACCAACTTCCCGGATAATGACCTGAAGTCGATAGGAAGTGACCTTGATCGAAGGTGGGCTATAATGTTTCCCACATCATCGACACGATACAAAGGAACATAATGTTTGTGAATCAATACCAACAGAGAATCAAAGGGAGGTTTAAAACTGCAGAGGCCAAATTCTCTTGAACATATCAGTGGCACGACATTGGATTTGGCAGTATTTGACATCAAGGGATCTGAGGCCATGGTGACGTGGCAAAGAGTAGATGAGTGGTCAAAAAATATTACCCAAACCCATGAAGGCAAGCAGATAACGAGATGAGATGTCCCCAACTCGACACGAATGCAGACAAGTGCCATGTTCAAGAGCGACATACTGCCGACACGACTATAATATTGGTTCCATTTTCCCCCACCATTTCTAGCGAGTACCCCAATTATTTTTTGGAAACAAGCTTGAAGGGGATAGCATGTGCTTGCGATATAATTTTTTCCTTCGACAAATCCAACCTAGTACATTTTACGAGCCCTAGGAAGAAGGAACTTGAGTAACGTCATTACAACGGAGTTCGATGTCATCAGTTATAACGAGTCTAACAAAGGAAGAACTCAACGTCTCTTCATATTTAGAGAGTTTGAAAAGATAGCGGAAAAGAAAACTCCAACAGTCCCTTTTTGTAGGTAGTCCCACAGATCCAAAAAGTTAGAAAACTATGTTTGAGAGAACCTCATAGTCGCGATAGGCTAAGGTATTCCTTTTTTGTAAATAATCTATCCTAGCCCGAAAAGGGGGTAAAAATATACTAGGTAAATGTCGTTTCGCATCCAATTAACGAGTTCAAAACGACAAGCGTCTTGGAAATATTTTCAATTTTAGAGAGTCAGAAAAGAGTTGAAAGGTGACTGCTCCTAGAGGAACGAGTGGTATAAAGGGAAGCAACTAGTTCCGGTGATGGTGGAACTACTCAGAACAAGATAAAGGTCAAGAGGCTGGCTAACAAGACCACTCATCACAGTGGTTCCTCAGGAATGGGTAAAACAACCAAGTGAAGGCATATGATCGGCCAAGCAGATAGTGATGGTGGAATCAGAAAACCAAGGCTCATCTAGAAAAACAGGCTGATAAAATGGCAATCACGAGAGGTAAAATGGGAATGGTTTCATTTTTACACAAGCTGAAATCAGAAAACTCTGCTTGAAGCTGTTTTCATTTTTACACAAGCTTGAAAGAAAGATAAACTATGCTTGAAATTGGTTTCATTTTTACACAAGCTTGAAACGGAAACAAAATATGCTTGAAAAATTTTGCATGCCCCCAGCATGGTGACTCAATTCGAGGTACATGCCCCCCAAGCTTCAATCCATATGAAAGGCAGATGGAGTGAAGGTCCAAGTTACGAGATCAAGAGAAAGACTTGACTAGGATTTTACGAGATCTTATCAGAGACTCGAATTGAACAGGAAAGTGTTTCATTATTTTAACAAGGTTGACACATTAAAAGAACTATCCTCAAATGACCTTGTTTCATTTTTTAACGAGGTTGATACAGAAGACAAACTATCCTCGGAACACCTTGTTTCATTTTTTAACGAGCTTGACACAAGAAAACGAAATATGCTCCGAAGACCTTGTTTCATTTTTTAAGGAGCTTGGCACAAGAAAACGAACTATGCTCCGACAAGCTTGTTTCATTTTTAAAGGAGCTTGACACAAGAAAAAAAACTTTTCTCTGATGAGCTTGTTTCATTTTTTAAGGAGCTTGACACAAGAAAACGAACTTTGCTCTGATGAGCTTGTTTCATTTTTTAAGGAGCTTGACACAATAAAATGAACTCTTCTCCGACGAGCTTGTTTCATTTTTTAAGGAGCTTGACACAAGAAAACGGACTCTGCTCTGATGAGCTTGTTTCATTTTTTAAGGATCTTGACACAAGAAAACGAACTGTGCTCCGAAGACCTTTCATCATGATGAATAAGAATTCATGGACTCATGGCTTCCAAGAGTTCCACACCGTATGGGAGAACATCTCAGAAATCAGGACCTAATGCCCCCAGCACCTGGTACACAATGTCACTATCACTGAATGCGGGCATGGGATAGGTAGCCACATAATTAACTTTCGGCAGGGAAGATACAACCAACGGATAAAGACCTGGAAGGGATGATGGTGGACCAGATGTCATGTTAAGACCAAAGAATGAAATCTTATCAATGGTCATGATCCGACCTTTGTGTGGAGAACACATCACACGAAAGATGGAAGAGACAAGAGCACCCATGACATAAGTATAGTCATGCCCCAAGATTAAATTTAAATCCAAGGGGCTTGGAACAACCATCACATCCATATGGACGGTTTTCCCTCCCAAAGTAACATGCAACTTCGGAAGGATCCCTAACGGTTGACTGGTTCCTCTGTTAAAAGCCAACAGATTCTGCGTAACAGCCATAAGCGGTGGAGAACCAAAAGCCTGCCAAGTAGTGGAAGATAGAATACTAATAGACGTGCCTTCATCTATAATGGTGTTGGGTACGACCAGATCAAATTTCTATACTGTTATCTCAAAAGGCACATAAGACGGAAGGCGGTATCCTGCAAATCAACTCCAATTGAAGGAAGCGACCAAACTACTTGGAGGGGGTACCATTGGACTGAGATGGTTTTCCCTCGGTGTTACCGGAGTAAGAGGAGAATCTTCCTCGATCTCCATCTTGGGAGTAGGAAGAGAAATTTCTTGGACTACAGGGGTGGAAGAATCTCTCTCCAAGTCTGAAGAATCTGAAGAAACAAGAAGAACATGGGGGGGATGAGACCGACTCTCAATGGAAAAGACCTGATGCACCACAGATGGGGTCATATCGACTGATTCCTTGGCCAATGGTTGGTCAGGAACAGATTCTTGAACTTGAATTTCCAGGGGAGCAGGATTGAGCGAGGGATGACACTTGACCAGTCGTGGAATCAACTAGCAAAGGACTTGAGGAAAGCTTCTGGAAACCAGCCGAAAGGCAGGGTGAAAAAACTTTAGAGTTTTCCAACACTCTCTTGGCTTCATCCATATATGGACAAAGGTGAATGGGATGATTCCCTTCACACAACTTACAGGGATTGGTAATCTTGCCCTGTTTTTTATGAGTCTTACCAGAGCTAGTTGAAGATGTGTTATCAATATGAATTCTGGAAGCCAAAGGCAACAATGGACGGCCATCAGACCATGCTTCAAGTACCTTGGTAATACCAGGGCAGTCTCAAAGCAAATGGTTACCTTTGCAGAGCATGCAAGGGAATTTTTCTTTCCATGGAAGGGTGGATGGTTTATCGATGGATGGTTTCTTAGGCGCAATAGCCACAGAGCTAGCCTCTCCTTTATCTGACTTCTTCTTCTTCTTAGCCACCTTGTTACTAGAATCTAGAATTTCACTAGCCGAAGTAGAAGAGGAGGATGAAGAAATGAGCAAAGAAGGGGAGGGGTCCACTTTAGAATCAACATGATGTTTTTCAGGTGGAGGATATGTTTGTACAGTGGATGGAACACTCGAGGCCACAGAGGTCGAGAATAACCAAACAGGCAACCCAACAGTTAACCCAAGAAGGGACAATGTTACCATATAAGGAGCACCAACATTCCCAAAAGCATGAAAAGGACCAGGACTCCCTTCGGAGGGGATTCCTTGGTTGGTAAACTCCGAAAAGGTTTCCATCAGAAACAACGTTAGAAAAAAACGCTAAGGAAACTAACTTTAACTAGGAATCTTTCATGGACAGTTAATTTTAAGACACTGAAACCAAACTCTACCGTTTCATCTTTTAAGAGTTGAGCAACAAGAAAAAGGTGACTCTATCACTTTTAGGTTGAAACAAGCATGAAAGGACAAGTGCTCGATAATATTTTCAAATTTATGTAGTCAGTAAAGATTGAAAATGATTGCTCTGGTAGTCTAGGTAGAAGGGTGTACCAGGTTTTCGTGTAATGCCATATACACCTTGGTGATCAAATAAAAGAATAAATGACCAAGGATTTGACGTACGTGCAGGTAGTCTCCCTGAATGTTGTGTTTGGTGTATCATGGTTACAAGGCGGCAGACTCAGCTTCCTACGGATAAAAGGATTGCAACCTAGAGGGGTCTCCCTTTATATACTCAATGGTATGGGGAGCACAAGTCTGTACTAGTGTTGTCTGAAGCCAGATGGCGAGCGACAGCTGCTAGGCTTAAAGACGCCGGAACACGTTTCTAACTTAGAACACTAAATATTGCGTTAAGTTTCAATGTTGCCTTAGGTTAATTCAGTAAATTTTAAAGTTGATCTTCAATTTACGTTTCAATTCCAAGGTCCTACCGAATGTTGAATCTCACAAATCCCTAAATGCAAGCTACATGCCATAAGACACCATTTCTTTCAATGAAGAGCTATCTACGAGAGAGTTAGAGATTTCAAGCGATAGCTATGATAAATCATGCGAAGACATCCACTACAATGCCTGATGCAAGCTAATGAAACTGAAAAACTCTTCTCTAGAATTATATAGTGCTAAAAATGCGGAATATTTTCCAATTTTCACTATGCTAATCAAGAATGCAAAAGATTTTTTTTTTATATTTTTCAATATATTAGAGAAAATGCACTAAATAAATGAAAAACTAATGAAAACATCAATTTGAGAATGATAAAGAGAGATCTGAAACCAAGCAAGTTTGCTCATCTCAAACAAACATAATCAAGACTCAAACCGATGACGAAATCCCTCAAAGCGAAGAAGAATCTCGAAAGAGACTCAAACAAGCCGTGTGATCTAGGCTTGGAGCAACACAAAGCAAAACTGAATGAAAGAGAGGACAATCACTCAATAAACACAATTACTCAATCTGATTCAGTAAAATTAATGCAAAGAAGCCGAAACAAATTTGACCGGGAAAGCAAAGACCCAAAACTCCCATGGGAGGCTCAACACATTGAAGCACCTAGAAGCCCTAGGGCTAAAATGAAAAACTGATAGAAAAGGGCAAACAACCGGAGGAAAAGGGCTAAACACAGTAAAAAATGACTTCAAAGCACTCAAAAAATCAGAAAAAACAACCCAGGACCAAAACTCAAGCTCAGAAAGTCCAAGAACAGGTAAACCCTAAAACCAAGCAGGGTTGGCGTGCATGTTTGGCTGTAATCTACGCCAAACAGGGGATGGCTAGGGTGCCTAACTATAAACTCATGCCCTTTGGCACGACTGTCATAGGGATAACCGTGCCAATCCGGTTTACCCTAGAAAAGTATTAAAATGAACGAACAGAGGCTGGATCTGGCCATCTAGGGGCTGAACAAGGTTTTAACACCAAGGAAGGTGAACCAGAAAAGAAGACTAATCAAACAAAAAGCCAAAAAATAACCCAATGGAGGAAGAACCAACTCCCATGGATCCCCAGTATGGTCGCCAAATTGTTGTGGAGGTAAATCCCCTCTGCGGATAGAGGTGATCCCACTAGCCCTAGGGTGGGTTTAGCAACAATTGAAACATGCAAAGCTATTGATTCCTAGTTACAAAGGATAGAATCGTGATAAATTTCTTACTATGATTCCTTCGCTGTTGTTGTCGAAGAAGAAGTGGCGCTTCTGTTCCTAGCTGGACAGGTCACTATCCATGAGCTCGCTGCATCCAGATACCTGTACACATGCAAAGAAGAAAGACAACATGCAACGTAATATTTCACGCTTTATAACTATCGATCATTCAGAGAGGAACGAATGAAATTGCATTATATAATGGAAAAATGCAATCATGGAACCAATATCAGAGTCATGTATATTAAGATACGAGAGAACGATTACAACCGATGCTCTAACGTCGTGATCTTCCTTCGACAGGGTTCCAGCAAGATGTGTCTCACAAAGCTTGTCAGGGATTTGAAAAAACTCTCTCTCTCACAGGGTTCTCCTTAGCTCTGCTCTTGATTTCAATCAACTATAATTTCCTTCCCAAAATTTCAGCTAGCTAGCAAATGGAGAGGGTAGTCTTTTATAGAGGGAGAAGGAGGTTAGGCTCCCTATAATCATGGGGGAGAGTCCTATCTCTTAGGAAGGTTCCATGAGAGGTGGAAAACAACTTCCTAATCAAGGAGATCTGAGCCAAATAGCCCAACCTCTTTTTGATGATTTGTTCTGAAGTTGTTAGAATCAAAATTCCTCCTTCTATTGTTAAAAAAAATTCCTTAATAGGCTTGGCGAGGGAACAACATAGGAACAGAGCACCAGATGGCGCGCCCACTAGTGTGTATTTTCCCCATTGGCACGAGGGATGAACTGGATACCTGCACCAATGCCAAAACATGGGTTTTTAGGGTTTTCCAGAGGAAATTTTCTTCAGGAGAATTCTTGCCCTTATGCAGAAGGATACCATCAAGGTGTTTTTCAGGACATTTCACTGTTCACAAGTCATGAGAATAGTCCTCCAATGTATGGGACGAGGGATTGCAGGGACAGTGAAAAAATGCTATGTAACACTATGTGCATTGATGAAAAATGTTTCACATACTAGATATATATGTTCTAGAATGAAATTAACTGAAATTAGCCTTTCTATTTGAATTTATGAAAAATGTTGCAAGTACTGGATATATATGTTCTAGAATGCAATTAACTGAAAGTGGATTTTCTATACATGCATTGATGAAAAATGTTGCACGTACTAGATATATATGTTCTAGAATGCAATTAACTGAAAGTAGCTTTTCTATTTGCATTGATGAAAAATGTTGCAATTACTGGATAATATATATGTTCTAGAATGCAATTAACTGAAAGTAGCTTTTCTATGTACATTGATGAAAAATGTTACATGTACTGGATATATATGTTCTAGAATGAAATTAACTGAAAGTAGCTTTTCCATGTGCATTGATGAAAAATGTTGCACATACTGGATATAAATGTTATAGAATGAAATTAACTGAAAGTAGCTTTTCTATACATGCATTGATGAAAAATGTTGCACGTACTGGATATATATACATTATAGAATGCATTTTTAAAATTTTATAATTGTTTGACACATCTAACAAAACCTAGAACTTTATGATTGTTTTTAGATATATATATGTCGATATGTATTGTACTTCAATCGTTTTAACATATATATTCAAACATGTACTTAAATCATTTCTACATGTACATATATATTCATGTGAACTTTTTTCTATTTGGAAAACGACTTTTGAATTTTAAAAACAAAACATTATATCATAATCAAATGCCAAATGTAGTTCAACCATCCAAAACTTGAGTTTTAAAAACAAAACATTATATCACAACATTACTAAACATGCCAAATGTAGTTCAACTGTCCAATAAAAATAAAACATTAAACATCAAAATCACATGCCAAATGTAGTTCAACCATCCAAAACTTGAGTTTTAAAAACAAAACAAATTATATCACAACATTACTTCACATGCCAAATTTAGTTCAACTATCCAATAAAAACAAAATATTATATCATGCCAAATGTAGTTCAACCATCCAATAAAAACACAACAATATATCGTGCAATCACATTCCAAGTGTTAGCTCAAGCATCCAAAACTTGAGTTTTAAAAACAAACAAATTATATTACAACATTAATTCACATGCAAAATGTAGTTCAACCATCGAAAACTTAAGTTTTAAAACAAAACAAATTATGTAACACAACATTACCACATGCCAAATGTAGTTCAACCATCCAAAACTTGAGTTTTAAACAAAACATTATAGATCACAACATTAATTCACATGCCAAATGTAGTTCAACCATCGAAAACTTGATTTTAAAACAAACATTATAGATCACAACATTAATTCACATGCCAAATGTAGTTCAACTATCCAATAAAAACAAAAACATTATATCACATTCACATGTACCAAATGTAGTTCACATAAAATATGTCCAAAATTTGTAGATTCACAAGTATCAAGTATCAATTTATATATAACTCCGCATCTAGATAAGACTATATATAAAAAAGTAAATTTAAGACTAAATCTATTGAAAATATAATGTTTCACATGCATTTGCATCATCCATCAAATACAAATGTATGCAAGTATTCCCAAAGAATGAAGAAAGTCACGATCCTCGAGCTATCCCGGGCGAAGTGTGGGGAACCTATGTAAACATTAAAATTTAATTTTTAAAAAATTGAGTGAGAATATATAGAACTTCATGTACAAAAACAAAATGTAAAAAAAATCATGCAATACCTCATGAGGTTCCCTCTCCATTTGTTGCTCATCTATTAAAACTTCCCCCAATGGAACATAAACCACCGCACCGTATAATAATAGCATTGTATAGTTATATATATATATATTAAAAAATTTCAAATTAAAATGCATATATAAAATTATTTTCAATAATATTTTAAAAAAAAATTAGACAACTTGTTCGAATGGTTGAAATGGTGTGAATGTTCCTATCTCCATCATACAATCCATCGCTAGAGTCCGTGGAAAAAATAAATCCTCTATAGGAACCTAAAATTTAAAAAAAATAAAAGTACAAAATAACTCAAGATCTAGATCTCAATTTATAATAAAACTTTTGAACTTCAATTTATAACTTATAACTTAAAAACATATATATTTAAATGAAAAATTGAATACTTGTGCTGGTGGATTTGGCACATCTCCTAAGAGAGGCTCCAGAATAAAATCTCCAAAAACCTAAAAGTCAAAAAATTTAAAATAAGTCAACATCTCTAGATCTCAATTTATAATAAAACTTTTAAACTTAAATTTATAACTTATAACTTAAAAACATATATGTTTAAGTGAAAAATTGAATACTTGTGCTGGTGGATTTGGCACATCTCCTAAGAGTGGCTCGGAAAGAAAATCTCCAAAACCTAAAATTCAAAAAATTTAAAATAACTCAAGATATAGATATATCTCATTTTTTAATGGAACTTTTTGAGGTGGAATATATAACTTAAAAACATATTTAAAAGTGACAAATTGTTCATACTTGTGATGGTGGATTTGGCACATCTCCCAAGGAAGAAGAAGGTACTACCATCCCAAAAACATTGGACGGAATTGGAATCTATTAAAACATTTTATTATATATATACATGTACATGTGTGCGAAATTATTATTTTAAAATTTTCTCATCATGTTTCAATATATATAATAATAGATAAAAAATAATTGTACATGATCATGTGTTCACTTTAAAAACACTAACATTTTCCAACATATCTTGATGGTGAGAACCATCTTGATTGTATGATTGATGGTGAGACCCATCTTGATTGTTTGTACCGGAGGCTCTGACCGTGATATTAACATTTTCTTCATTCATCAAGCGTGACAACTGCAAATGGTGTTAACATAGAATGATACATTTTTGTTAGATTAATGTATACAAATAAATATATGTATATATGTATTTATTACAAACTGTACATGTGTTAAAATAATTGAACCCTAACCATTAATACATATCGTTCCCATACCTGGATGCGGGTGCCTTACAGTGATCGAAGGGGCCACCTAGGCGCCATGTGGCAGGAAACCTATCCATCCCACGCACCCGCACATGGCCACCCACCCAGCGTTAAATGCCCGAGCATGCTGGTCTTAATTTTTCACTCCTCCACCTTCATTGCGACGTCCTCCTACTTCAGAGCATTAAGGGCTCTCGATTCTGTTACCATGGCTATTAAGCTTTCTATTCACGCTCATTCGGCCTCCATTCGGCTCTCCCTCCAGTTTTATGTGCATGCCTCCCGTTCTCCCTTTCAGCCCTTAGCTCTTTTCCCTACTCAGCCCTGTCAAAACCTTCCCACGACGTTCTCATGTGGTGGCAACTCCTCTCCAGTGCTATCAAGCATTCCTTCCCTATCCTGCACCTATGTTCCTTTGCCTGTCATGCCTAAGCGTCACCGTATGCAATGTCGAAGTGCTGGAGGCCGCAGCCTCCCCTCCAAACCTCCTCTGTCGAATTCCATGGGCAGGGAAATGAATCTTTCTGTGGGCTGGGAGGAGTCGAGTAGGCTCGACCTTGTCAATCTCTCCGCTCAATTATCCTTGCAGATCCATGTCTCCCCTTTGGCTTCCTCAAGCATTCGTCCCAAAAATTGCTCACACAATTTGACTATCCTGCTAGAGCCGACCTTCATCCCTCACAAGATGAAATATCTACTTGTGCAGAGCGCCTCTAGCAGCATCCATTGCACCAGCAGCAATTCGGGTTCCAGTGATGGTCAAAGTTCAAATAGCGACGCATGAGAAAAGGATGAGGACACCAGTCAGCTTGCTGCCACCTCCAAACATCCAGACACTCCGGGGTCACCACGGCTTCAGGACACTAGCCACACGCTGAGCAAGGAGGATGTGAATCCTTCTATGTTTGCAGGATCAAGGAGGAAGACCCCAACCCCAGCAAGAAGAATGAAGGTCCACCCTAGTTTCATTTGCAGGGTGCTCTTCTCTCACTCTATTTTTTTCATAGCGTTCTCTAGTTTGAACATGTTTTGGAAGACTTCGCTGTCAGGTTTCAGTTTAAATTTTGCTACTATGTATGTTGGTTTCCCATTCTAGACAAATTTTTTTTGTGCTACTGGTGGGCTGGTTTCCCCAACTGGGGAAATATGTATTCTAGTTTCAAACTCTTGATACTTCCCTCTGGAATTGGCTTGCCAAGCCCGGAGGATGAGATATGTAATATTTTTCCTTGTATAATATAATAGAAATAGTCTAACTTAGAAAAAAAACACGTACCATTCCCATCCCCTCTTGCTCATGAACAATTAAGTCCTGCCAACCATTGCAACAATTCTTTGCATATGTTTTGAGATCTTCAACACTCATGTTGTCAATCTCTTCATCTGTATAATACACAAAATTAGTGCGTGAATTCTCACGTGCTCTTTGTCGATTCAGAAAAACATTGACTCCACCCAATCCACTGTGAACATTGTCAACGATGGCATCCCTTGCTTCTCGACTAATTTGAGAAGTGGCATTGATCTCTAACCGCAAATTTTTGACAATAAGAGGTCGAATAACCAATGGTGGCTCAGGATGAGGCAACTCAACATAATTCCTAACGCCCCTACGGTCACACAATCGACCTTTCCCATGACCAAAAAATTCAGACGAAATTTCATTGTAATTGGGTTTCATTTGCAAAAAGAATTCTTCATAAAATAATTTTCAAAAATAAAGCGGAACCTCGTCATTCCATGGGAGTCTTCCATAGGCCGCAAGGTGTCTATCATACAAATAGCGAGTTGAAATATTACACCTTCAACGTCTTTCTTTTCGGCCCTTCTTTGAAATTATACATAGACTTGGCCATTTCTGTTGTAGCTCTTTGTTTAACAACCTCCCATGTATTGGGACCCATCACTGTTTCCTTTATTTTTCTCATCAGTTCTACAAAAGTATCAGTGGTTGGCCCAATCTTTAGATACACATCTACTAGTTCGCTTAAAGAGTGTATAACTATTTCCAAGCTTTGTCGACTCTCAGCAGGGAGAGTCAAAGCCACGAGATATCTCTTCAATTTTTCATGAAGATGTTGACACCTTTGTAAGGTGCATTGTTGCATGTTTGTTTCCCAAGGTATATTGGAAATGTCCGATGGATAAGTCGTGGTTGGTAGACAACCTTCTTCTTGAATGACACGTTCTGCCCTACGTATTTTTGGAGCAACATTTGGAGCAGCATTTTCAACCTCTGCATCAATATATAAAATTTTGTATATTAAAAAAACACATGTAAACAAATTTGTAAAAATTGAATGAAAATAATATTCAAATTGATGGCCACTTCGATATGGTTGGCTAGCATCTTGCCTACCTTGAGATTGTTGAGAACCAGAACGACCCTGCTGAGAACCAGAACAACCACCGATTGGTTGAGAACCAACACGACCATCTGTTGATTGGCCTCTGGGGGAATACATATCACCACCTTCACACAATCCACCAACACTTATTGATGGCCCTCCGAGGGAATGTGAAACACCACCAACCTCACGAGACAAGAGAGAAGCTTCATAAAAGAATATGAATTTATAATCAATTCAAAAATACATTCATACATATGCATTGATTAAATTGTGTGAACCATGGGCATGCTCTATTGATGGAGTAGACACCCTTGTCCTCCTACCTCCTAAAAAATAAAAAATGGAACTTATTAACAACTAATTTAACTCACAAAATTTATAATAAATAAATTCCATATGTACACACATGTATGTATATGTATGGAGATTTAAGATTATATTTAAATACCATGAACATCCTTGGATCCCTGATCCCCCTCTCTCGTAGAGATATGGGATTCTGTTGATATTTGTCGTTCATCCTCCGTGATATATATATATATATATATATATATATATATATATATATATACAGTGTACATTTACAGTTACTTGTTTAATTACTATTTAAAATAAATTCAAAATAAATTTCAAAAAATTAATGCAATTTAGTGTACACAAATTATGTAAAACACAACTTTCAAAGCACTAATTGATGTGTGAAACTCAATTTAAGAAAAAAAATTATAAAAATGTTAAGTTCACCAAATTTTATCTTTACATGGTGGGAGCACACTTGGTATAAAATTGAAAAAAACACATAGTCATTAAAAAAGAAGTGTGAAACTCCACTTAAACAAAAATTTGTTGAAGTCCTCACATTTTAATTTTATAAAAATGTGAAGTTCACCAAGTTGCGTTTTACGTGGTGTGGTGGGAGCACACTTGGTATATAATTGAAAAAAACACATGGTCATTAAAAAAGACACATTTATAAGTACAAAACAGACACATATCCAAGATATGTTACAATTTCCATCAATAAATTTTGAATTTGAAGGAGAGCGTCTCAACACTAATTCATCTTTGACAGATGAAGCTTGAATTTTTTAAGAAGAGCATCTCAAAACTAATTCATCTTTGAGAGATGAATCTTTCATTGTCATTACCCCATATATTTCTAATTCATCTATTAATTCATCTTTGATAGATGAATCCTGAATTGGCATTGCCCCATGCAATAGATCAGCAAACATCTTATTAACATTTGTACAATGTATTATACTAAAAAATTGAAATTGGCTAACAATATTGTTTTCTTTTGCATGCAGTTGTTTTAGCCTCTCCTTCTTAACTTGGTACATGCATTTCATCTGGTTGCACACAAGTTTGGAATTGGTGAAAACTACAATTCCATTTGATCCATACTCCCTAGTTGTTCCCAAGCCTTCTATCAATGCAATATAATATCCCTCGTTGTTTGTTTTTCTTCCCGGTATATTCATTTTCCTTTGGACGACCTTGCTAGTCACAATATTGGAAAGCACATATGTAATCACTGCTTTCCCTGGATTGGGATAACAAGAAACATCTATGCATAATGTCGATTTTTCAACCATATTCAGTGGGTTTTTTTATCCCTAGAAAAACACATTCAATAAAATAGATTAAATTAACATTTATTGCAAATGCATGGGAGAAATGACACATGTGCATGAGATAAATGACATGTGCATGGTTTATCTTAAATTTTGACTTAAAGTTTATGGTAGAATTAACATCTAGAAATGAGATGCGTTAAATATTGCATTGCCTAGAGTTTAAGGGAATTTTATGACACATATACATGGTTCATGCATGGTTTGCCTTAAAGTTTGCCTTAAAATTTATGGTAGAAATCACATCTATAAATGACATGCCTTAAGAAAGGATGAGATCCAGAGGCTACCTGGCCCTTTACAGACTCCTTTAGAACTTGTAGAATTTAAGACTCAACAAACAAACTAAAATCCTATGGAATTTCAGCCACTTTAGGTTCAGTTTTAGGCCTTAAAGTTTGCCTTGAATTAATGGGGGAAATCCTTGAGTTTGGGGGATCCTATCCTATGGAAGTTTAGGTACTTTAGGTTCAGTTTTTAGGCCTTAAATTTTTCCTTGAGTTAATTGGAGAAAGCCTTTAGTTTGTGGGAGAAATGACATTTACATGGCTTGCAAATTTATTTTATGCACTTACTAAAACAACTAGTGGTGGTGGTTGATGAAGTTATGTCAAAAGTCACACCTTTATGAGTTTGTGGGAGAAATGACAAATTGCCTTATAATTTATGGGAGAAATGAAATAGAAATGACACATGCCTTAAAGTTTTCCTAAACGTTTATGTGAGAAGGGAGAAATGACACATGTACAAGGATTACCTTAAAGTGGTAGTGGTTTATGGATATTAAAATGAAGAACTTATATTTATATTCCAGATATTGACTATAGAGGCATTTACTGGATATGTCGCCTTTGAGAAAATATGAGATCCAGAGGGTACCTAGCCCTTTACAGACTCTGCCTTTAGAACTTGTAGAATTTAACACTCAATAGACAGACTAAAATCCTATGGAAGTTCAAAATCCTATATAAGTTCAGCCACTTTAGGTTCAGTTTTTAGGCCTTAAAGTTTGCGTGGGAGAAATGACATGTGCATGGTTTGCCTTAAATTTTTCCTTGAGTTTATGGGATAAATCACATCTATAAATGACATGCCTTAAATTTTGTCTTACGTAGAGTTTAAGAGAGAAATGACATGTACATCGTTTACCTTAAATTTTACCTTATATTATATGGGAGAAATGACATTGCCTTATAGTTTATGGGAGAAATGAAATAAAAATGAGATAGAAATGAGACATGTCTTAAAGTTTTCCTAAACTTTTATGGGAGAAATGGCACATGTACACTATTTTCCTTAAAGTGGTAGTGGTTTATGGATATTAAAATGAAGAACTTCTGTTTAGATCTGTTCTAGAGATTGACTGTAGGGGCATTTATTGGATATGTCACATTTGAGAAATGATGAAATTCAGAGGCTACCTGGCCCTTTACAGACTCTGCATTTGGAATTTGTAGAAGTTAACACTCAATAGACAAACTAAAATCTGATGGAAGTTCAAAATTCTATGAGAGTTCAGCCACTTTAGGTTCAATTTTTACGCCTTAAAGTTTTCCTTGAATTAATGAGAGAAAGCCTTTAGTTTGTGGGAGAAATGACATTTACATGGTTTGAAAAATTGTTTTATGCGCTTACTAAAACAACTAGTGGTAGTGATTGATGAAGTTATGTCAAAAGTCACACCTTTATGATTTTGTGGGAGAAATGAAAATTTTCCTTATAGTTTATGGGAGAAATGAAATATAAATGATACATGCCTTAAAGTTTGCCTAAAATTTTATGGGAGAAGGGAGAAATGACACATGTACAAGGTTTCCTTAAAGTGGTAGTGGTTTATGGATATTAAAATTAAGAACTTCTATTTATGTTCCAGAGATTGACTGTAGGAGAATTTACTGGATATGTCACATTTGAGAAAAGATGAGACCCAGAGGCTACCTGGCCCTTTACAGACTCTGCCTTTAGAACTTGTAGAAGTTAACACTCAACAGGCAGACTAAAATCCTATGGAAGTTCAAAATCCTATGAGAGATCAGCCACTTTAGGTTCATTTTTTAGGCCTTCAAGTTTGCCTTCAATTAATGAGAGAAATCCTTTAGTTTGTGGGATAAATGAGATTTACATGGTTTGCAAAATTATTTTATGCACATACTAAAACAGCTAGTGGTAGTGGTTGATGAAGTTATGTCAAAAGTCACACCTTTATGAGTTTGTGGGAGAAATGACAAATTGCCTTATAGTTTATGGGAGAAATGAAATAGAAATGACACATGCCTTAAATTTTGCCTAAAATTTTATGGGAGAAGGGAGAAATGACACATGTACAAGGTTTGCCTTAAAGTGGTAGTGGTTTATGGATATTAAAATGAAGAGCTTCTATTTCTGTTCTAGAGATTGACTGTAGGGGCATTTACTGGATATGTCACCTTTGAGAAAAGATGAGATCCAGAGGCTACTTGGCCCTTTAGAGACTCTGCCTTTAGAACTTGTAGAAGTTAACACTCAACAGACAGACTAAAATCCTATGGAAGTTAAAAATCCTATGAGAGTTCAACCACTTTAGGTTCAATTTTTAGGCCTTAAATTTTGCCTTGAATTAATGGGACAAATCCTTTAGTTTGTGGGAGAATAGCATGTGCATGGTTTTCCTTAAAGTTTGCCTTAAATTTTATGGGAGAAATCACATCTAGAAATGATATGCCTTAAATTTTTCCCAAGTGCCTAGAGTTTAAGATAGAAATGACATAGAAAGAAAAATCACATCTAGAAATGACATGCCTTAAATTTTTCCCAAGTGCCTAGAGTTTAAGATAGAAATGACATAGAAATGACACATGCCTTAAATTTTTCCTAAAAGTTTATGGGAGAAATGACATGTGTATTGGAGAAATGACACATGTACATGATTTGCCTTAAATTGGTAGTGGTTTGCACTTACTTAAATTTTTTCCTTAAAGTGGTAGTGTTTTGCACTTACTTAAACGTTTGCCTTAAAGTGGCAGTGGTTTGCACACACGTAAAAAACTAGTGGTAGTGGTTGATTAAGTTATGTCAAAAGTCACACCTTGATGGGTTTGTGGGATAAATGACATGTACATGGTTTGCAAAATTATTTTATGCACTTACTAAAACAACCAGTGGTAATGGTTGATGAAGTTATGTCAAAAGTCACACCTTGATGAGTTTGTGGGAGAAATGACATGTACATGGTTTGCCTTAAAGTTTAGTTTGCTTTGAAGTTTATGGGAGAAATCACATCTAGAAACCTTTACTTTGACATCTATAAATATTCTAAGAACATTAAAAAGGGATTTTCAACTTGCATTAGTTATGTCCTTAATAAGAAGTATGATTTATCACCTAAAAGATTGTTTAATAATTTATAATAATGTCATTTTTGGCTTGTACTATCATTCATCCTTCATATGTACAAGAATTTTACAACTTGAACATCAACCTACACTATCATAATATAACTATACATAATCTAGATTATTAATATCCATTACATTATAAAACATTCTACTTTTAACATTTTACAAGATTAGAAGCATCATGGAATGTGTAAATTTAGGTACATTAATAAAATACATTGGGCTGATTTAAATATTACAAGAATTCTGAGTTGCTGAATTCTCTGTGTGAATTTCTTTGTTGTTTAATTCTGTTCATTCTATGTGAATTTATTTGCACTGTTTAATTATGTTCATTCTATGTGAATTTTTGTTCATTCTGTTGATGAATTCTGTGTGAATTTCTATTCATTCTGTTGCTGAATTCTGTGTGAATTTATGTTCATTTTGTTGGTAAATTCTGCGTGAATTTATGTTCATTCTGTTGCTGAATTCTGTGTGAGTTTCTTTGAGGTTCTTTTCTCTTATGTTTTATAGTTTTCTGAATACTAAGAATACTTGGGTAGATAAGAAAATAAAAAATATATTATTTCTAAGACTAATAAGTATTTATTCATATGTTATAATGACACCTAGATGTTGAGCAAGACTTGTCATGTTCCAAATAACTACTTTCAAATTACAAGAATGGAGACTGACAACAAGTATATTTTATTTCTCTTTCAAATTACACGAATGGAGAATATTCACTAGAGCTCTTAGAAGCAGACGGGAGGTACCGAAGGGACCCTAACAGTGATAACAATTCAAAGAATGAATGCATATCAGGTATGGATCATGAAATATCTTCCCTGCACATTGAAAGGAATACACATGCATAACCAAACAACCAGAAGTAAAGAGATGCGTGCAAACAGATCAAAGACCTCGATGTAGTACTAACACATAATTACATGGCCGGGAGGTACTGAAGGGACCCTAACAGTGAAAACAATTCAAATAATGAATGCATATAAGGTATTGATAATGAAATATCTTCCCTGTACATCAAAAGGAATACACATACATAACCGGACAACCAGAAGTAAAGAGATGTGTGCAAACAGATCAGAGACCTCGATGTAGTACTAACACATAATTATACTGCCGGGAGGTACCGAAGGGACCCTAATAGTGATAACAATTCAAAGAATGAATGCATATCAGATATTGATCATGAAATATCTTCCCTGTACATCGAAAGGAATACACATACATAACTAGACAACCAGAAGTAAAGAGATGTGTGTAGACGGATTAGAGACCTCAATGTAGTACTAACACATAATTATACAGAGACCGAGACTCCCTAGTTGAAGGAGGATGAGCATTGAGTGATCCCTTTTTCCTTCCCGTGAGCTCTTAGAAGCTAAACTCAAAATGTGTGGTACGTGTTTTGTAATTTCTAGTTTACTATCAACTAAAAGTAGCTTTTCTATGTGCATTGATAAAAAATGTTGCACGTACTGGATATATATGTTCTAGAATGCAATTAACTCAAATAAAATGTGTTTTGGAAATACATTGCATAAAATACCTGAATTAATTTACGTATCATAATTGAGATGTACATAGAAAAATTTCTAATGTAATTATAAAAAATTAAATATGTACAGTACATGTGTGGAGGGAAAACACAAAGTATAAGAGACTAAGGATATTTGTACAAGAGGGCTTTTCTTGAATTATAAAAGAATAGATTTGTGTAAGAAAATATAAATCTAACTATACTTTGAACCGAGTTAAGAAAGTCAAAGTAGTGATTCTAAAAAGCTTGGAATTTTAGGATGTAAATATATATAAGAATCAAAGGCAAATGGAATGAAATAAATGAAATTATATACCTTTGTTATCAAATATGGAGTTGGATATAAATTATCGATTTCTACAACTGAAGCTTGAAAAGAAAGAAATTCTAGATCTTTATATAGTTTCCAAGAGTGACATGAAGGATCGAAACAAGGGAAACAAAAAATCAATGAAAAAAATAAAGAAATTAAAAATCCCAAAATCAGAAATACATAAGAGTGAAATTGAAATCGAATTTCATTAATAATGAGGTAAATTAAGTCTTCTCTGGTATTATTATTAGAAGTCAAAATTTCATACAAAATATCATAATTTCCATTAATGATCAGTATGAGGGTACTGGATTAAGAAATAGCAAGTTGTACAAATTACAATGATTCTGGGGAACCATAAATTTTATGTCGAGAGACAAGAATTTGATTCTATTCGTCTCATGGAAAATTAGTTAAACTACGTGATTCTAATCAGAAAATGAAATAAGTAATTAAATTCCCAATTTGCATACGAGGAAGGTCATTCGGGAATTAAAAATGTAAATCTAAAACTGCTTGAATCTGGAAAAAAAATAGATACAAAACTCAAAATTCAATTCGATGAAACCACCTGACCATTAAACAAAACTTTCGACGGCCATTAAGGTGAGCTGAAATCGATGGGAGTAAAAACATTATAACCCATTTCCTTTCAAACCAAATCGAAATGGTTGGAATAGTGTACCGAGGAAGAATTAACCATTTATATAGAAGAGTACATAACATAAATAATTCTTAAACTCTGAATTACAAATAAAATCAATTCCAACAAATTGAATCTAAGAGAAATGTGGAATTTCACTAAGAATTTCACAAGGAAATTGATACCAAAGAAATTATCAATCAAAGCTAAAACAAAATGATAAATTCAAAATTTAGTGAATGGATTGGGGAAAATTCAGTTGATGAAAACATATATCAAAGTGATCCAACTCTTCCTTCTTCCGAGGAGAAGAAACCAGTGGGTTTGGATGAATGCATTCGGTGAAGAATATACCATGCAAATAGAAATGGCGGGTAAGAAAAATTGAAGACATATATGTTGAGTAAAAGTTGAATAATTACTTTGTTTGCTTGAAGGTGAGTTCGTAAGTATGAAATATGTATATTGTAGAAAAATCTTCTCAAGTCCTAGAATCGATTGTCCCTTTTTCCTTCCCATGTGGTTTTTTCTTTATTTTGTATATTTTCCATATCTACCAAGGTGAAAAGTATCTGGGGCCATCACAGTTTTTAATTTTACGCTCTACATTGGAGTTACAGTAGTTGGTCATGGCCATGGTTTAGAATTTAGTAAGATCATCATATTTAAATTTTAACGATTAATTTTATTTTTTTAACTTGCTAAAAATAGAGGTTACGATGACGCATGCCTAGAAATTCGTAGACGACAAGAGGACGAAGCCGCACTAAGAAGACGAGGTGGGAGATCACTGGAGACATCATGGAGGACGCATATCAAATTCCTTGTGAACAAAAAATATTTAAAAAAAAATCAACAAAAAAAAAAAATCACAAAAAAATAGAGCAACACCTCACCTCGTCGTTGCGGCGCAACATCAAGCCCCTGCAAACAGATGTTGCGAGACAGCCAGACATGAGACAGAAAATAGACAAAGGCAATAAGCTCATCATGGAGGATGCAGATCAAATTCCCTTTGAACAAAAAAAATTAAAATTAAAATCAAACAAAAAAAAATCAACAAAAAAAAAATTACAAAAAAAACAGAGCAACACCTCACCTCGTCGCCGTGGCGCAACCCCAAGCCCCTGCAAAAAAATGACGTGAGATAGAAACATGTGAGACAAAAAACATACAAGGGTAATAAGCCTAAAACCTATTAATGTTTGTGGGCTGGTATATTTATAAGAACAAGTTCGGCTGAGCTATTTTAAAAGTTCGGCCAGGCTAATAGTTCGGACAGACTATTAGTTCGGCCGAACTTTGGTTGTCAGTTTTCCCATATCCGGCCAAAAATATGTTTTCCCATGTCGTCAATACGCCATCAATGTAAATGACATAATTAGTTGAGGAGTTGATAATTTTGAATCTTGATACGAACTATAAAACAATTCGGCCGAACTTTTAAAAATGTTCAACCGAACTGTTGGGAAAATGACTTTTCCACCCCTGATTCTCACAAAAGTGTAACCCACCTTCGCATATTCACCATAAATTACCCTTTGGACTAAAAAATATTGGCGCAACATTTCAACAAGCAATGTCTTATGCATTTCACAATATTAAGGATATTGTAAAACCCTACTTGGATGACTTACCTACTCATTCTTTACGCAGACACGATCATCCTACACATTTACGTGCCATATTTATGAGTTGTAGGCATTACAACATTATTTTTAATATGCACAAATGTGTATTTTATGTACAATCAAGATGCTTACTTGGGTTCATTGTTTCAAAAGAAGCCATTCGTGTCGACCCATCAAAGGTTGAGGTTATTGTTAATCTACCTCCTCCTTCCACTCTTCGCCAACTCCAAATTCTGCAGGGGAAAGACAAATTTTTGCGTCGTTTTATACCGAAATATGCAGAGTTAACTAAAGGTTTTACCCATTTGTTAAAACATGATGTTCCATTCATTTGGGACGAGCTTTTCTATAAATCTTTTGATGCACTTAAACACATGTTGACCCATGCACCATTATTGCATCCGCCTGATTATCACCGATATTACTATTTATATTTAGTTGTGTCTGATTCCACTATTGGAATGTTTCTAGTTCAAGAGGATGATTCTAACAATGAACATGTGATTTATTATCTAAGTCGGCATCTCAATCGATGGAAATCAGGTATTCACATATGGAGAAATTGGCCTTGGCAATTGTTCAAGTTGTCCAACGATTTTTTCATTACATATTGTTACACAAAATAACAGTGATATCTAATTACAACCCGATGATGTATATTTTTAAGAAAAAATTACTCAGGGGAAAATAATCTAAATATATTGTTATCCTACAAGAGTTTTATTTGGAATTCGAGAAATCCAAGTCTAAGAAATCATTGGTGTTTGCTGAACTTATGTGTGACTTTCCCAATACTGAATCTGAAACAGTGGTAGATAACCATATCACTGATAAATATTTGTTTCTCATCAGTACATTAGATCCTTGGTATGGGAATATCATTATATATATCCATACCTAAACATTTCAGCCACAGCTTTCATGGTCAGATCGATGAAGAATTTGATACCAATCTCAGCAATATAATATTGTTTGCGACACTCTTTATCGTCGTGGTGTCGATCCTGTTTTTCGACGTTGTATAACTCATGAAGAAGTCGAAAAGGTTCTGAATGGCTGCCACTCTGGAGTGTGTGGTAGTCATATGTCTTGGTTTTCCACAACCTAAAATATATTGCGCACTGTCTATTTCTGGGTGTCTCTACTCAAAGATGGTATTCTCGCAGCTAGAAAATGCCACAATTGCTAGATTTTTTATCAAACTATTTGTGCACCTCAAACTCCTCTTCACCCAATCATTGTTGTCAGTCCTCTCGCTAAATGGGGAATCGATTTCGTCACGTGTAACTCTCACTCGGCTAAGGGGCATGGGTATATAATTCTTGCCGTAGATTATTTTTATTAAATGGGCCGAGGCAATGCCTACATTCATGGATGATGGAAAAATTGCAGCAATTTTCATATTTAATCATGTGATTTCTTAGTTTGGTGTCCCTCAAGCTATCGTTACAGACCATGGGAGCCATTTTCAAAACATTATGATGACCGAAATTTCCGCTCAACTTGGTCTATGCCATGATAATTCTACACCATATTACCCACAAGATAATGGTCAATTTGAGTTTGTCAACAAGGTTTTAACCAAAACGATTAAACGGATTGTTGGAACTCATAAAAAAAATTAGCATACCATGATTTTTTTTCCATTATGGGCATACCGTACCTCTAAAAAAACATCCATAGGGTTCACTCCTTTTAATCTTGTTTACGATTTGGAAATTTGTGTTACCCATTGAATGTGAAATCTCGTCACTTAAATTAGCCATTGAATTATTATTGGCTACCTCTGAAGAGGAGAAACACTTCCTATACCTAGCACAGTTAGATGAAAGCTGTCGCACCGCTGCATTAGCTGCCCAGGCTCATAAAAAACATGTTAAGGCTCAATATGATCTAAGTGTTAACACTCACATATATTCAAAAGGTGATGTAGTTCTAGTATACGATCAAGCCCATGACAAGCTAGGTGTTGGTAAATTTGAACCAATGTGGTATGGTCCTTATATTGTTAAGCGCGTGCTTGCAAAAGGAGCCTATGAGTTAATCAATTATGATGACGTCTCTTTAGATAAACCCATAAATGGTATTTATCTCAAGAGATATTATGCATTATTCTTCGTGTGAAGATCCTCTTTGTACATTAGTTACATCTTAGAATGTGTGCCTTAGGATTAGTTATTTTTTGGCTTGATGAGTTTTCGCTACTTTCGCTACTTATCTTTATTACTCTTGACACTACAGATGTCAACATTCCTTCAAACTTACATTGGTTTTGCTGACGGCGCCTGTTGTAGTACACAAAACATCTCTTCCGCTGCCTGGGTCATTTATTCGCCCACCGATGCATTAGTCTCTATTCATGGGATATGCCTCGGTCAAACAACGAACAATATTGCAGAATATAGCACGATCATTGAGTTATTATCTACGCCATCGCATTTGGATTCAATGTTTGATTGTTAGGTTAGATTCGCAACTCATTGTATTACATTTAAATGGTGTTTACAATATCTGAAATCTAGCTTTGTTAAGAATGTTTTTGAGGGTCCATCTCTTGGAAAGATAGTTTGATTACATTGAATATCAACACTTTTCAAGAAATTTAAACACATTGGCTAATGAATTAGCTAATCAAGTTTTAAATAGACATCTACGGAATTAAAAATTAGAACAAAAAAATCTTCGATCCATATTGAACAAGATACTCAAAGATCGGAAGTAGTAATATCATTAGGTTAAAAATAGTTGTGTGTAAAAAAATATTACATCTGTGATCATAGGTTTCAAACACCTTATGATCTAAAGATATTGATAAAAAAAACAAAATGTCAATCTAAATCGACCATCAACTATCCATGATGATGATCATGATAGTAGACTATGGAACATGCCACCCTGCACAGATATCTCCTGAATGGGCCTGGAACACCAGTCACATGTCTCTGAAGCCTGAGAGGTATATCATCTATCCCTGTCTCTGGTACATCAATACACAATATCTCTAGGTTGTTCTCCAAATCTATAAGGATCTATGTCGCATCAGTCTGTGGTGGGCTTGCTATAGGCTACGCATCTCACCTATCAAAGTGACAAAGCGATGTTGGTCATGATGATCCGACATATGTATTTAAATATTTTATTAGTATTGGATGATAGAAAACCAAATAAAAATTAGATAACATAAAAAAATTCAAAATGAATTGCTTTATGTGATGCATCCCAATGTGCCCCTAGTGGAAGTGATGTGTCAAGGGCACCTCTAAAATCTACCCTTGCGTAAGGAAAATCTTCAATCATGAAGATTTGGTTCCTAAGATATATAAATAACTAAGGAGTGTAGCGAACTATTGGACCACCATCGCCCCCATGGCAGGCCATGAATGATACACATCGTAACATATGTGGTTCTCTAGGTCCTGTGGGATCCATTGGAGACTGTTGAGGTGCGAGGAGTGGAATTTTCTCCAAAGCGAAAGACACAAGAATGGATCCATAGCCAAAGTTTTTCAAATTCCCGTTCTTAGCTCTCGTAACTTTTCCCTTCATCTTAACCAACACCCCTTCGCACCAGTTGAAAATTGTTCCCCCGGAACATTCAACTGCAGTTTGCATGTGTGCTTTGGTAGCCACATGCGGAGCTGCACTCCCACACAACCTGGTAAATGTGAATGCAACGATATTTAGATCTAGTCACACAATGGTTTTGATATCAATGAGACCATCCTTCAACTCTGAATCTTGGCTACAATATTGAGCCATATAAGATGCAGTGGGCATACCACCTGGTCTTGTCCCAAACAAGGAAATATCTCTCCCTCTATGAGGTAATATAGTGAGGAAATAGATATCCTCTAGCTAGATCACAAGCCCATGGTCTCCAATGATGAAACATTTATCTCAAACATCCCCAACATTAACTATCCAGGTCATTAGCTCAACCTGTGCCTTCATACCTTGAATCACCTAGAATTTATACAAGCCACAATTATTTAATGTGTGAATTTTTTTCGAATCATCCATGGCTTCGTTATCTTGAAGCTCATGATCCCTTTCTCACCATTCCAACATGATGGATAACCTACAAACTATCAATTAGGATCAGTAGAAATCATTTGGGAGAAATTGAGCCATTTTTTATAGATAGAAACATGTTTTTAAAAACCCACAGCGCTTGCGTGGGTTTTGTTGATCAGCGGTTGTCATTGATGTCAACCCAAGCAACACCAGGGGCTAACCCAATATTGCATGGGAATTTTGACCTACCAAATTAATATATTATGGGTCAATAATGATTTTTATGGTTTCTACTTGTCGAGATGTTTCCATTGATATATGGCACGCCATGTAATTCTTCACAGTTTGAGAGATATTCATGTTTGAAGTTTGTAACCCCAGTTAGTGGGATAAAACCCCATGGGGTTGGGGAATGGGTCATTGAAAAGTCATAATTAATATTTTTTATGCTCCTAAAATCCCTCCCATGTTCACTTGTTGAAGCTCTTCTCAACTTAAGCATTCATATAAATTGTGATCTTCATTTCCTCCTTGTGGAAGGGATTCGGCCATTTGAAACAGGTCATCGTGGAATTTTCGCTCTAATTTTTTTTAAACGAAGGTTCAGAAGCTGAAATTTTTATGAGGCAAAGAAAAAATCCTGAGGAAGCTTCAGTAAAAATTTCAGATCAAGGTGTGAAATATTTTTGGAGATATGATCTATGGAAGTTAGGGTTTGTGCAGGCTCTTGAAATTCATCTGAAAGAAGTGACCTTGGTAAAATCGTCATAACTCTCTCTCTGAGTATCAGATTGGAATTCCATAAAAAGTGGTAGATAGTGCATAGTCTGTAATTTTCTCTCTATAAATTTTAGAGCCAAATGAAGAAACGGTGACACATGTCATGCCGTATAAGTGCGCTATGCTGAAACAGTCCATAATCAGGGCATTGTGAGAGATTGGGCATAACTCTTTCTTGTAGAATCCAAATTGGAGTGGAACACATGGCATTGGAAATATGACTCATAGGAATACTACGGGGACTAGAAATTAGATATTGAGGATCCAAAATAACGAGGAGAGATACACAGGATTCAAATATCGAACTCCTAGAGGCAAGAAAAAGCTAGATCATATGTTTTGAGGTTGCAAAGGACAGTTTCTACGACGAGGAAAAGAAAAGCAAGGTGTAGCGAGAGGGTAGCATGACAGAGTAGCAACCAAGGTTCATAATAAACGGTAATAATTTCATCCTATGAAGTCTTCAAGTGGGCGACTAAATACGATCATTGTAAAAGGTATCATTGTACTAAGTCATTGTAAATACATTATTGTAAAATTTTTTCTAGTGTCTATCTGCCAAGAGTTGAAGAGGCAGTGTCAGGAGGTCTATGATCATCATTAGGTGGTTGTGTCATAGTTGGGGTTATGGTCTAGTGTGTCTTCTTCTTCTACATCATTCTATATCATTGTAAAGTGGATCATTTTCCCTGGTATGGGAGTCCATTCTTCTTTTTTCCACCGGGTGGTAGGGTGGTGGTAGGGTGAGTTGTAGCTCATTGGGTGTTGGGGCATCCCTTCAATTGACTACTGAATAATCTCAGGTGTTGGAGCATCCATCCAGCGGGAGCTGGAGAAGAATGTTTTTCTAGATTCTAGGAAGTTGGAGATTTATTTTCAATTGGAGTTGAATATTAAAGAATTATTAGAAAAGCATTAGGTGATTTTTTTCCCGAAGTGGGTTTCCACCTTAAAAAATGTGTGCATTTTTGTTCCTTTTGTTTACTTCTATCATTGTACAAACACTGATAATAATTAAAGATTAGCTAATGCTATAATTGAAAGGAATACTGATTCACCCCCCTCTCAGTATTTCCAACAATTGGTTTCAGAGCTTGGTTCCTTCAATAGTAGTTTAACAACTGGAAGGAGTCCATGGAGCATACCAAGAATGGTGTACCTCTCTTCAATGAAAATAATTATGCACTTTGGAAAGGAAGAATGGAGGTCTATCTCTTGGTGCAAGGTTATGAAGTATGGGACACTATTCAAAATGGATTTACATCAACTGTAGATGAACAAGGTAAGAAGAATTTGGTAAATGATGAAAAAGCAAAGAATATTATTATCGATGGACTTATTGAATGTTGCTTATCATAAGGTGTTGGGTTGTAAAACTGCCAAAAATGTATGGGACAAGCTTGAGGAGGAATATATATGCGAGGTGACTCAAATGTCAAAGAATCAAAGCTTCAAATCTATAGAGCAAAATTTGACCAACTCGAATGAAAGAAAGTTGCAACATTGCTGCATGCTCCCAATACGTTGATGAAATAACCAATACTCTGGAAGGATTGGGAGAGCCAATTGACGAGAAGACTATTATACGGAATATTCTTAGAACGTTACTAGGGAGATTCAACCCAAAGGTATCGGTCTTATAATACAGTGAAAATCTGGACAAACTCAGCAAAGAGGAATTACATGGAGTTCGCATAGCATATGAAATGAGAATTGATGAAGAAGAGGGTACTTCGCATCTAGAAACTACGTTCGTTGCATCTAAGAAAACCAATAAGGATAAACAACCTTCAATTGAAAAGGCATGCACCTACAAGTGTGAAAAAAAGGGAGATGATGAAGAAGGTCTTTCAGATGAAGAATATTCTTACTTCACGAGAAAACTAAATATTGGTAAGGGAAAATTCAAAGGTAAACTTCCATTGCTATGTTTCAGTTGTAATGAGGTTGGGAATTTTACAGCAAAATGTCCAAACATAAGTGATGGAAACTCAAAAGGAAAGAAAGACTTTAATAAATTCAACAAGCACGGATCCAAAAGGAACAAAAGGGAACTTTCTCTCTAATGAAGATAGCTCATCATCCGATGAAGACAATGACAGTGAATTAGAAGCCAATGAGAGAGTATTGTTTATGGCCAAGCACAATAAACCCAAGAATAATAAACAAGAGGTATCAAACAATGAAGAAGAAGGATGGACCATAGAAGAATTTTATGAGGAAGCAATCAATCTTATAAAAGATCTCAAGGCGAAGAAGATCCGTTCCAGTACTCTTGAAGAACAAGTTCAAGGTCTAAAAATTGAAGTTGAAGAACACAAATGCATTGAAGAGTCACTTCTAAATAATTTGGAAGAAATCAACCAAGAAAGGGGAGAATTAGAAGCCGAAGTAGTCTCGTTGCATGAGGAAGTGAAGAAAGGAAAAACTATCCAAAAATATGCCAACAGCTCAAGGGCATTGGAATAACTCATCAACAATCAACGATCTTACAATGATAAAACTAGCATCGGTTACAAAGAAGAAGAAGTAGGACCTTCTACAACTAAATACAATGAACCTATTAGATCTGACATGCATGTAGACTTCATTGGACAAGATTCACAAGAAAAGCCTTGGAAGACAATTCCTCGACGAAAATTTCCATCCAGGTACCAACATATTTTGTATGGCTATTATTATTCATGTGGAAAATGTGGTCATAAAGGCACATGAGATAATACATACGTACTAGGAATGACCACAATTAAGGAGATCTGTCAAATATAAACCTCACAAGAGACTCAAACAAAACATCAATAGATTTTAACATGTAAGAAATAATATGGAATGTTACAAATGTCAGAACTTTGGACACATAGCTAGAGACTTTAGACTTGAAAATCCTCCAGAAGAATCTTCGAAGCCATAGAGCGAACGAACATGGAAGAAGAAGAAGAATGATAATTGTGCTCTTGCTCTCAAGGCTCAAAACAAAAAATATGTGTGGTATGTTGATAGCGGTTTCTCAACACATATGAGTGGAGATAGAAGGAAATTTGTATCTCTGAAAGAGAAGAAGGATGGAACCGTATCCTTTGGAAATGATGGATCTTCAAATTTTATAGGATCAGGTATTGTCACTCTTGGAAGCAAAGATATTATAGCCAAGAATGTTCTATTGGTTGAAAACATGAATCACATTTTGCTCAATGTTGGACAAATGTGTGATCAAGGACACACAATGCTATTCAACTCCACAAAATGTGAAATCGGGAAAGGCAGGTATGATAAAATTGTGGCTACAACAAGTTGATCTCCAAATGACATATATGTTCTGGATGAAGCAACTAAAGCATGTCTACTAGCTAAAGAAGATGATACAATAGTTAATTAAGCAATGATGATCGACTAAGTAAAGTTTGCTACAAAGGTCCAAAGTGATTTCGAGATGTCTTTACTTGGTGAGCTGACGTACTTCTTAGGGCTTCAAATATCTCAGCAAGAGAAAGGAATATTTATATGTCAAGCCAATTACATCAAGGAAATGCTCAAGAAATTTAAAATGGAAGATTGCAAACCCATCCTTACTCCAATGGTAACATGTTGCAAATTGACCATAGACAACTCATCTAAGGATGTGGATCAAAGGTTGTATAGATCTATGATTAGTAGTCTTCTATATGTAATAGCCTCCCGACCAGATGTTACGCAAGAAATTGGACAAGTAGCAAGATTCCAAGCAGCATCAAAAGAATCAAATATTAAATATTCGCCAGCATTGGAATATCTTCGCCAGAAGCTTGGGATTCTCCCAAGTTCTCATTAGATTTTTCTTTTTCAGAATAAAAAGGGGGAGTGGAAGTAGATTACAGGTCTACAGGACGGTTGTGTGTCAGGGGGAGTGGAAGTGTGTGCAGTGCAACGGGATGGTTGTGTTTCAGGGAGAGTTACCCTTTTCCATTGATGTCAAAGGGGGAGAGAATGTTGGAGGAAGAGGTGTCATGATCGCAGGGGGAGTACTTGTGTTGCCATCAATGCCAAAGGGGGAGATTGTTGATCAGCGGTTTTCATTGATGTCAACCCAAGCAACACCAGGGACTAACCCAATATTGCATAGGAATTTTGACCTACCTAATTAATATATTCTGGTTCAATAATGCTTTTGATGGTTTCTACTTGTCGAGATGTTTCTGTTGATATATGGCATGCCATGTAATTCTTCACAGTTTGAGAGATATTCATGTTGAAGTTTGTACCCCCAGTTAGTGGCCTAAAACCCCATGGGGTTGGGGCATGGGTCATTGAAAAGTAATAATTAATATTTTTTGTGCTCCTAAAATCCCTCCCATGTTCACTTGTTGAAGCCCCTCTCAACTTAAGCATTCATATAAATTGTGATCTTCATTTCCTCCTTAGACGGGGATTAAATGCTCCCAAACGGGTCATCGTGGAATTTACGCTCTAACTTTTTTAAGTTGAAGCTGAAATTTTTATGAGGCAAATTTGAAATCCTGAGGAAGCTATTGTAAAAATTTCAGATCAAAGTGCGTGATATTTTTGGAATATGATCTGTGGAAGTCAGGGTTTTTGCAAGCTCCTGAAATTCATCTCAAAGAATTGACCTTGGTAAAATCGTCATAACTCTCTCTCCTCTCTCTACGAGTATCGGATTGGAATTCCATAAAAAATTGTGAATGAACGGTTTTCTTTCTTACATTATCAATTTTTAGAGCCAAATGAAGAAAGCAGTGACACGTGGCACGCCGTACAAGTGCGCTCTCTTCGAAACCATCCATAATTATGGCATTGTGAGAGATTGGGTATAACTCTCTCTTGAAGAATCCAAATTGGGTCAGACCTATGGCATTGGAAAGACGACTCAGAGGACTACTACAGGACCAAAAATCAGATATTGAGGATCTGAAATAACATAGATAGACCAGATTAAATATCGAGCTCCTAGAAGGAAAGAAAAAGCTAGATCATGTGTTGTCAAGGGTTGCAAAGGACCAGACTTTCTATGGCAGCAAAGCAAAGCAAGGTGTAGTAGAAGGTAGCATGACAAGAGCAGCAACCAAGGTGCATAACAGCAGTAAGAAGTTCATCATATGAAGTCTTCAAGTGGGCAGCACTGCATACAATCATTGTAAAGGTATCATTGTACTAAGTCATTGTAAATACATTATTGTAAAAATTGTACTAGTGTCTATCTACCAAGTGTTGAAGAGGCAGTGTTGGGAGGTCTAGGATCATCATTAGGTGGTTGCGTCAAAGTTGGGGTTATGGTCTATTATATCTTCTTCTTCTACATCATTCTATATCATTGTAAAGGGGACCATTTTCCCTGGTACGGGAGTCCATTCTTCTTTTATTCTTCTATAGGGTGGTAGGGTGGTGCTAGGGTGAGTTGTAGCTCATTGGGTGTTGGGGAATCCGTTCAGTTGACTACTGAAGAATCTCGGGCGTTGGAGCATCCATCCAGTGGGAGCTGGAGAAGAATGCTTTTCTAGATTCTAGGAAGTTGGAACTTTATTTTCAATTGGAGTTGAATATTAAAGAATTATTAGAAAATCATTAGGTGGTTTTTGTCCCGGAGTGGGTTTCCACCTTAAAAACTGTGTGCATTTGTGTTCCTCTTGTTTTCTGCTATCATTGTACAAACACTGATAATAATTGAAGATTAACTAATGCTCTAATTGAAAGGAATATTGATTCACCCCCCCTAGTATTTCCAATAGGTTTTATGTGTACACAATGCGTTTTTGTGCAAGAGAGACACATAAAAACTGCAACAGCCCTATGATTTTTCTATTAAAAAATCATCGGGATGTGTGGGGTTCACCACGAAAACCTGCACACCCCCAAGGGTGGATTTCAAAACCTTTCTTCCCCCCTAAAAAATGCCCTAAATACTTAAAATAAAAAATTAAACAGATGAAAAGCAAGATAATGATGATGTGGAATACCTGGCACTGACGGTTCTCGAAATGGTTGGTTTGTTCTCCTGATATCTGCTCCGGAAGGTTTAGGGAAAAAACTCTTTTTTCTCTACTTTGAAAACTAAAAGGTGAAAATGATTTGTTTTAACTTCTTTTTATAATTTTAAATGAATAAAATAATATTATTTTGTTTATTTTCACTTTAGAAGTCAAAATCAAAATGTTTTTCATATTTGGAGAGCAAATATTTGTAATATTTCGGATTTTTTGTGCAAGAAATAGGTTATGTTTGGAAATAATCATTTTGACATTGAGTAGACTTTTATCACTTTTTCGGGCTCTATAAAAATATGAAAAATCGAAATAGTGGAGTCCTCTTTTAAGCCCTTTCTGACTCTGTAAACATGAAAAGATCACCGAGTACTTGACTATTAGAACATGTTAAAGTGAATGAACATTCGTTTATTCAGTATAAGTTTACCCATTTTCCAGACTAAATTAGACTATTTATGAAAAGGGTATACGTTGACTAAGCATGGTCAATAGAGTTCTCTCTTACATTATTTTATCCTTTTTCGGGTTTGAGAGACTAAATTTACGAAAAAGAACACTACGAAATTTACTTATGTTTTTCATCTTACTCACTAAAACTGAAAAACACCGAGTTAATCCTATGCTGGACTCGTTAAAATTAAACACTACAGCCCTTGTCAATTACAATAGGACCGAACCACTCCTTCTTAGGGTTCACTAAAAATACTGAGATGGACTCGTCCGCATTAGGGGAATTTTGAGGTCTAAAATGGGCCTCCTAAGAAAAATGTACAACCAAAATAAACTTTATAAGAACCAATAGGATTCAATATTATGATGTCAACCATGGGGGATGATTCACCCTTTTTTAAGTAAAAGGGTAAAAAGATTAAAAAATAATAAAATAATAAAGCTAATTTTTCAACTCATATTTTCAACTTATCTCCCAAAGCTTTTACTCAAATTTTGAGCAAGAGTACTCGTTGGATGCAAAATTTAATTCATCATCCAAGGAGTACCCATGTTGCATACTTTCGATGGACCTTGCTACGTGAAAAATGAGAAATACATGAAAACACGTGATTGCAATCACGTTTTTCATTTATTTCTCATTTTGTGTGTAGCAGGGTCCATCGAATGTATGCAACATGGGTACTCCTTGGATGAGGAATTAAATTTTTCATCCAATGAATACTCCCGCTCAAAATTTGAGTAAAAAAATTGGGAGATAAGTTGAAAATATGAGTTGAAAAAGTAGTTTTTCCTTTTTTTCCCTCTAAAATTTGATGATGTCATCAAATCTTATTTTATTATTTCCACTATTATTTTATAATTTCCTTAGGAGGCCCATTTTAGACATCAAAATTCCCCTAATGAAGGATAAGCTTACACGACAAGAAAATGTTATCCTCCTCAAGCTTGACAAAAATAAAGAGGTACTTGCCAGTAATGGTGCGGGGAAAAGTGAGAAAAAGAATCCATTCATTGTCCTTGTTTTAGAAAGCAGCATGTTGCTCTTGAACACAACACTTTGTCGCACTTGTACCTGGGTTGGGTAATCTTACAATTAATCAAACCACATTGAAATTCTTTAGCCGGTTTTTGGGTATTATCTTTAAGTCGAATGTTGTCAAACCATTTACAATGTCGTTATGTCTTCAAGAGAAAGTTCAATTTTAAATTTACCATTCATTGCAAATATTTCTCTCCATTTGCATTAACCATCCTTGAGTCAGTCCTTGCAAAGAATTTCTTCAAAACTCGATCTAATGGTTACATGTTGTAGGATTTCATACAATGGATCACTTTCTATCAAAATCAACTCATTATCTAGAAATTTTATTTAGAATCCTTTCAGTACCTTGGAATTTGCATGCCCTAATGGCAGGTTTCTCACCTTCAACGATAGGTTCTCGTCATTGAACTTCGATCGAATGATTCTATAAGTGTTCAATTACAAATCATTCATTCACACTTCATAGATTGAGTTGAAATACTTTGAGGGCCATTTTCATTATTGGTGGATTCTCTCATACTTGTTAACGATTATCATCATTGATCGGTCATCAAGTGGTTTCTACCATGTTCGATTTCGACACAATCAATCGCATGGATAGATTCGTACTAGTTTGAGAAGCAGAAAACAAGACCCTGGATCTAGTTTCTAAAATCTAGGCTGTGAGCAGTTATGTATTCATGATACAATAGACTTCTTATGACATATGGATGTGCCCATATCGTGTCTACTCTTGATGTAATTATAAAATCATATATGTACCAGAACATTTATTTAGTTTTGTTCTGAGTATGGGAATTCCTACCTTAGTGATGATATATATTTTCATTGAATGTTTTTACAGGGTTTTGAATGGTTTATCTAATCCAATCCTTGGAATGATAAAGCGCTTCACTTTTTAGAAAAAAATTCTTAGACTTTTCACTTTAGGGGGAAATCTGTTACACGTCATTATGTCACCATGACATTTGACTGTCAATATGGGTCTATCACCATCCATATCATGTTCCCTTAGAGGTAAAAAACACTCATGTTCCTGAACCATGTCTTGGAAATTGAAGAAAATATCCTTAAAACCTTTAAAATATTACCTACACACTTTTTATAGCCTTTTCCTGTGCATGCGCTGATGCTTCTTCCATTAGTTGTGGCGATCGCCGCTTTGTTCGCCCCTAAAACCTACACACCCCTATAAAAAGAAATTAAATATATAAAGTAACTTCTAGAATCTTAGTTGGTCAAATATTCTCCCAACTGGAAGCCTCTAGAGTCTCGCCAGTTCGAGCCCCTCTACTCATGGAGCTTATCCCTTGGCCAAAGGAACCCAAATCCCTTCATGGGAGGAACTTATCCCTCTCTTAATGGATCTGAAACTACCTCAATCTCTCTATAAATTGAGCTGAAGTTTTAGGTTGAAGGGTAGATATTGAATGTGTAAATACTGATTTGTATTGATTCTAAGCTGGAGAGAGTTCATAGAGTTCATAGTTTTTTAACTAGTAATTTGTTTTTGGCACATTTAAGATGGCACCTTTGTGAATATGGCTTCATGCTGGTCATTCTAGAGAGGTAGGCTTATTAGGCTAAAGGAAACAATTGTGCAGACACTCGGGAGAAATTTGTACAACATTAAGGCAGAGGTTGTAATATTTCTCTTTTTAATTTCTGATAATACATATGGGTATCTTTTTATCATTGCCTTGTTTCTGAATTCATGGAAATGATGTCAATACTTAGACTCCTTGATCACTAAGTTGGATTAGTATTTATGATTATTATATACTGCAAGTGCTTTGATCTTTTTTATTGTTTTTTATTGTAGGTTCTTCTCAGCATTGAAGAATTTCTTTGGAGCGAAAGGAAAAAGGCTACATCAAACGTCTCGATTGAAAGGTAGGAGCATAACCTCCTTGTTTCAAGTCTGTAATAATCTAAAATACAAATAGTCTAAAGAAAGAGATATTCAATGGATCTTTGTTTCTAGTTACTCGTTGGTGTACTAGGGAGATCACTCTTGTCTGCAAGAGGGATTAATCCAAAAAACACCATCTCTCTCTTCTTCCCTCATCTTCCATCAATATCTCTATCTCCCTCTATCTCTCTATACCACCCCCAAAACACATGCACTCTTTCTCCAATCTATCTATCTATCCCTCCCTCCTCTCCCTCTCTCTCTCTCTCTCCCTCTCTCTCTCTTCCCCTTATCTCCCTCTCCTCCACTTCTCTCTCTTTCCTCTTGTTATCCTTTCTCCCTCTCTCTCCATATTCCTTATCACTCCCTCTCTCTCTCTTCACGTCTCTCTCTATGTATCTCTTATTACCTCCCTCTCTCTCCCCCTCCAAATTCATCTCTCTTTCCCTCCCTCTCTCCACTCTCTTCCTTCCTCTCTCTCCATTTCTCTCCCACATCTCTCCTTCTCTCTCATTCTCTCCCCCTTCTCTCCATATCTCCTCCTTTGTCTCTTTGTCCCACCCCCAAAATACACATACTATCTCCATCTCTCCCTTGTCACTCCCTCTATCACTCCACTTCTCACTCTCTGTGTCTTTCTTATTCCCTCCTTCTCTACCCCTCCAACTCCATCTCTCTATCCCTCCTTCTCTCCTCCTCTCTCCATCCCTCTCTCCTTTTCTCTCTCTTCCTTCCTCTCTCTCCCTTTCTCTCCTACCTCCATATCTCTTCCCCCATCACTCTCTCTCTCTCTCTCTCTGCTCCCCAATCCTCTCTCTTCCCCCATCACTCTCGTCCTCTCTCTTAGCTCCTCTCTCTCCCTTTCTCTCCTACCTCCCTTTCTCTTCACCCTCTCTCTCTCACTCTATTTTCCCTCCAATCCTATTTATAGATCTCTTTCTTTTCCCTCCAACCCTCTCTCCCTCTCTCTTTCTCTCTCTCTTTTCCCTCCAATCCTCTCTCTTCCCCCATCACTCTCTCTCTCTCTAAAACTATGTTATTATTTCCCTCCCTATCTCCTTCTCTCCCACCTTCTCTCCATCTCTCCTTATTTGTCTCTTTATCTCACCCCTAAACATACACACTCTCTCTCCATCTCTCCCTTGTAACTCCCTCTCTCTCTCCACTTCTCACTCTCTATGTCTTTTTAACATCCCCTTCCCACATCTACCCAAGTGACCAACCAACTGGGGTAAACATGCAACGAGAGGATACTATAATGATATTCAAACTCCTATATGACCTTAAGGAAGTGGAACCAATGGAAAACGAAACCTACAGACCTTGAAAAAAAAACCAAAAAATCCCTAGGAGGTAACCCAACCACTCATGCCTCTTACCCTTGGGCCAAACTAACATTTTGACCCCCTTTGAGCCATAGCCACAGGCATTAAATTTCATTCCAGGGGCTAGGAGGCTATATCTGCATGCATAACACTTCATGCCAATGGCTAGGGCCCCAAATGCTTAGTTCTGTGTCTGCGACTCTGAGATTTGAACCACCTTTTCAGACCCAAAGCCCAGGTCACTACCTAGAACTTCATGAAAACTTAAGGGATGATAAATAACAATAGGAAAATGATACGGAAGAAATCACATCAACAAGAACTCATATGGACCCCTCCTAGCCATGACATGAATTTCGTCAAACATGTCACAAAAATTTAATCTATAGGTGTAAACAACATATTTAAGGATAGGGGTCTCATACTTATCTGATAATCGCTAAGAAGCATTGATGCCTTACATCATTAGCTGTAATACAATATATTTGACCATAGATACATTGTGAATTCATTTACAAGTAAAAACATAGAGAGAACCATACATCACCACTAATAAAATACTTTCTTATAACCATCATAATAACAACAAAAATAAAGTGGATACAAAAACAATAAAATCCACATAATAACTAGTACATATTCACACCAAATACCAAAGGAATGAGATCTTCATTACTGAATGTAAAAAACAACCAGAGATGGGACTTCCACATTCTACCCGACCACAGATTGGCTAAGCTAAGTCTCTCTTTAGCCAATTACCCCCGTGCCATATTCCAAGCATGAATGTGGGATCTCATCAAACACATTAATAACAATTAATCCAGAGATTCCAGAGGCCAAACCACCTCAACCCTCAACCAATGATTCTACCTCACATACGGACATCACAACCATCCACTAGTACATTTGGTCCAAATTTCGACACTTTAGTTCTGACACTTTTGTCGTATTGTCAGAAATTTCCCCATTTTTTATCAATTTTTCAAATCTCGCCAACAACCGTCGCTATACCGACGTTTAGGGACAACGTCGCTTTCACAACTTTTATGAATTTCGTCAAAAATGTGACGTTGCTAAAATATGTGTCAGTGTTGCAACGTCTTTGGGACAAAACATCGGAAATGCGATGTTTCTAAAATATGTGTCGGTATTGCAACGGTTTGGAGCAATTGTTGTTAATGTGACGTTTAGAGACGCTTTGAGGACAACCGTCGGTATGGAGAGGATTTGAGCACATCAGTCAGTACTATGATGGGTGGAGGGTAACTGTCGATGTTGCGACGTGTTCACCAAATGTCGGTATTTCGACGGGTGGAAGACAACCGTCGATATTGCACCGGTTGGAGGGTAACCGTCGGTGTTGCGATGTGTTCACCAAACATCCTAACCACACTATATAATATTAACATATAAATACCACACTATTTAGCAAATAAAAAATATCAAATCATTATAATACCCATTAAAATGTTCTTTGTGCCATTTCTAAGCCATAGTAAGGCTTTCCCTAACATTTGTATATTTTGCGGTCAAATTTAACTCTTGGTTAATTTTGGAAGGATCACTAAGTAATCTAATATTAAATTTGCTAAGTTGTGATCGCACAGGTGCCTTGTGCATGTTCGTGTGGCCCTTTTGTCGTTTGCTCCCTTATGCCTTTGTTCGGTCGGGCGTGTCGTGTCGTTTCGTTTGAGGGTGCCCGCCCAAAACCGTTCAATTCGGGTCGTTTCGGTTGAGGGAGCCTGCCCAAATGCGTTTGGGTCAGATCATTCTGGTTGAGGGCGCCAGCCCAAATGCATTTGGATCAGGTCATTTCGGTTGAGGGCACCCGTATCAAATTTACTAAGTTGTGACCGCACGAGTGCCCTGTGCACGTTCGTATGGCCCGTTTGTCAGTTTCTACCTTGTGCCTTCGTTCGGTCATGCGCGTCATCTCACACCGTGTGAGGGCACCTGCCCAAATGCATTTAGGTCGAATCGTTTCTTTTGAGGGTGGTCGTATCAAATTTGCTAAGTTGTGACCGCACGGGTGCCTTGTGCACATTCGTGTAGCCTATTTACCGTTTGCTCCCTTGTGCCTTCGTTCGGTCGGGCGCGCCATGTCATTTCGTTTGAGGGTGCCCACCCAAACGTGTTCAGGTTAGGTCGTTTCAGTTGAGGGTGCCTGCCCAAACACGTTCGGGTTGGATCGTTTCGGTTGAGGGCGCCCGTATCAAATTTGCTAAGATGTGACTACATGGGTGCCCTGTGCACATTCGTGCAGCCCATTTTTCGGTTGTTCCCTTGTGCCTTCGTTCGGTCAGGTGCACTTTGTCATGCCGTGTGAGGGCGCCTACCCAAATGCATTAGGGTCGGGTCGTTTTGTTTGAGGGCGCCCGTATCAAATTTTCTAAGTTGTGACTGCATGAGTGCCTTGTGCACGTTCGTGCGGCCCATTTGTCGTTTTCTCCCTTGTACCTTCATTTGGTTGGGCGTGTTGTGTCATTTCGTTTGAGGGCACCCACCCAAACCAGTTCAGGTTGGGTCGTTTCAGTTGAGGGCACCCGCCCAAACACGTTCGGTTCGGGTCGTTTCGGTTGAGGGCACCCGCCCAAACATGTTTAGGTCGCGTCGTTTTGGTTGAGGGTGCCCGTATCAAATTTGTAAGTTGTGACCGAACGAGTGCCCTATGCACGTTCGTGTCGCCCGTTTGCCGATTGCTCCCTTGTGCGTTCTTTCAGTCGAGCGTGCCGTGTCGCACCATGTATGCGCCCACCCAAACGCATTCGGGTCTTGTCATTTCGGTTGAGGGCACCTGTATCAAATTTGCTAAGTTGTGATTGCATGGGTGCCTTGTGCATGTTCGTGTGGCCCGTTCTACATTTTCTCCATTGTACCTTCGTTCAGTCAGGCACGTTGTGTCAATTCGTTTGAGGGTGCCTGCCCAAATCCGTTCGGGTCGGGTCGTTTTGGTTGAGGGTGCCCGTATCAAATTTGCTAAGTTGTGACCACCGGTTTCTCCCTTGTGCCTAATTCGTTCGGTCAGGTGCGCCGTGTGAGGGCACCCTCCCAAACACATTCAGGTCGGGGCAAAGCCGCAGCAAGGAAACGGAGTTTGGGTCGAGTCAGGTAAAAACGCATCCAGCGTTCACCTGCAGGTGGAGTCGGTTTCCTTTCACAGGGCGTGTGTAGAAAAGTGTTCAAGAAAGGGTCTAGTCGGGTTCCTTCCATAGGACATGTGCAGAATAGTGTTCAGGGTGGGCGCGTTCAGGTCGAGTCGGGTTCGTGTAGTGCGTTCGTGTTCAGGATATGCGGAACAATGTTTGAAGGTGTGAAGGTCATTCATCAAGGTCGGGTCGGGTCGAATGCGACCCAAACGTGTTCAGGAGATGCATGCAGGTCGTGACCCTAGTGACCCATGTGCAGACCATGACCCCGGTGACCCACGTGCAGAAACGCGTTTAGGGTGTCGAGGGCGTCTTTGACTTGAGTGACCCACTTGAACCAAAATTCGTGCAGACTTCAGAAACATGTTCTAAAAGGGAATTTTGGGGTTCCTTTGGATTGTTTGCACTGTTGGGGAGCTGTTAAGGCTAGACCAAGGTTATACAAGCACATTTGAAAAGAAGCATAAATGGTTTATGCAGGCTTGGTTGTATAATTATTGCAGATTGTACATATTTATTGAAACATAATATCGAGCAAACTTATTAACGAGATTTTCCCCTCCCTAATCCCTTAACCACTAACTCATTATTTAGGTACCTTATAAAAACCCTTAACTGCACCTAAATCCCCTAACCCCTAAGCCCCAATCCCTAATCCTTTAACTACTAACTCATTATTCGAACCCTAACCCCTAAATGCACCTAAATCCCCTAACCCCTAACCCCCAATCCCTAAACCCTTAACCACTAACTCATTATCTCCCTAACCCCAATCCATAATCCCTTAACCACTAAATGATTACTCCCCTAACCCCCAAGCCCCCAATCCCTAACCCCTTAACCACTAACTCATTATTCTCCTAACCCCTAACCCCTAAACCTTAAACCTCTAACCCCTAATCTCCTATTCATTGAACCCCTAAGCCCCTAATCCCTAATCCCTTAACTACTAACTCATTATTCCCCTAACCCTTATAATAGTCCTTAAAACCCGTTGGGATTGGCCATTCAAAATGAGAGGAGGTCTAGTTGGGACCTACGATTAATCCGTCTTGCAGACAAGACCGATCTCCCTAGTACTAAAAGTATCTAGCAACAAACAGCCAAATAAACTAATATTTCTCTAATCATATATGATTTACAAAAATCTATATAGAGGTGTAAAAGACTTACCATATGTCTTGTGCTTCTTTGAATTCATTGTTGTCCCTCACGTGCTTCAAGGAGTTTTCCTCGTAAACCTGCAGTCACAAACAAGCAAAATATTACATAGCACCTGTATATAAGTCATCATAAACCATGCTTATCATAGTGACCAAGGAATCTATGAAATAAACCATTAACTAAAATCTTATTGAGAAAAATGAGTATATTTGTATTAATCTCAAAAGAAGGAAAACCTTACAACCTGAGCCTTGATGTTGCATAGGCCTTCTTGGGGTCCGAAGCAGGATTCTCCTCTACTTTGATAAGCTCTGCACTCCTCCAACCAAGACGAATAGAGGTATGTAATCTCTCCTCACAAAAGTCTTAGTTAACTGAGTCTGAATATCAACAGCACTTAACTTCAAATATTCTAAAGCTTGAATTCCCCTTGAGGCTACCCAATGCCTCTTTTTATAGTGGAAAAGAGGAGGTTTTCTGTTCCAACTATGAAGGGATAGAATCCTCCTTCAAAGGGATAAGCTCCTCCAATCAAGGGGTTAGCTCCATAAGGTAAGGGATACATGCACCTCATAAGAGCGGTTCTATCACCGCAAGATATTTTCTGGAAGCTTCTAGAATTCACTTTTATTGAGCTTTTTGGAATTTACTTTCGCATTTTTTATCTTACAGGGGTCCGCACTTTTAACACAAATAAAGTGCGCTCAGGTACGCAATAGAGTTGAACATTAGGTGCGGGACCGCAAGCAAGATAGAGAGAAAGTGCGACACCAAAGTTTAGGAGATTTTTAGGAACTTTTCTCTAATTTTCAAGGCTTGACATGAGGAACTGAGATGTTAGAGTTGCAAAGGGAGAAGTATGAGTAATAATGAGCTCATACACATAGTAGAATGTCAGGATGACAATTTTTAGTGTAACAGATTTCCCCCTAAAGTGCAAAGTCTGGAATAGATGATGCTGAAGTCTGTCATATATGAAGAGTGCAGTACTTTATCATTTCAAGGATCATCCCGTGATCACCCCAGTCGGAACCTATAAAAACATTCAATGCAATATATATATATATATATATATATATCATTTCTGAGGTAGGCATTCCCATACTCAGATCAAAACTAACTAATTCAAACTGTTCTGATACAGGAATGATTTTGAGTACATCACAGTATAGACATGTGTAGACACAGTATGGACGCAGCCATCTGTTTATAAATAGTCCACTGTATAAATGATAACAAAATTCCCTGCAGCCTGGATGGTAGAAATTAGATCCAGGGTCTTGATTTCCGCATCTCGAACTAGTACGATTCTATCCATGTGAATGAATGTGTCAAAGTCGAACATGGTAGAAACCACTTGATTACCAGTCAATGACGTAAACTGTTAACAAGTGTGAGAGTAACCACCAGTAATGTCAATGGCTCTCAAAGTACCCAGTACAATCCATGAAATGTGAATGAATGAGCTGAAGTCGAACATGTCACGGAATCATTTGATTGAAGGTCAATGATGCAACCTGTCGTCGAAAGCGAGAAACTTGCCATTGAGGCATGCAGATTTCAAGGTACTGATGATTTCTAGATCAACTTCCTAGATAATGAGTTGTCGTCGATAGAAAGTGATCCATCGTAGGCAAGCCCACAACACGAAATCATAGATCAAGTTTTGAAAATATATTGGCAAGGACTGACTCAGGGATGGTCAAAATGGATGACAGATATTTTGCAGATGAATGTTTTATTTGAATTGTCCTCTTGAACACATAACGACACTGCAGATGGCTTGGTAGCAATTGACCCAAAGCTAATACCCAGAAACCGGATGAAGACTTTCAAATGAGGTTTTATTAACTGTTAGGCAAAGGATTTCCCAACCCAGGTGAATGAAAGTGTCGTGTTCAAGAGTGGTTAACTGGATTTTTGAAAATTCAAAATACAACAAATAAGTCATTTTTCTGTCTTTTCCCCCACAATTTCTGGCAAGTACCTCTTTATTTTTGACAAGCTTGAGGAGCATAACATTTGCTTATTTATAAGCTCATCCTTTGGATGAGTCCAACTTAGTTTAAGATTCGAACCCTAAGAAGGAGTGGTTCGTTCCTATTTAGAATTGAACAGGTCCTTTACTGTTAGATTTTAACGAGTCCAGTATAGGAGAAACTCGGTGTTTTTCAATTTTAGGGAGTCAGAAGAAAAAACTTAAGAAAACTCCATGGGTGTAATTTTTCATAAATTTAGTCTCTCGAGCCTGAAAAAGAATAAAATAATGTAGGAGAGAACTCTATTGACCGTAATTAGTCAACATATGCCTTTTTCGTAAATAGTCCATTTCAGTCCGTAAAAGGGGTAAACTTATACTAAAGGGATGATTATTCATTTACTTTAACGAGTTCGAATAATCAAGTACTCGGAAATATTTTCATATTTAGAGAGTCTGAAAAGGGCTTAAAAGATAACTCCAATGTTTCTCTTTTTTGTAAATTTTTGAAAGAGTCCGAAAAAGTGATAAAAGTATGCTCTTTATTGAAAAATGATTAATTCTCCTGAAAAATCCAATTTCTGCACAAAAACTTGAAACATTACACATACCTGTTTAAGATAAGTAAAAATGCTTTCAAAATACCCTTTTTAAAGTGAAAAATAAACAAGTTAAAAATTCGTCTATTCAAAAAAACTTATAAAAAGGAATTTTCAACTTCATTTTTACCGTTTAAGTTCAGAGTGAAAAGTAGAAGCTTTTGGGTAAAAAAGTTCCTGTGAATATTCTGGAAAATTCGTCCAACGAAATCGAGAACCGTCAGTCCCAGGTAATCTACGACCTCTTAATCTTGCTTTTCATCTATTTACAATTCATTTTTAGGCTTTAGATTTTATTTTTAAGGGATAAATATAGCTTAAAAAATCGCCTACGGAGGTCTGCAGGTGCCCCACATGGGACCTGCGGACCTCGACTTTTTCCTATATAGAAAAAAGTCGTGGGTCCGCACTTTTTCTACAAAGCACTTGCGTTCCTACGCATTGTGTACAAAGGAATAGTGCGGTCCCTACATTTTTAAATTTCAAAATCAAATTTCTCATTTGGCACCCAAAAATTTTCAAATTAGATTGTTCTAACATATCTTTTTATGCATTGTAGGATCAAAAAGATGTTGATTTAGAGAGAACGTGAGCGTGAGGATGTGGATGACACCACGATGCTCCATTTTCCCACAATGCAGGCATTAAGAGCATGCGGTTTGTATAAATTCTGGGCCATTCAGGGCATGAGGGCACAGGTAGATCTCCTGACATGGCTGGTAAACAGGTGGAACGTGCAGGACCAGTGTTTCACTATTGGCGGCCACCGGCTCGAAATTGAGCTGGAGGATATTTATTTTATGACTGGTTTGTCCAAGAGGGGCGAACAACTTTCCTTATTTGGGACTAGGCCAGGTGGCCAAACTGTCGCTAGTCTTCGACAAGAGTTCTGTAATGATGAGGCAGACCCCAGAGACAATCGGATTGATATAAAAACTATCATCCGTCCCGAGCTGAAAGTTATTGCATTTACTGTTACCAGACTATGTGGGAGTGCAGCACTGCATGTAGCTACTGGTTCCCAGATGCGCATTGCTATGGACTGTTTTCGAGGCACCATTTTCAACTAGTGCGAAGCTGTGTTGGCCAATGTAAAAGGCCAACTAACTATAGCTAAAAATGGCAAACTAATTAACTTTGGATATGGATCCATCTTGGTCACTTTTGCTCTAGAGAGGGTACCCATGCTAGCTCCGCAGAGTATTCTTGTTGATGCTGGTCGGCCCCGAGAACCTAGGATGGTTCGTTGAGTTGCATTGATGGCCCATCACGGTATTGAGGGCACTGAGATTGTTCGATTTCCTCCTTCATATTTTCATTGGCTGGACCGCCAACGTTTTGTCACCAAGGACTTTGCATACGCAAGGATATATTTCCGCGGCGACCGGGAGATGACTCTCCCAGCAGGGGAACAGTGGGATGAATCAGGTAAAATCATTTTCAACAAGTTCTAAATTCTAATTTTTTTTATTTTTGATCGTCCTTGAAAATTAATAACCAAAATTTTTTTGAATGCAGATGTGGGCCCACGGCAACCAGCCCATCTCCAACCCTATGACAGAAGACAACCAGTTGCAGCCGCACCAGCCCCAGTAGGCCAATCAACAGAAATCTTGTTTGATTTAGAGCATCATCTAGAGCGTCTGACTCTAGATATTCCAAAGATAGACATAGATGAGATTCCACTCAGATTGCAGAGATACATGATTGGTGTTCCAGGACCTTTTAGGAGGTTCCTGTGTAGGGTGGCCCGGGCAGTGGTTTCTTATCGTGATCACCATTAGCGATGGAATGATCGTGTTGTAGACTCATATTTTTTACCTTTGTGTTATCAATTTTCCGATCATAAGGTGTTTCCAACCTATGATCGAAGACGGTGTATATTTTGAAAACACTTCTATACTATGATATATCACTATTTACTGGCTATCTGCGTACATATTATGGATGTTGTTTGTTTTACTGTTTTGATCATTGCAAATGTATATTTATCATACTAGAAGCAACTGCATCTAATAATTTATTTAAATGTCTTGGAATATGTTGATACTCAATGTAATCAAACTCACGTTCCAAGAGACGAACTCTTAAAAATAATCGTAATAACACTGGATTTCTAATGGCATAAACCCTGTTAAGCTGTAATACAACAAGTTCAGAATCCAACCTAACAATCAAACTCCGAATTCTAAATGATATGGATTCAGATAATAACTCAATCACTGCACTATACTCGGCAATGTTATTCGTTGTTTGATTAAGGCTTACCCCATGCATGGATACTAACTCGTCAAAGGGTGAATAGATAACCCAAGCTGCGGAAGAAATGTTCTGTGTACTATGACAAGCACCATCAGCAAAACCAGTGTAGGTTTGAAGAGACGTCGACATCTGCAATATCAGGAGTAAAACTCAGATAAGCAAGAATAGTGATAAAAACACACTCTAAACTAGGCACGCTTTTCTAATCTAAGACACACCAGCAGTAAAGAAATCTAATCTAATAAAAAATCTCCATACCAAGTTTAAGCATAGTATCGCTTCAGATAAATTCCATTTCTGGTTTATCTAAAGGGACACTGTCAAAATCTATCAACTCATAGGCCCCTTTTGCTAACTTTCGCTTAACAATGAAAGGGCCATGCCACATGGGCATGAATTTCCCAGCTCCTAGCTTATCGTTGGCTTGATCATAAACTAAAACTAGGTCTCCTTCTGAAAAATTTCGAGGGGTAACACTTCTATCATACTGAACTTTTATTCGTTTAACATGAGCCTCGTTTTCTATTGCAGCATTTCGTCGATTCTTATCCAGCTGAGCCAAGTACAAGAAACATTTCTCCTCTTCAGACGTAGCTGGGAGTAATTCTATGGCTAACTTCAGTGATGGAATTTCGCATTCAATCGGCAACACAGCTTCCAAACCGTAAACGAGTTGAAAGGGAGTGAAACCAGTTGATGTCTTTACTGAGGTTCGATATGCCCAAAGTGTTGAAAATAACATGGAATGCCAATTCGTTTTGTGAATACCAATAATTCGTCTAATCATGGCGACTAAAAAATTATTTATGGCTTCAACCAGACCGTTGGCTTGCGGATAATACGGAGTGGAACTATCATGGCGCGGGCCAAGTTGATCTGTCAGTTCAGTCATCATTACATTCCGAAAATGACTTCCATGATCTGTAATAATGGCTTGAGGAACACTGAACCTGGAAATTATGTGATTAAATATGAAAGTTGCAGCAGTCTTGCCATCAGCCGAAAATGTAGGCATCGCCTCGGCCCACTTAGTAAAATAATCTACTGCTAAGATAATATATGCATGCCCCCCGGCCGAGTGAGGGTTACATGTAATAAAATCGATACCCCATTTCGCAAAAGGACCAACAGAAATTATGGGATGAAGAGGAGCGAGTGGCGCGTGCATCTTACGATCAAAAAGTTGACAATTGTGGCGTTTCCGGACTACATAAATATAATCTTTGAATAATGACAGCCAGAAATAGCCAGCGCGCAATATCTTTTGGGTTGTGGCATACCCAGACATATGACCGCCACATGCTCCAAAATGGCAGTCATTTAAAACCTTTTCAGCTTCTTCATGAACAAGACAGCGTCGGAAAATAGAATCTGCTCCATGACGATAAAGTGTATCACCAATAATATTATACTGTTGGGATTGGAAGCGTATTTTCCGTCGCTGAGATCGTGATATTTTAGGCCAAAAAGATTGGGTTTGGAGATAAACAATAATATCTCCATACCATGGATCGAGAGTACTGATAAGAAACAGAGATTCATCCACAATGGGATCTTTTGCCACAGTTTCAGTATCAGTAGAGGGGAAATCACACATCAGTTCCGCAAATACCAAAGCTTTCTTTGCCTTGGATTTTTCAAACTCCAAGTCAAATTCCTGTAGGATGACTATCCATTTGGAATACTTGCCCCCTAGCAATTGTTTGGTTAAAATGTACATCATAGGGTTGCAATTAGAAATTACTGTGGTTTTACATAACAAGATGTGGACAGCTGTGACAGCTGCCAATGCCAATTTCTGTGGACAACTTGAACAACTGCCAATGCCAATTTCTCCAAATGTGTGTATTTTATCTCGGTCGGATGCAGATTCCGACTAAGATAGTAAATCACATGTTCAGTGTTAGATTTGTCTTCCTGAACTAAAACCATCCCAATAGTGGAATGAGAAGCGGTGAGGTACAAAATGTAATCCTGGTTGTAGTTGGGAGGATGCAATAACAATGCATGGGTCAACGCGTGTTTAAGTGCACCAAAAGATCGATCAGCGATCTCATCCCAAAAGAATGGAATGTTCTGTTTCAGTAACTGGGTAAAACCCTTTGTAAGCTCGGCATAGTTAGGAATGAACCGACGTAAAAAGTTTGCTTTCCCCTGCAAACTTTGGAGTTGGTGTAAAGTTGAAGCAGGAGGTAATTTAACAATAGCTTCGACCTTCGACGGATCGACGCGAATGCCTGATTTCGAAACAAAAAATCCCAATAAATGACCCGACTCTACACAAAAAACACATTTGTGTGGATTCATCCTAATTTGATAATGCCGACACCTCATAAAGATGGCTCGTAAGTGAGTGAGATGGTCGGCCTTGCGAGATGAATGAGCAGGTAAATCATCGAGATACGGCTACACAATGTTCTTAATGTCATGAAACGCATAAGACATTGCCCTTTGAAAATTTGCTCCAGTGTTCTTCAATCCAAAGGGTATCTTGCAATAAGTAAACGTCCCCCACGGACAAATAAAAACTATTTTTGGCTTATCAGCAGCGAGTATGTTTATTTGATTATACCCGGAAAAGCCATCCATAAAGGAAAACATTTCACTTTCGGCACAATAATCGATTATTTGATCGATATAGGGAGTTGGATAATTGTCTTTAGGACAAGCTCGATTAATATCCCTATAATCGATACATACTCGTATCGTTCCTTGTTTTTTAGTCACAGGAACAATATTTGATATCCAATTTGTTAAGGGAATTGGATAAATGAAACCTGCACGAAGTAATTTTTCAACTTCTGCTTTGATAGCAGCAACTTTTCTAGGATGTATCTGACGTAGACATTGACGAACGGGTTTCGCATCCGGGTAAATCTTGATTTCATGTACGACAATTGACAGATCTATTCCTGGCATTTCTTCATAGGACAAGGAAAACACATCACGGAATTCTTGAAATAGAGCTTTATAAGTTTGAATTTCATCTTTAGTAAAGCAAGCTCCTATATGAATGTTTTCAATTATTCCTGGTTTTACTGAAATGTCAATTGGAACCGTTCAAGAAATATTTTCTAAATTTAACTCAGAATCAGGATTTTGCAATGGATTCTGGGGTTCTTTGACATATTCAGTAGTAAAAATTGAAGTGAAATCATCTTCAAAATGATCTAGTTCAGGTAAAAACAAAGATCGGTGATGCAGATCTTCCCAAGGTAAATAATCAACGGACAAAAAATCACGAATTTTCTCATCAAAATGAACAAGATCAGGAAATGTCGTTGTGGTTGAACTGGATATAGAAATTGATTCCTCATGGATCCCATTCATTGGATCAATTTCTGTTGAAGAGGGGTCGGAAAGTGACTGTACAGCCTGATACGCAATTTCAAATGGACTCAAAGGCATCATGCCATCAATTGAATCTAGCTTGAAGTCGGAAGGTACGATCCAAGGATCATCAAACATAACAGTGTTTGACGAAATCATGTGAATTGTTGCAGTAGGAGGTGATACATTAGGAGGAGGAAAGGAAAAAGTTCCTAGTAAACCAGAATCTTTAATCAATCCTACTCCAACATCCTTATAAGGGATAGCCGCTTTACCAACGTGTTGGATTGTTTCTGTAGAGGCTGGGTCGGAAGAAAAATAAGTTAACTGATCTATTATAATGATCCTTCCTTGATATGGAAATTTTATGAGTCGAAAGACCGAAGAAACAACAACAGTCATAGCATAAGACCAACTGCGACCTAGAAGAATGTTGTAATCTAGAGGGGCATCAACCACTTCCACATCTAGATTTATGATTTTACCTTCGACCCCTATGGATAAATCCTGCAAAATACCAAAAGGGTGGAAACCTCGACCATCAAAAGCCTTAAGAATCGTCGGAGATTGGTTGAGTGTAGGAGAACCAAGCGATTTCCAACACTGAATCGACATAATACATGTTGAAGCTCCCTCATCAATCACAGTCCGATAGATCGGTCTGTTTTTTACTAACACTGGTATCTGGAAAGCCATTTGATGATGTAGACGAAGTGTACTATTTTCTAAATCGAAGATTATAAGGTTAGAATCCTGAATATCTACAGCTCCTATGGCAGACAAAAGCAATTTACGTTGTGCTGGGCATGATTGCAGCACTTCCAAAGCCAACATTGTTGAAGGAGAAATAGCTAAGTCTTCAACAATGTTGTAATTCTTAGAAGCCCTCACATGTGGATTGAAAGCTAATTTACGAAGAACACCTTTAGCAAGCAGTTTTATTATTAAGTCTAGATTTTGTTTCTCGATCTATAGCGGACTAGAAACAGGATGAGGTGTAGTTGATGTATTTGCACTAGAAGATTCTACTTCTTTACCATCAACAGGATTCTTAGTACCATAATCTTGCGATCGTGTCGCAATCCTTACATGAGACATCATCAAAATAGGCTCTTCTGAAGTAGTCGAGGTGGAACCAACCATCTTGCTATCTTGAGTCGGAAAAGGATCCTTCAAGATAGCAGGTTGTTGTGAACCTTTAACAAATTTTGCAACCTCTGCTCGATGTGGGCATTCCTTAGTAAAATGATCCTTGTCACAAATGTAATAAGGATAGCAAGGTTTGCGCTTTTCTTCATTGGATTAATTTTTATCAGTTTTCTCTTTTGAATTCTTTTTGTTTTTATTCTTCCCTTTCTTTTTACAACCATATTTAGATTTAGCCGTAGATGTTTCTACGACATGAATGTCAGCAGAAATTTCGGGGGAAGATTCTCCTTTCGGGGAATCTAGTAAAGTTATAATAGGAGAAGATTTCTTTGAAGATTTCTTCTTACTTTTAGTATTGACTATACCAATCATACCATCAGTGGCATGAGACCCTGAAGGAGCAGCAACTATTTGACCATGTTTTGGAAGGTCGGGGATTTTTTCGTGTAAAGTACCTGACTGCATATAAACGAGGTCAAGGTACTGAGCTTGAGCAATTACTTTCTCTTCGGTAACAACACCAGCCTTAGCTACATCTTCAGTGATCTTGGGCAACAATGATTTAACAAACCATTCTGCCAAAATTTGATCTGGAATGTAAACTTTCACCAAACACCTTCTACGTCGCCATTCATGAATATGATCAGAAATATATGTAGACGTATATTGTTTTAGTGAATTTAATAGTTCCGTGCCATTGTATTATCTGACAAGAAACTGAAAATGAGTCAAGAAGGCAGTTGTTAACTGACTGAAATTATTAAACGAGCCTCGTGGTAACTCAACGTACCATTTGGCTGCGAGACCAATAAGAGTTCTTTGGAAAAGACGTAAGCGAATCGAATCATCAATAATTGAATTAGACGCACACCAGAGGTGATAAGTCATGACATGATTTGATGGATCCTCTCCTGACTTACCTTCGAATTTTGGTATATCACTGGGCAACTTATGCGGCTTTGGCGGCCAGTACGGATAATATAAAATCGGATCATTCGTAAGGTGCGTCAAATCAGATAAATCCAAAGTTGCAATAAATGGTAACTGACGGTTAGGATCACGAAAACCTTGAGTAGCCAAAGTAGTTCCAGGAGGTGGATACCTAGGATAACTAGGAATCGGATTTGCGTTAGGAATTGTGTAACCTCCCGGAAAACCAGGATTAACCGGACCAAACTGGGGTTGTTGAGGCTGCTGATAAGTATAACCAGGGTACGGTTGATACTGATAACTTGGATTTTGTGAACCGGGACCGAATTGAGGATATCCCTAGTACGGTTGATACGTGAATTGTGATTGAATTGTGACAACCGTACTTGTACCGGCTTGTCCTGCAGGCATCTGAACCGAAGTCTGAACTGAAAGTCCTGACTGGGGTATAGAGACATGAGGGATTTGCATGGATGCAGGGATAGACGAACTCGGTGTTACAGATACTCCAGAAATAGGTGTTACAGGCTGAATAGACGTTGCAGTAGTTGCAGCAGTTTGAGGTGGAGTTTGAGGTGTACTAGGCGCAGACTGCTGAACAGAACTAGGTGCAGGAGTTTGAATAGTAGGCTAAATAGGTTGTTGGGTTGGACCAGAAACCAAAGGTTTTCCAGGTTGAAAAGGAAACTGCACATTAGGCCGCATAGGTTGTTGATACTGGGATGGATCCCACACCATATTCATTCCAGGGTATTGTCCCGCAGAAGGTTGAACGTAAGGACCATAACCTGGTTGAACGTAGGGTTGATAAGTAAGTGGTAAATTTCCGGCTCCTTGAATAGATGACTGACCAGAAGGCTGTTGGTAACCTTGAATTGGGTACTGACCTTGAGGTTGACAACCCTGAGGCGCATACTGAAGCTAGGTTTGATAAGGACCCTGAGGAGAATATTGAGCTTGGGGTTGACCCTAGGGTATGTACTGTCCTGAAGGTTGATATCCTTGAGGTATGTACTGTCCTTGGGGTTGTCCCCCAAAATAATATGATTCCACAATTTGTCCTGGGAAAAATCTACCTTGAGGTTGACCCCCAGGTGGTAACTAACTTCTTGAAGGTTGCCCCCCAGGCGGTAACTGACTACCTTGAGGTTGCCCCCCAGGCGGTAACTGATTTCCCTGAGATTTCCCTCCATGCGATAACTGACTGCCTTGAGGTTGCAGATTCGGAATATTACCAGACATCATAAAGATTTGCTCTGCATTCGACGTTTCAATTTTAATTCCACTTCAACTAGATGATAACACGCTTTCAATCGGTTGAGGAGCTGCCCCCAAGAAAGTACCAGACAGAGCCTGATATCCCGAAGGAACAGAAGGACCACCATGTAAAAATGCTTCTGGTGTCTGGGAAAACATGGATGACTCTCCTGCCATAATGGATGACGGATAGTAACCTCTAGGTGTTGGATGAAATGGAACTCGAGGTGGAGAAAAAGCAAGACCCAGATTCTCTAAAAAATTCGTTAAGGATAAATACCAAGCAGTAGTTCGAATAGGGTTGAAGAAAATTGATTCACGTTCCCTAAAATTTAAAGACTGAGGGGATTCGGGAAGAGATAACTCTTCGTCTAGATTAGTGAGTTCTTCAATAGAGATTAGTCCAGATGGAAGATAGTCAGTGACAATTTTTCTTACCCTAGGTGAACCAAGATCGCTAGAAGTTGGTGAAATAAATCCTGTGGATGTTTCCAAAACAGAAGGTTCAGTTTTAGGTTCAGAGATTTCAAGTTCGTCAGCTAGTTCACTAGTAGGAGAAATACTACCAGTAACTTCAGAAACTGAAATCGGCTCTTGAATGTGTTCTGTTATGGGTGTTTGATAATCAGGATGAACCACTATAGATGAAGTTCCAACTTCTGTTGATTTAATTCTACCACTACTAGATGAAACCAGAGCACGAAGCCCTTCAAGCTGACTTGGTGTATATTCAGGGGGTTTCCCTTGTAGTCTCCGGGATTGTCTCGGCAATTCCGTCGCGATTAAATATTTAACTAATCACACGCAAACAAAGAAAAATTTCAATGAAAACACCTAAAGTCTCTAAAGAAACAAACAGCTGAATCACACTCTTAAAAATCTAAGAGTTCAAACCACACACAAACAGTAACTTCCCATACTAAAAACACTAGTTGGTGATGAAATCCAACTTAGTATAAATTAAATATAGAAAGGGCAGTTGGAACAGTTACCCCGACAACCTGCTTAATGAAACATACTAGCACAAGTTTCCTGACAAAACCATCTCGTGTGAAGAGAACCCCCCAGAGAGTCCAAGTGAGTCTAGTCGACGTCTACTCCAGGTACAGTGAGATCTTTCCTTCACCGTCACCTTAGGAAATAATCTTAAGTTTGTGGACACTAAGGCTACCAACAGTAACAAATATAACTGGGGGAACAGTCTACGATCCGATCCCACACGCAAGGGCAGAGTAACAAAGCTCAATCCCCTTGAAGGTTCCACGACATGGTTAATCCGAGGTTTACTGACAAGTGACCCTAGGCTCCTTGACAATGGTTAATCTGAGGTTTACCGTTTGTAATGCGCGCAAAATCTTCTATCTTCCCCAATGAAACAGAATTGATTGTCTCAAAGGTTTGGACATGATCTCGTGATTGACTTCTTTAAGAGAAGCTTCCCAGATTACACAAATTACAATTGGATTTATTTCCTACCACAAGATTTGTCTACTTGTTTTTTTTTACTATCTTGGAGAGTTAATTACTCCCTATTCCAAGATACTAGCCTAAGCTATGTTGGTGATAAGAAACCTAGAAAATAAAAAGATTGCTAGATGAATTTTAATTAAGCATTACTTTTAAGAGTTGTTTCTTAAGTCAATGGGTGCGGAAATAAAACTCTGATGGTGTGAAGACTCGACTCCCAAAAAACACTAAAAATGCACCTAAAAATGATAATCATATCGTTTTCTTTCAATGAAATTCTAATTAAGGAAGAGTTGGAGAATGCAATTCTTTTAATAAACAATTCCTTCTTTAAACATAAATAACAATTGAAAGAAAATATTTTGTCTTTCCAACAATAACTCAAACTGAGAGAAATTATCAAAGCTCATAAGAAAATCCTTTCACTTTCAAAAACTTGAAGCTACAAAAAAAATTTCCTTCAAAATAAATCTACAAAATTTCAAAAACACTCAAAACTATAAAACTAATTCTGAGATCTACAAATTTTAATAATCTAATCGAATAAAAGCTTTAAGATTTTTTTTTTAAGAATGTTTTACTTAGTTATTCAGCAAACTAAGGATCTATTCATTCAGAATAACAAATAGATCAAAAACACTCAAATATGTTTTTATAAAAAAAATGAAATTCAAAAACCTATAACAAAGTTTCTTTTCGAAGATCTGCAAAGAAACAAGTAGCTCTATTTCTCAATAAAGGATAATTTCACAATCAGGTCAGATTCAGCAAAAAGACAAAATACCAATGTAATCTCAAATACTTCAATCAGTCAATGCTTCAGATCGCTACAAAGACCAAGTGAAAAACAATCCAAAACGCAAAACTTCTAGAAAATCATCAAAACACCAATACTGCTAAGATTCATTCACAGAAATCTTTTGAAAAAAACAATCATCAATCTGGGCAGAAACCAAAAACTCTAAATCAAAATAAAGATAAAATAAAGAAAGAAATCTAAAGTTTTTCAAAATTTTAACAGGGTCCGCAGGCTTGCAGAAGTAACAGGTGCGGTACCGCACTGTTTACTCAAGCAAAGATGCGAAACTGCCCGCACTATGAAAATGAGGTAAAGTGTGGTCCCAGGAAAAATTAGAGAAAAACATAAAATATCTCAAAATTTTCAAAAACAGAGAAAACCTAAGCTACCCAAGCAGATGTATATCAATCAAAAACTAGGAAAAAAAGTATCCTCAAATCAAAATAAAAGAGAACCAAAAACAACAAGTTCTTTCCCCAGTGGAGTCGCCAATTTGTTGTGTGGATTAATTCGTCTTGCGGGCAAGACCGATCTCCCTAGTACTAAAAGTATCTAGCAACAAACAGCCAAATAAACTAATCTTTCTCTAAGCATATATGATTTACAAAAAGCACTATAGAGGTGTAAAAGACTTACTGTATGTCCTGTGCTTGTTTGAAGTCGTTGTTGTCCCTCGCGCGCTTGAAGGAGTTTTCCTCATAAACCTGCAGTCACAAATAAGAAAAATATTACATAGCACCTGTATAGAAGTCATCATAAACCATGCTTATCATAGTGATCAATGAATCTATGAAATAAACCATTAACTGAAAGCTTATTGACAAAAATGAGTATATTTGTATTAATCTCAAAAGAAGGAAAACCTTACAACCTGAGCCTTAATGTTGCACAGGCCTTCCCGGGGTCCGAAGCAAGAGTCTCCTCTACTTTGATAAGCTCTGCACTCCTCCAACCAAGACGAATAGAGGTATGTAATCTCTCCTCACAAAAGTCTTAGTTAACTAAGTCTGAATCTCAACAGCACTTAACTTCAAATATTCTAAAGCTTGAACTCCCCTTGAGGCTACCTAATGCCTCTTTTTATAGTGGAAAAGAGGAGGTTTTATGTTCCAACTATGAAGGGATAGAATCCTCCTTCAAAGGGATAAGCTCCTCACATCAAGGGGTTAGCTCCATAAGGTAAGGGATACATGCACCTCATAAGAGCGGTTCTATCACCGCAAGATATTTTCTGGAAGCTTCTAGAATTCACTTTTATTGAGATTTTTGGAATTTACTTGCACCTTTTTTATCTTACAGGGGTCCGCACTTTTAACAAAAATAAAGTGCGTTTAGGTACGCAATAGAGCTGAACATTAGGTGCGGGACCGCAGGCAAGATAGAGAGAAAGTGCGACACCAAAGTTTAGGAGATTTTTAGGAACTTTTCTCTGATTTTCAAAGCTTGACATGAGGAACTGATATGTTAGAGTTGCAAAGGGAGAAGTATGAGTAATAATGAGCTCATACACATAGCAGAATGTCAGGATGACAATTTTTAGTGTAACAGGGAGACCTAGAGGGAAGGTAGTGAGAGAAATCGATAGGGGAACCCCCAATAGTGGTGATAAGTCGGGGATTAGGAGTCCAATGATCACAAACCATAAGCCCTTAACCCATAGCCATTGAATTCCATATCCCCTTAACCCCTAATCCATAATCCCTTAACCCCTACACTTATAACTCATAACCCATAAACCCCTTGACTCATTAAATATTAAGAAAATAACCCCTATCCAGCTATAATCCATGAACCTTGTAAGCCATAACTCCTTATCCTCTTAACCTATGACCCTTAACCCCTAATCCTTCACCCTTAAACACCTTAATTAACTTCTAATACCTTAAACACCTAAATCCCCTAAATCTTAAGTCCTTAACCACTAAATCCTCTGACCTTAAATCCCTTGGAACTTAACCCTTTACCCTTGAAGCCCTTAACCACTAAGTATCAGAGGTTGAAAATAACACCCCAAACCAACATATTGACCTCCTGGGAGAATCCTTCACCTCTAATTGAGAATATTGGAAACATTTTATTTTTAGATAACTAGGTATTGGTTATGAGGGTATCATGTGTTCATGGGTAATGCCATTATTACCATGTATACCAAACATAGAAAAAATAGATAATTTTCCAAGCCTCGATTTTACTCATTCACAATATCCACACTTCATGTTCAGATGGATCTTGTAGTGCTCTCTCACACAAGGAGTTGGAAATGAATAGATCACTCAAAATGACAAGGCCTCTCTAGCGATTAAATTTGTAACACAATTCATCAAGTGATTTACTCCACCAATATTATAAATGACATCATTCTATGTTTGTGTCAAGTTGTCAGAAAGGTTATTTATAGACAATACATTCAATGTGCTTGGACTTCATCTAATTTTTAGGGCCTCAACTATAATATGGATTTTGTATTAGGAACACTTAATGCAAATGAAAGGGGGCATTTTTGTTTAACCACATATGCACAAGAGCATTAGATACTACCCTTTAGACCCCCTTTGGTTGATGTCGAAATTTGAATTTTCTCAATTTGATCAAGGGAAAATAAAATTAAGAATTTCTTGTTGCGTTTTTCAAAAGAAAAGCACAATGGTTTATTAGTAGCAGCAAGCACCATGGTTTATAAATCTAAGCAAGCACTTGTATGTTCAATCACTCATTTTTCACGCTCATGCTTTGTTATATATATATATGGGAAAAGAAAACTAATGAAGGAGGAGCGACTCTTTGGTGTAATCCCCCCCGTGTAATGTATTTCTTGCATAGGTTTACTTCTTGAGAATTCTCTTCAACACCAAAAATTTTGGACCCCCTACTCTCCTCATCTCTTGTATTTAATGTTGTTTGGGGTTGCCTCCAAATGTGACTAAGAGGGCACTCTTACCCCTCCCTTGCATTTCATTACCCAACAAGTTACCCTTTTAGGGAACGAAACATAGATGACACCGCCATGCATTAATGGCTAACTTGCTCGGACTCTAACCTGTGTGCCTCTTAAATGTCTGTTACATAGCATTTTGTCACCGTCCTTGCAATCCCTCGTCCCGTACATTGGAGGACTATTCCTGTAACCTATGAACAGTAAAATGTCCTGAAAACACCTTGATGACATCCTTCTGCATAAGGGCAAGAATTCTCCTTGAGAACATTTCCTCAGAAACTTACTAAAAACATATGTTTGGGCATTGGCGCGAGCCGCCAGTTCATCACTCGTGCTAACCTGGGAAATTTGCACTAAGCCCATGCCACCTAGCACTCTATCCTTGTGTATTTTCCATGCCAAGCCTATTTGGGAATGTTTTTCAAAAATAAAAGGCGGAAGTTTGATTCTAACAACTTCAAAATGAATCATCAAAAAGAGGTTGGGTTGTTCGGCTCCAGATCTCCCTGTTTAAGAAGTGGTTTTCCACCTCTCATGGAACATTCCTAAGAGATAGGACTCTCCTCCATGATTATAGGGATCCTAACCTCTCCTTCTCCCTTTATAAAATCCTGCCCTCTCTATTTTCAACCTAGCTGAACATATAGCCAAGAAGTTGAACATTTGGGAAGAAAACTATAGCTGAGTGACTACTGAGAGCAGAGCTAAGGAGAACCCCATAATAAAGAGAGCCTTGTCTAAATTCCCGACAAGATTTGTGAGACATGCTGCGCTGGAAGCCTTGCCAAAGGAAGAACGCGACGTCAGAAATCGGTTGTAATATTTTTTTCGTATTTTAATATATGCTCGACTATGTTATTGGTTCTATCGTTGTATTACTTATCTGTGTAATGCAATTTGATTCAATATTTTTCGACTGATTGATAGTTACACGTTTGAATTATTACGGTGTATGTCGTCGTTTTCCTTTGTATGTGTACAGGTGTCCGGACGCGGTGAGCGAAAGTATTGTGATCCGTCGAGCTAGGAACGGGAAGCAGCACTTCTTCTTCAACAACAACAGCGTAGGACTTGAGGTAGGCTATCTATCGTAGCTTTGTCTTTTGTAACTAGGAACTGATATCGTAGCATGTTTTGTTTGTTGCTAGACCCACTCTTGGGCTATTGGGATCACCTTTGTCCGCAAAGGGGATTTACCTCTCCAACAATGTCACTTAAATGTGTATGTTGATAAATATAACATACAAAAATTAAGTAATTAATCAATTAACATTGTAGTCTAATTAGTAATTTTTAATTAAATTTACTAATTCATAATTAATCAATTGAAATTAATTATTTTAAAGCATTATTCTTTAACTTAGCATTAATACATGATTAAACCATTGATGCACAATGAATAGTAACACATGTCCATGCATCAATATCATTATAGGAACATGAATTAACTTTAACTAGTAATAATTTTATTAGATTAACCACACCGAGTTTCCATGCAAGCAATCTAAAATTATGATGAGATGCTTAATTACAAAAAAGTGTTTATAGAGATCATATTTAATGTAAGGGTGTTACATCGATCAGGTAGATCACCCGAGGAGGGTGATTTTCTAGACCCAAAATGGAAAACAACTACTAAGAAAAGGAGACTTGTCACACACTCATCGAATCAAGAGTGTGGATAGGTGTGTTCGATGTAAGCATTAAACTGAACCTTTTACTTGTTGAAGCTTTATGAAGCGAAGGATACATATGAAAATAAGTATTGATTCGAAATTTCATTTGGTGAAATGTAAGTTACCTTGTGGAATTTGAGACCCATAGCTTAGCCTAAATACCGCCTTTTTTTTTTAATTCCAACAATGCTTAGCCTAATTACCTTATCGCCATTTTTCCAAAAATTCGTACCTAATCAATTTCATTATCTCAAATGTCTATGCATGTATGCCGAGAGTAGATCCCAAAAAGGAGAGTTGGATTGCTCGTTCAACCGGTCGATTCAAAGAAAATTATTTTCTTTGGATTTTTGGCCCATGCTTTGTGATTCCTTCAACTACCCATCCAAGGAGTGAATGAGTTCCACCTACACTGGAAAAAATAGAGGGACAAATAGCAGGGGACCCGTTGGTTTAGGGGTTTAGCAGGGGACCCATTGGTTCGACCACTAGCCACTAAGCAAAGAAAACTACTAGCCTAACCAGGAAATCAGGTGCAATCGGCCTTTGTCAACCCACAAAATGGTAAGGATACACCAATTTATATCTTCAAAGCAATGGAAAATTTCATATCTTCTTCCACGGAATATTTTCCTCACTTCTGTGTCTTTTTTCTTCCAAGAAAACAAATGTGTTTTTGGCATCTATTATTTCAAGTATAAATTAAAGTATACATTGATTGTGCCTACACATAAGAGCTCCTTTCAGACAATTTCCAGATTATCATCAGATTCTGTGAAACATATTTCTAATAAACGTTGAACATCAAAATAAGATTTCCACCTATAGTGCTAACATTGCAGACAACCCAAAATAATATCTTAAAACTTCCTGTAAAAGGCTTTTAAAACAATATTTCTGGGAAAGCTGAAACCAAAACCCTCCCTCTAATTCTCCATGTGTAATCCATTTTCTAATTGCAATGGGATCCTTTGAAAGATGATGTGCCAGAGAATTAAATTCTCTGTGAACATGCTGAATAGAAACTGAATGAAAAGCTTACTGGAGTTCCTTAACTTAGTGCTGCCAGTGAGAGAGAACCAGACTATCCAATGTCACATATACTTTAAAACTCTAATTACCACTTTTAAGTCTCCAACAACCTGAAGATTCTAAACACCTTTAACCATAGCAAATTTTAATAGGGCCCAAAGGGCTACTTACCTTACACGAATATTAGTACCACTACTAGTTCCAATCTTGAGTTAGAATTAATGATCATAACTGTAATGAAGGACAATACCAGCAACATAATCACCCAACATTTGACATGCACCATAGAAATAACTCCAAGTAATATTATGATTGAAAGAGGGAACATGCCTAAGGTTGAACCTCGAAGCCCCTGCTTTACGCACTTAGTTACACTTTTTATCATCATCTTATTTTCGTAATTCTTCTCGTATTTGTTTGTAAGAACATATAAGATATTGGGAAAAATATTTCCATCCTCTAGCAACATTCTAATCTATTGTCAAGTTAGCGCAAGATAATGTGAATTTATGACCAATCCAAGCTAATTGGAGTTGGGATGAGTTGAAGTTGGTAACTTTTGTTCCTTTCCCAATTGAAGGAAGGGAAGGTTATTTTGGTTTCCATTATCAATGACCATATATGCTAATTTGTGCTTGATTTGACAATTCTATGTACAAAGAGCTTCCTTGTTGTTGGAAAGGCTGTCGTTGGGCATTAGCATCAAGTGTGGATCGATGTAGCTAGGATTGTCGACATCAACCTCTAAGTCTCCAACCTCTCAATAATTCTTAGAAATGAAGTGAACATTGCATTTAGGGTTGAGTTCATTCTTATTCATTGTTGGTCAAGTTCTTCACAAGGAATAACAAGTTTAGTATTGTGAACGAGGCTGAAATCCTTTGTTCCGTGGGTCAAGTTCATTTTTTCCAAGGGGTTGAGTTATCCACTCAAGAGGTCCATATTCACTCTTACACTCAGCTGGTCGAATTTTGTAACAAAGGAAGTACAATAACCAGTCACAAGGGAGCTCGAATTTTGTCTTTGTCTTGTGGGCATGTTTTTGGAAGGCAAGATTGATATTTTTCTCATTTGCTAAAGTTTGTACCTCCTAAGAGCAACATTGTGTTTAAGGACGAGTTGCTAGACAAATTTCCTTGCTGGTTGTAGCATTATTGTGGGTTGATTTAACCTCTTCTGGATGTTATCACAATATCTGTGTGTGGGTTATGGATATGCCTTAATTACATGTGTGCAGAGGGTGTCATTTAGGAGAAAAAGGGAGCCATAAATGCTGTTGGGTGTCATGATCAATGAAATCTCATGCAAATGACAGCTTCGATGTTAAGAATTTACTTCCTTTATATTCAATAAGAAGGTCGTGGTTAGGCAGAGAAGTATTACATTTTGGTTTTCAAACTTCTGTGGTTATAGTTATTGTCATCAAAAACCAGATTATCCACAGTATCATAGAATAATGGTCATTATTCATTCATTCTTTCTCGTCCTGAAGATGGATCCCCATTGGGATTCGAAACGTCGACCATTTTTCTATGATACTGAAGTATTACATTGTTTAAGAATACATAGAATACATGCATTAATATCCTAATATGCATAGTGATAGTAAGAGTTTCCTTTAGAATAAATTGAGAAGGGAAGTTCATGAAACATTTTCTCTCCAATCAAGCAACAAAATTTGAATGAAGACCTAAGCAAGCCCAATTGTGGCCGATCAACTTCAAAATTCCCTGAAGTTTGTAGGTTTGAATGATCTACAAGTCCAAGATGTGCTCTTGGTTTTTCCCTCAATCTGCCTTCACAAACAACAAGAAAGAAATAGAGATTTTAAATTTATCATTCTGTAATCAATCTTCACCCTTAAATTTCAAGCATGCTCTGGTTTAAAATCAAAGTCCTAAATTGTGAATCGTTTAAAATCAGAGTCCTAAATTGTGAGTCTACCTTACCACCTCAATGAAAATTCTCATACTTAAAGGAAAGTGTATATTCATCCTAAATTTGGATTGATTAAGTACCAAAAGGAATAAAAAATAACTTAGATGCAAATCTCTCAGTGCCTAAAAGATCCCAAGTTAAGATGAATATATGCTGGTGTGTGTATGCATGTTAATTAATGTTAGGCATTCTTTTCTTAAATTCTCTTACGTTACAGTTTTTTTTCAATATTTTGATTTATGCATGGACATTACACAACTCTCTCATATCAAGCAGTAGAATGCACCTTGCCTCCTCTTGGTGCAATGGGTAAACCTAAGATTTTAAAACATTGAACCTGCTTTCAATGATGTTATCACAACTGCATATTCATTTGGTAGCTGTCAAGGTTAAACAAAAAATATGGAGAAAAGAATGAGAATCTATCCAAAGCACACATGCAAGAAATAGGTGTGAAACACTGCCACCAGAAGATGCTAATAATTACACCCCACCCAAAGCCCACAGATACATACCAAAAATTAACTATTAGGATATGACATGTCCGATAAACATTAAGGAATTCATTGAATTTTTCCTTGGTACTTTGAATGAAAATCATCTACCATATACCAAGGGGTGGGATGCCATTCCACTTTTTAATGGCACTTGACCTCCATATTTCCTTGACTTCCATGACAGCTTCTGCTAATCAAATTTCCCCCTGCTAGCCCACAAGGGGTGAACATGTCACCTAGAGAAATCAAACCCTGGTGGGGGCAACAACAACACCCCACATGAACTTTCTAAATAGATACTAGAGTCTATATATATGGCACATTTGGACAATAAACACTAGACATATTAGATTGTCAAATCCTTTCAAGCAGACACTAATTAGCTCAAAGACACCTTCAGCACTCTATTGAGGTATAGTAGATGATATTTTGGTCACTTGTGAAAAAATTCATTCCTTAATTTACAATACAATCAGTGGATCTGGTCTTACTAGATACAACATTGGAACAACAATGATCAGATAAGTCGCATTAACTCCACCCCTATGAAAATTCACCTAGAGAAAATTGATTTTTCAACGTTGGAAAATGACAAGATATATATTCATTGTTCGATGTTGAAGATAGTACATATAGGAGATGTAGGAATACTGCAAAAATATGTCAAGCTGAGTATGGTGCAATATGTCTATCATAATATAGGGTTTGCTCAACTATAAAGAGTGGGGAGGGATTCTGTCAAGCAGGACATAGGTTCTCTAATTATGTAATGTGATATTTTGGATTCCAATGAAACAAGACGGACACATGAGCTAAGGAAAAGAGACGATAATCAACCTGAAGAACTGAAATAGATGTTATTAATCCGAAATAGCATGAAAAATGTAGGAAATGGACCATAAAAAACATGAGTGTGCCCATCCTAAATTTACCCCCCTATCCTTTTTTTATTACTTGGTTAAATGATATGAATATTCTAAAATTGGTTAAAGTAACTCCTGAAATTACAGTTACACACCAGTTACGCTAGGATACACCACAATGGAAGTACAAACTTCATTACAAGCTCTCCAGATATACTTTACAGCTTCAAGAGGTAAGGTCAAATTTGAAAAGCATAAAATTCTCTTTTTTCTGTTCCCAATTTAAGTTCCCCAGCTTCAATTCCAGACTTATACTTCCTCCACCCTATATTCCCCCAAGATGGTATTGAAGATACCAGTTCAAATATTCTATGGTCATTTTGTTCTTCAAGTAGCAGGCAAGGTAGAATCACCAATCTAGTATCATTGTCAATAGTGTGTACTCCTAAACTAGCATGAAGTGTAGGTCTAGTGGAAGACCCAATGTCACTCCCAGTAGTGAAAGGAGTAAAGATCATGTTGGACCTCACACCTTCAGATGAGCTTTGGAAGTATATTATCCTTTTTTATGCTTCAATGATGCACACCGCCTAGAATGCCCTCTTGTTGCCTTGCTACTTAATTACTGGAATGCCACTGCAAAAACCCGTGAGGATAGCTAGACCTTGGTGGTCCTAAACCTTTGCTTTAACCCAAAGAAGAGGGTCAAATAATGGAAGGATGTTGAGATCACAAGAGAGAGGGAGAGAATTGAATGGATAGACCAACAAGTCCTACAACCTGCAATAAAAGAGTGTGTGTGAGAGAGAGAGAGAGAGAGAGTGAGTGTGTTATTGCATAAAGTGTCTAGGCACCGCAATAACGCTCAGAGTGACAGCCCCTACTCTGAGCATTATCGTTGTGCCTAGACACTTATGATACCCTTGCAAAAAAAACCCTCTTCAGAAATTAGACAAAAAAAAACCCCTCTTTGCAAGATTGTGATAGAACTGAAAATAATGTTACTAAAATTATCCTCACTGTTGATTTTCCTTTGCTTTCTCATGTAGCAATTTCTCTTGTAAAGAACACCCAAAAAACTTGTTCCAATTTAGAGGTACTGAGACAAATGTATGGTATATTTTCAATCCACAAAGTATGTTGACATAATTCTTTCCATTCCTTATGCTTCTTCTACGATGTTTTGAGATGTCCCCAGCATATTCTCGATCATGTGATTGACTTGATGGCTAGGAATCTTCTTTTCTTTCCATATTGTTCTTTGATAGGAAAGTTTGTACATTTTTTTCAATATATTCTTGAACATGTGATTGAATTGATGGCTAGGAATCTTTTTTGTTTTTCCTTATTGTTCATTTCTGGAAAATTTGAGCATTAAAGGCAAGAATATTGATCTCTCTTATTTTTCTTATTCAAGGATACCTCCCTAAGCTAAATCTTCCCTTCTGAATTAGAATCTTCAACTATGTGACTACATGATTTTAATTGTGGTGTGGATGTGGCCTTTAAGGGGTGCTTTAGAATAATAGTTTCCTAAATTAGTGGACACTCTCCACTGGACATTAATCTCAATGCTCACGAGTCATGTTCCCCTCTAGGATCCAATCTATTTTTCACATTTTCAAATATATTTTTTTTTGAAAATAAAAGTGTCTTACAATTTTGGGATCACCGTGTGTGTAATATAGACAGAATTTTCTTAAAAATAAATGTGGCATAAATTTGGCTTGACCTTGGCATGCAGGAACATCAAGATGCAATAAATCCAGTCCTAGAAGTTGAATGTAATGGTGTGACCTTCAAATTACCCAAGGATAGTAGATACCATAGATGATACCCATTATGTTACTCACCATCGGTTGTGAAACCTCTCCATCATGAAGGAAACCAAATAAAGTCAAGTGTTTTATTCTATGAAAGAGCCTCTTCAGAGAGGATTAATGTTCAAAAATATAAGATTCATTTCTTTAATTTCAACCTAGGTAAGACAAGGAATTTTCAAAATTTTAGTATATGATAAAGAACCTCTTCCATGTAATTATTCTCACATCCCCTTATTCTTGGGTCAGGCAATAGAATCCAAAGATAGAAAATGCTATCTTCTGGGATGGCTTTGGGCAAAATGTCATCCATAATACAGTCAATAAGGTGATCTCAAAGGTGGTGGAAAATTCACTAAAAACTATTCTCGTAGTATCATTTAGAAACCCAAGGACCTTTTAAAGGGAACCATACTTTCGATGGCATCACAATAATGCATACATTTATGCACACATTTGTTTACAGGAAAAAGGAAGGCATGTTAATCAAACTAGATATGGCCAAATCTTAGGATAGGCTTAAATTAAACTTCTTAAATAGATTTGTCCAAAAAAATTTATTCTCAATGGATTGGAGGCATTAGGTGAAAGCGAGTTCCCCCTCGTCTAAATTTTTAATTTTAATCGATGGCTCTCCAACAAACTTCTTTGAAGCTCACACAGGACTTCTTCATGGAGACCCTTTATCTCTATCAATTTAATATCATGGACAAATATTTGGGCAATAGCCTTGGATATGCTAAAAATGTGGGGCAATATCAAGGGCTAACTATGTCCTAACATTCTCTTCCCATCTCCCACCTACAACTCATAGATGATACCCCATTATGTTACTCACCATCGGTTGGGAAACCTCTCCATCATGAAGGAAACCAAATAAAGTCAAGTGTTTTATTCTATGAAAGAGCCTCTTTAGAGAGGATTAATGTTCAGAAGTATAAGATTCATTTCTTTAACGCCAACATAGGTAAGACAAGGAATTGTCAAACTTTTAGTATATGATAAAGAACCTCTTCCATGTAAGTATTCTGGAATCCTCTTATTCTTGGGTCAGGCAAGAGAATTGTACAAAAACATAAAGAAGTAGTCACAATGGAAAGGGTAATGGATCTCCGTTGGAAGAAAACTGACTTTTGAAATCAGTCCTCCAAGCTCTGAAAAATAATCCTTTCTCAATCCTGAAAGTTCATGTGGGTGTCCTAGTCTCAGTGAATTAATTCTCTTTGGCAAGGCACAGAAGTGGTCTAGAAAATTCCTTTGATTTCTTAGAGAACTGTTTGCTTCCCCATGTTTTAGGGTGGAGCTGGATTTAGATTGGCCAGTGGGGCCAACTCTACTCTTGGAGGTTTGGAGACGTTTTTCTGAGCACTCTAAAATGTGGAGCATTCTAAGAGAAATTATGGAGACTAAGTACAATATCACAACTCTGGACCTAATCAAAAGGCTATGCAATTTGGTATCTGAAAAAAATCAAACGTAGAGGTGGTCAAATGGAACTTATTTTGGAATATTAGATATGGATCAAAGAATTTTTTTCTAAATGAAGCCTAGATAAGGTGTGCACTCCTTTCAGAGGTGGTTGTTTGGGAAGCTCTTCAAGAAGCATTTCAACAGGGTTGGGAAAGAAAACTTTGCAACAACGAGATAGATCTAGGAGAAGGGGTACTACAACAAATAATTTGGAAGGAATTCAAGTAATTTGGCACTGAGATACATCCAAATTCATTAAATGAACTTGCATACCTACTAGCTAGAGTTAGTATCACCCATGAAGGAGGAATTGATTCCTTGAAATGGAACAACTATGTTTAAGAGGCACACTCGGAAAAATCAGGATAAGAATCCATAATAAGATGAGGGAAAAAGGAAAGATAGTAAGGTTTTCTAACAAGATCTGGATCAAAGAAGGTTGAATGAAGACTAAATATTTTCTCTACTTGGTGGCTAGGGATAACATTTTCACTGGGGATCAGTGATGAAAATATGCATTCGAGTCCCCTCTAGGTGTTTGTTGTGTAAGGAGGAGGAATGGGCTAACCATGTCCTTTTGAATTGTACCAATGCTTGGAGGTCTATGGTGGAATTCTCCAATGTTTAGATTTCTAGTTCATGACTAGGCATTTTCACAGGGGATCGGTGATGAAAAGAGGGGCATTCAAGGCCACTCTAGGTGTGTGTTGTGTAAAGAGGAGGAATGGCACAACCATGTGCTTTTGAATTTCCACAACACTTGGAGGTCTATGGTGGAATTATTTGGCTTTTAGATTTAGGATAGTCCTAGCAGGAATATTTTTTTTGAACCAGTGGCAAGTAGGTATCATTCCTTGAAAACAAAAGCATTGTCTTGCTTATAGAGGATATCACATTCAATGGTTTCTTGGAAAATATCATATAATATAATTTTAGGGAGTATAAAACTCCCAACTCACGGGATTATTCAAAATACTATTTTCTTTTATAGCCACTATAGCAGTGTTATTCATTCAAAGAGAACCCTTTTTCCTCAGAAGTAGCCATTCTTGTTAGGTGGTGTGTGCACAGAGTCCTTGATAAAAGGATAAATGGAAGTGTTACAACATATTTTGCATGATTTTTCATCTTGTTATTTCCATCATCTTGAGATCCTAAATATTGGGGATAAAAAACATGAATGGAATCCCCATCAAAATCTGCACCAGATGGCCACCATATTAGAGGGTTAATAATCATTGTAAAACCCAGATGTACGTATGATTATAATCCATGTAATGAATGTTTGTGGACACTTGGAGAGTGAAGAATGAGTTTGCCTATTATAAATGCAAAAAATGTTTCTATTTCTACATATTCATATTATTGCAGCTTTAGCTGCAATATGATTGTTTATTCTTTGCTACTCTTGTGCATATTACTGTGTGTGTAATATAGGCAGAGTTTTCTTAAAAATAAATGTGGCATAAATTTGTCTTGACCTTGGCATGCAGGAACATCAAGATGCAGGCAATCCAGTCCTAGAAGTTGAATGCAATGGTGTGACCTTCAAAATTCCCAAGGATAGTAGAGTCTCAAAAAATTTGAAAGCTGCTGAGGTGTGATATTTTCCATTATTGCAGTTAGTATGAGGTCGCAGTTAGTATGAGGTCTGAAAATTCATTGAATTTGTAGATAAGTGAATGTAGCATTGTTCTCAATTTTTGACCTTGAAAGCTGCAGGATTCTTTCAATTTTGTGAGTCCATAGTTCTCTTTGGGTGGTAATAACAAATATTTCCAGAAACAGAAGTAGATTAAAGTTACAAATAAGCCAAAGATGAAGGTCAATTACATGTTCCAGTGATGGAGACATCGTTTATGTATCTTTGTTTGTTGAGCAAGTATTGAAGCATATATTAACACGTAATTATGATGGCAAAATTTGTTCGAATCCTTGTCAACAATGGCAGGGACCTTCACATGCAGCTAGTATCTTCCCATCATTAACAGATAAGTATGAGACTTTTGACAAAAAAATTAGGGGTATAGTATCCTTGGTTGTCTTGTTTATTAGAATAATTTAGTGATATTTAGCAGTAGGATGCATTTAACAACGGTCTTCTCATCGTGTCTTTTCTTATTGAGTAAACATTGAAGAATATATTGACAGACATAAGTATGATGGGTAAATTTGACTTAATTGTTCTAAACAATAGTAGGAGTCTACAGGTTTTCCTAGTTCCATTCCATCAATGGCTGGTTATGTGGCTTTTGACAAAGAAAGCAGGGGTGAAACTTCAAAGAAAACAAAGACTGGAAAGGTGATTACAGTTAAATTAATTCAATTGTATGCTATGGCGTCGATTTATTTTGAAAAGATATAAGTTAGATAATTACAAACTCCAAATAGTTATATAGTCATCACATAGTACATATTTTGTGGGAATATTTTGTTTGGGCATATTTTCAAAAGGATACATTATAGTTTGTTTTTGCTGGACAATTCACTATAAATTATGGACAGGCCTGTAGACAACAACCTGAAGTGTAAACTTGTTCCCTTGGATTAAAGAGTGGTGTTGGGTCATCTCTACAGCTATCCTGCATCACCCTTGAACCTGTTTGGAGGCAAATTTTCGTAGCTATATTGCAGGCCTATGGAGGTAAAATTTTGAACCTGTGGGAGTATTCTTTGCAGGCTTGAGGACACCTACATGTTAATCTAAAATAACAATCTCAAAATTTTTGATAGGGCTCGGTCATTTAACCAGAAAGTTCAGTTTTGAGGGCTCAGCTAGTTGCCTGTGGGAAGACAGACCTTACCTCAAACTTCAGGGTTCAGTCAGTCACCTTTTGGAGGAACACTTCTCGACCTGTAGCAACACTTCCTTCCATATTTGTGGCATAATATTCTCATACCTATGAATTAAGTCTCAAAACAAGTGAAACTAAACCTCAACACTTTGGAAATGTGGTTAGAGAAGCTCAGACTATAGCTGGTGAACACTGTTGTGGAGGAGGCCTAGTTCAGGTTCAGATATGTTCAGTCTTGTGGACAAGTATCTCCTTGTGGCCTATGAATTGTGTTATAATATCTATTGTAAGGGTAGAACTGGTTGAATACTATGTTGAAGGCCATATTTTCACCAACATTTTTTTGTTTCTGTTTTAGGAGGCGCAGAGATTAGATGAACCCCGAAGATCATCACTACCAGCAGATTCAAGTCGATATTTATTCAAAATAGAATGTTCGGGAAACATCTTTTTTTTTAAATAATTTTTGGTTGTCGTCAGTATTCCGATGGCTGGTTTTTTAAGAAAATATTTTGTGTCGTCGGTCTTTCGACGACTATTCCTTCTAAAAAATAATTTGAAACGTCACTCTTGTGACGCTTGATTTCTTTAAAAAAATGTTTTAAATGTCGCTCTAGCGACACTTGATTTTTTTTAAATGTTTTGAAACATCGCTCTAGCGACACTTGGTTTTTTTAAAATGTTTTGAAACGTCGCTCTAGTGACACTTGATTTCTTTTAAAAACTTTTTGAAATGCCGCTCTAGCGACACTTGATTCCTTTCAAAATTGTTTTTTTACGTCGGTCTTGTGACGTTTACTATTTTATTATTAAAATTTATTTCCGTCGGTATTACAACATTCTAGTGACATTTATGGTATCATCGGAATAGCGACGGTGTAGAGTTTCATCGGAATAGCGACAGTTTAGGGTTTCGTTGAAATAGAAACGGTGTAGAGTTTCGTCGAAATAGCGACAGTTTAGTGTTTTGTCGGAATAGCGATGGTTTAGGTTTTTTTCGGAATAGCGACGGTTATGGTATCGTCAGAATAATGACATTTTTCTACCGTCGAAATAGCGACGGTGATGGTATTGTCGGAATAGCGACATTTTTCTACAGTCGGAATAGCGACACTCTAGCTAACATCGGAATAGCGACAACCATCTGGCAACGTTGAAAATTGCGTCACTCTTCCGACACTTAACTAAAGTGTCGGAATTGCGACTCTAAGGAAAACCACATTTTGCCCCGCCTCAAAGTGTCTCTCTTGGGATGCCTATGTGTCGCAAGGGCGAAATTTTGGCCATTGAAAATTTGGCCAAATGTGTTAGTGATCATAGATTGGTCTCTATCCAAGCTGCTCTAGGGCTCCAAAGTGTTTGTTTCAACCAAGGCTCTAGGACTAATAACTCAACCCCAGCTATTTTTGGGCTCTAGAGTTTTTTTCCAACCAAGGCTCTAGGACTAGTAACTCAACCCACCTAGGGCTCCAGAGCATTTTTCCAAATCATGCTCTAGGAATAGTAACTCAACCCAACAACTATCTACCAGGTTCCAGAGCGGTTTTCCAACCAAGGCTCCAGGAACTAATAACTCAACCCAAAAACTAAAGAAATCATGAGAACCAACTAGAAACAATCAATGGACTACACCCACAACACCATGGCTATATAGGAAATGGCAAGGCTAGGAAAATCCACATGCATACACCATGCATGCTAAAACTAGTGAGGAAAACATACATGCAAATTGGTACCTACATTTAGAGCCTGCCCAAGATGCTAATCATGATGTCCTCTTGCACTTTCCTACTCTTCCTTTGATTTCTTGATCTAAATATCCAAAATTCCACACTCTCCAAGAGTGCTCCAAGAATACTCTGTGTCCAAGAGTATGAGAGAGAGAGAGAGAGAGAATAGAATGAGATCCACAAGTGTGAGAAAAATCTTTCCCACTGATCCTCATAAGAATTTTTATAGAAGAGGCCTAAGAGAGTGAATAGAATGAGATCCATAAGTGTGAGAAAAATTTTTCCCACAGATCCTCATAAGCATTTTTATAGAAGAGGCCTCTATTTTCTTCATTTTCCTCCTCACACGCAACATGTGACCTTTCACCTCCTTTTTCTCCTAATTTCATTTATTTTCATAATTAAATGTGTCAAACATGCCATTTTTCCTTTCCAAAACCTTTGCCTTTTCCTTTTCCAATTTCCTTATCCATATTAACCGAAATGAACACTTGTTAGGATTTTTTTCCCACCATTCAACTTGGAATACATGTCCCATCAATAATGGTTATTATTTTTAAATTTCTTAACTTTTATTACATGGAATTTTCACCATGGATGTTACAACCTTTCTTCTTCCCTCCCTCTTTCTCCCTCAAACCCCATATCTCTATCGCTCCCTCTCTCCTCCTCTCTCTATGTGTTTCATTTATGTTGTACAAGAAATGGATTATGCTCCAGATGAATGGAAATGTCTTTGTTTATATTTCTACAATAATTGTTTTCTTTTGACATTTTCCAGAATTTAATCTACAATCTAGGATTTGGTTTGGAATATCTCAAGGAGATAAAATACTTATTTCCACGAGAAATAAGTATTTCATGTATGTATAATAAGTAAAACCCTAAAGATCATAAGAAAATTTCTCCACAAGTGAGAAGGGATTGTCTCATAGCTACCCAATTATGGCTTGGCAGGGAGACTAACCAAACTCCCATGTAACTTTCCCAAAAACAAAACAAGCTTCTTACTCTTGACTATAAAACAATTTGATAATATTTTTGAAGGTAGGTTCTTGATATGAGTTGTGGTGGAATTTTGAAGCCTGCTATTCCTGGAAAGTTACACCATCAAAAACGATAATGGTATATTAATTATACAGTTTATACATTTCCCCAATAACTCAGGTTAAATATTTACAAGGACAGGTTCCACAAGGAATGTATCTAGTCAACAAAACTTTTAATGAAATATTACAACTATGAAGCCCAAGTTCAAACACAGAATTTATTGGTACTCACTATGCTATAATTTTTCAACAATATAAAAAAAATAACAAAATTATTTCTATATGTGCATAAAAGTAATAAAAGGAGTACTTATCTATTTCACAGTAGAAATCAGTAACCATAGAAATTATGAAAACAAGAAGTGTTTCCTTTCCACTTCAATATTCAACTAAGCAATTATATAACATCAAAATGCACTCATTCCACAAGATTTATATAAGTAATAATACTCAAGGTGACATATAAGGAAAAAAAGTAGCTTTTTGTTTTAGGCTACTAGGAGAGTTCCACCAGGAACATGAACACTCCTCCCGACCAATGAGAATGATACCTTCACCGCTTCTCCCCCTTGCCAGTTTCCTCTTCCAGACAATATTAAATAGATACTTCCTTACAGACTCCAAGTCTGACTAAGGTTTCCACTAGCCAACCACCTTAGGAATAAGGTTTCCACTGGCCAACCAGCTCAGGAATACCTTCTCTGGCAATGTCTTTCCCTTCCCCAACAACGTCTTGTTGAAGTATTTTCCTCTCTCCTCCCCCGTTTCCCCCCATTTTCTCCAATCTGATATTGTTTGTATCTAGGGGATGGGATTAATTGTCTCTAACTGTCTCTAACTCTCTGGTAAGTGAAAATTTCACTGAGTGTATTTTCTGGTAAATTATGTAGTTGACCATAACCAATTTTAAAAGGAAATAAAATCAAACTAACTTTAAATATTAAATTTCTACATTTTTTTGAATTACTGTAGTAGAAGTAAATTAAATATTTAAGTTTCACTGGGAGAGTTACAGAGGGATAGAGAGATGGAGTTGGAGGGGGAAAGAGGGAGGGAAGAAGAAACGTTGTAACAACCATGGTAAAAATTCCATGTAATAAAAGTTAATAAAGGTAAAAATAATAGCCACATTTTATGGGACACGTATTCCAAGCTAAATGGTGGGAAAAACATCCTAATGAGTGTTCATTTCAATTAATATGGCTAAGGAAATTGGCAAAGGCAAAGGCTTTGGAAAGGAAAAATGGCATATTTGGCACATTTAAATATGAAAATAAAGGAAATTAAGAGAAAAGGGAGATGAAAAGTCACAGGTTGCATGTGAGGAGGAAAATAATGGAAAATGAAGAAAATATAGGCCTCTTCTATAAAAAGGATTCACAGTATCAGTGGGAAATATTTCTCTCACACTTATGTCTCTCATTCTATTCTCTCTCTCCCTCCCATACTCATGGAGACTTAGAGTATTCTTGGAGCACTCTTGGAGAGTGTGCCATTTTTGGAGAATTGTATCAAGAAAGAAAAAGGAAGATCGGGAAAGTGCAGGAGGAAATTGAGATTAGAATCTACAACATGCACTGAGTGTAGGTACCGAATTGCATGTATGTTTTCCTAATTATTTTTTCCATCCATGGTGTATGCATGTGGATTTTCCTAACCTTGTCATTCCTAGATAGCCATGGTGTTGTGGGTTTATTCCATTGATTATTTTTGGTTGGTTCTCATGATTTATTTAGCTATTAGGTTGAGTTATTAGTTCGTGGAGCCTTAGTTGGACAAAAACTCTGGAACTCGACGAACAATTGTTGGGTTGAGTTACTAGTCTTGCAGTCTTGGTTGGACAAGTGCTTTGGAGCCCTAGGTGGGTTGAGTTACTAGTCGTAGAGCCTTGGTTGGACAAATGCTTTGGAGCATGGGAAAAATTGGGGTTGATTTATTAGTCCTGGAGCCTTGGTTGGAATAAACACTCTAAAGTCTTGGAGTAGCTTGGATAGAGACCAATACATGATGGTTTTAATGTCCGACCATGAGGTGGAATCACTGGTTGAGGGTTAAGGTGGTTTGGCCTTTGGAAGCCCTAGATGGATTGTTATTGATGTATTTGATGAGATCCCACATTCATGCTTGGAATATGGCACAAAGGTGATTGGTTGAAGAGAGAATTGGCTTAGCCAATCTATGGTCGGGTGGAACGTGGAAGTCCCATCTCTAGTCGGTTTTTACATTCAGTAATGAAGATCTCATTCCTTTTGTACTTGGTATGAAAATGTGCTGTTTATTTCATGGATTCTATTTTTGTTGTATCCACTGTATTTTTATTGTTATTATTTATTTTATTGCGCTGAGAGGTGCTCTACAACCCAATATGGGGGTAAAATGTGTCATTCAGTTGTAAAAAATTGTGTCACTGCACCATTAAAGATATAGAAAATTCATATTACTTGATAAAATATGTATGCAGAGGTCCAAGCAGGGACATCAGCGCAACAAAGGAAACACACACAAAAATAAGGACCAGAACTATACTGAACATATAATTTCAAATGTTCACATTTAACAAAAGATGAAAATTCTAGCAATCATACACGACATATATGTAACAAGGTCGAACCATAACCGTGGTAAATAATACCGTTATGGATGAAGAACACAACCAAGGTAAATTCATACAATAACTTAGTATAATATTATGCCATTATAATTGCAAAAAATGGCTCAGCTGGAAAAGAAACTCTTACAACAATAAATAAAATATACATTCAGAATTCATGATTCCACAATTGCTAAAACCTCATTCGAGTGAACTCAGTACAAAAAATATACATGGAGGTGAGTTGATAGTTAACAGTAAATAGACTAATAATCGGAAACCCTCGTCGGTGCCAAATATGCATAGTAAAAATTAAAACCCCAAATAGATTCAAACTAGAATAACTTAGTCAGAGCAATAGGATATCAAGAGAAGCTAATGTGTAAACAAGAAAAAATTACAACTGCAACTAAACCCTGCAAAATTCCAAATAAATTTCTAGGTAGGAATTTTTCCTCTTGTACTTCAAAATAACATAATAAGAGACATTTCTTGGGGAAGGAAAGCAACCTACCTGGAATCGTTGGGTTGACCAGACACGTCGGGAAGTCTCCTACCCTTCGGGATCCTATGCAACCTGCCATACAAAAGAATACATGCTGACAATAAGCCAATCAAAGTACCCCACAATTAGTAAGCTTAATGAGGAAAACAAGATGTTTGTGAGAAAGCGTTCACCTGAATACGAGATGAATGGGAAGGATAGGGCTGGTGGAACCGTCACAGGTAAGAAGGGGTAAACCCCAAATGAAAATTCATAATAAACAAAAGATTACATTCACATATCTACACTAGAAGTAACACCGAGGTAAGAACCAATGGTTTTGGGTTGGATACTACCTGTTGTAGACCTAAAAGGAACAAAAGTCTTGTTACCGAGAGAAATACATTGAGGTTGTAGAGCTACACTTCTGAGGGAGCTAAATCAAATGGGGAACTTGTGCGATGACTGGGGTAGAGTTTAGTTACCCTAACCCCCGACAGACTAATCTCCATCATTGGATCAAAACCCCAAGAATCGACGAACATGAGATAACCACTTGTGAATCAAGTGACTGGCACTTTCCTGCAAGCCAACTTTCGAGATGTTTCCAACTTGTTTCATAGCTGACTATGGTGACCGGTTAAGTTCAGATCCCCATGGAATAGGTACAAGTAAGGTTACATTGTTGGTTGCCATTCATTGATCTGTCAATAAAGTAGCACATAAAATGTATGCCAAGATATCCAATAGGATATGTAATGTAGGAATGTTCATTAATATTATCGTAAACCCAATAAAGTATAAATATACTATAAATTACCTTGATTGCAATGTAAGAATATTAAATTAGCTTGGATGAAATATAAAGTATAGTCATTACCTTAGTCTTAATGTGTAATATGCTTTTGTTTAAAAAATTTCTTTTTAGGTGATTAAGGTGTGTGACAAGTGGTATGAGAGTTGAAGGATTCAACACTAGGACCTATGAGCCTGATTACGATTACGAAGATCATCTCTTAGAGTGAATAAGACTCTTTATAAGAACTTTTCTAGAATATATTTTCCATAAGTAAACGAGAATGAATTTAGTTAATTAATGGACTTATTTTTGGTATGTCCGTACCTATAAGAGGTGTTAATTTAGGCACATAGGTGGACCAACAATTGTGCAGAAGATTTACTTATTAACACATTTTATTTTAACTAGTCCTAAAATCATGACTAGTAAATAATATGTCATGGAAAACTTCACGATTGGAATGATAAGACAGTAGTTTTGTGAGTAGATTAGGAGATATACATGAGTACAAAGGAAATAAATATCAAGTCCCATGTTTTCTTTTATAAAAAAATCATGATACCAGGTAGGTATGTTAAAAGAACCGTGAGTAGGTCGCATATGAAATCTCGTTGAGAAGTTAAGGATTATTAGTATAATGATTATATGACCTGGACATGAGTCCTTTTGTTACAGAAATGCGGTGCCCTTGTATCTGTGGACAAGTGTGAATAACATGACGAGAGCTGAATAAAAAAAATTACCTTGGGAATTATTAGTGTATTGTTCGCTTGATTCATTGTGACTGCGTTTGCTTCACTTGCTCAAGAAATTGTGTGTGGAAAACTATTTAGATGTATATTATGATACAAAACGATAGCCAAAATTATCCCTTTAAAATGCTGGTATGCTATCTTGTATTTTCTCAAGGAATCTTGTGCCAATCCTTGAGAATCAGAATCTTGTCTTGCTACAACTATGTACATCATGTTTACAAGCAGGGATATTACTATGAATTCCTAGAGTTTATAATACAGCCAATTACTTGAGATCTATGACAACTTTTCTCTGAAGTTGATTCATGAGACTGTCACTTAGAGGTATTACAATTAGTTTGTAATACTTAGGGTTGCAATGACATTTGAATTTTCCTGCACATTGTTTGTATTTTAACAGTGTTGCTCATTTTATCTTAAAGACTGAGTAACCGATGAGATTGATGTATAATAAAATGCACCAGGATCTGTTCTGCATTTTTCAATTACCATCAAGGAATTCCTTAAATAGATATCTTAAATCATTGTGTTGAATTCTTGGATAGACAGTGATTGGGAACCCTGATATTCAGTGTAGATTCAACTTCATAATGCAGTATGCATTCATAGCGTTTGAAGAAATTATTTGAAACCACCCAACGTGTTGGTATAATGATGCAGGCATAGATGCATTCCCCTGGGTTGGCTAGCATATGTTGTATTCTCTTTTATCAACCGAATTTGGGTAGGAAATTATCAAAAGGAAGAATCAAAATTACTCTCTGGGCATGAAAATAATTTCTATTTATAATGTTGAATGTGCCTATCCTCTAATTAGACAAATCACTACATGAGAAAGCCACACATACAACTCACGATGGTTACACCGTGCAGCTAGTATTGATCTCAAGGGAATATTTCTTTTCTTTTCTTGGTTGTAATATGGAAATGTTACTGTTGGCATCCTTGTTTGTATAAATCCATGTTTGTAGGGATTCCATACTAGATTTTGGTTTAAATGCCATTATTGTGGGTAGAACTGAAATTGTAACACTTGCTTCTTCCATGGATAAGAACAATTGTAGAAGCAATGAGTTGTTTGTACTATGTGGGAAAATTGAGTTGTGGAACACATGAATACCCAAATTACTATTATTGAGTAGGTTTGATTGTGTAAGTTGACATGAATTGGAAGAGAATATTATCACGATATGTGATTTCTTCTTACATATATAACATAAAAAAAGGGGAGAAGAATAAAACCTTTGTGTGGATGTAAAACAAGTTCCACTGGAATTTTAATGGTGCCATAGTCACCTTGTGGATAGTTCTTCTGAACACGTGTTTATATTACAAGAAGTATTTTAAAAGTTGTAATAAATTTATTTGGTTGTATGGATGAGAAAATGTGTCAGGATAAAACAAATAATACACTTTTCACACATTCTTGACATGAGGCATGTGAAGGCTTCTTTGCAAAAATCTATCTTTCTTTGAAAGAAAGAAATCCTATTCAAAACCAACATCATAGAACTGTGAAGTATGCATTTGTACCTTTTCTTCTCTAATGGATGCTGACTCATGTGGATACCTTCAGAATTGGACATTGATGATTGATGGTTGTACTTCAAACAACGAAATTTTGACTGTGAATGTAAACCTTAGAAGGTTAATGAAAATGGTTAATGGTAACCGCTTATATCCAAGACCAAGGGTGACGATCCTTGAAATTTGTGTCTTTATTTATTGACTTGAGAAAGCATAAATATTTTGATCTTATTTGACCTTTTAAGTTCTTGTTGGGAAACAATAATGTACATTTTAGGTATCAATGAATGAGCAATGAACAAGAGATAGTTCACTCTCTTGGTGGATAATGTTGTTGATTGCATAATGAAATGATTTGATGGCATTGCATTCACAATGAAAATGATGGCTTGTAATCGGTATTTTTATTATGGATAATGAGTGGTGTCACTGGTTGTGTCCCTGTAGGAAAAATCCCGAGTCAGATGAGAATTTTGTTCTTGTTTGCACCTAGGTACATATAAATATAGTCAACGATTGTTTAGTGTTGATGATGTAACAAGGAGTCTCTAGCTTGAACTGTTATCTAGTCAATTGTGGTGTCTGACTAGAGCACTTAGTGATGATTACCTTGGACAAAGATATAATTGGGTTAATTGGCAGGGCCCAGAATCTAAATGAATATTTCAGATGTTCCCAACATAATAGGAATGGAAGGCCAATCATGCACCCTCACTTGCAAGTCCAGGGGATAGTCTTGTGTATTAAGCAAGTCCTTGGCACTAAATAATTGTGGAACTCTACAAAAATATATGAGTTGTAAAGGAGAATGAAAAGCTAACATAGGGTCAAATCAACCATTAGAGGTGATCGATAATGCCCCAAAGATATCTGATATTGTGGGCATGGATGTTTCCATACAGAATGATTTCCTTTTTGATGTATGTAATGTTTTTCCGTGGGCTTTTGTGCAGTTTCCTAGGGCATGCGGGTATAGAAAAATTAGTCTATTTTGTCCTTTGATGGGTTCCATCCACATACCCGCAAGATTTTTTCATGAGCATGGCTACACATTTATTATAGTTTGTTTTCAGAAAGCATCCAAAATTATCTACTGATTAATTCCATCCTACAAGAAGATTAAGGAAAGAAATAAAGTCGAATTTGAGCTCCTGAATATTAATTGAGGGATTCATCCTCGATGCATTTCTCAATATTACGACTAAATAAATATACTTATTCATGACTCACTGGATATCATAATTCCATCATAGTGACCACTTTTCTAATATTGTTTCAATATTGTAAGACGAGTTATTAGACAAATATTTGGAATTGTCAACAAATCATGTAAATGACATTTCTTTTGTAGTATTGGTGTATTTTCAAATAGAGTTGTATTACTTTTAGTATCCCACTAACCCAATAAAGTGAGTGACATGCTGACAACTGATAATAAATCCACGAATATACAAGATTTATCCATTATCTGCAACACGACAAAGCAAAGAGCCAAAAACTGAAAAGTAGGTTGCAGAATGGACTTCATGGTGCAATGGATTCCAAATAACTTAATTACTAGATAAAAGGGGGGAAATCTAGGATGAACAAATTAAGCTACTTGGAAAAGTAGACATCACTACACTAATGGAAAAGAAAAGAATCATCTTGAACTTTACAGGTGTATTTAAACTGATATGCATAAACAATTGAATATGAATAAAGGTATAATAGTGCTAATTAGTACGATCTCTCATGAGAGACAAGAATGATTGAAATATGAATATATCAATATTGTTGATTGCCAAGTAAGTGAAAACAAATATGATACCATGGTAGATTGAAAATTTTGATAATAATACTTGGAGCGGTCTTCATCGATCTGTGAAATCGTTGGGTAAATAAAAGAATTTATAATGATGCAATTATGATGTATGCTAACGTTTTTTTTGGTAACAACTAATAATGTAGTAATGAAGATTGAAAAAATATATGTATATATGACTCTAAATAACTATTGATGAGAAATTAATAACAACAAGGATGGTGAATGTTGGTCAAAATGGAAAGGAAAAGACCATAATCGAACCTCTGATTATTCTCACTTAGAGGAAATGGTGTTGCAGAAAACAAGCAGTTACCGCATAAGGTGCAATAAAGGTACTTCAACTAGGAAGAATTACCGGGAAAATTGAAATAAAGATTGTATGCATAAGCATATTCTGGCTTGTGTTCAAAGGTAGGAAACACTGAGGATAGTGTTTTGCTCAAGGGGGGGAATATGTAACACCCCCAATGAAAAGTAAATAGTCAATTTACTTCTACTACGGTAATTCAACAAGCTGTATAATTTTAATATTTGAAGTTATTTTGGTTTTATTTATTTTTAAAATTGGTTATGGACACCCAGGTAATTTACTGGAAAATACACTGAGTCAAAATTTCACTTCCCAGACAGTTAGAGATAGTTACTCCCATCCCCTAGAGAAAAATAATATCAGATTGAAGAAAAAAGGGGGGAACAGGGGAGGAGAGAGGAAAATCCCTCAACAGGATTTCATTGGGGTAGGGCATGATGCTGCCAGAGAATGTATTCCTAAGCTGGTTGGCCAATGGAAACCTTATTCCTGAGCTGGTTGGCCAATGTAAACCTTATTCCTGAGATGGTTGGCCAGTGGAAACCTTAGTCAGACTTGGATTATGTAAGGAAGTCTCTGTTTAATATTGTCCGGAAGAGGAAACTGGCAGAGGGGGAGAAGTGGTGAAGGTACCATTCTTCTTGTTCGGGAGGAGTGTTCATGTTCCTGGTGGAATTCTCCTGGCAACCTAAACTAGAAATCTAAGTTTTTTACTTATATGCCACCTTGAGTATTATTATTTCTATAAATCTTGTGGAATGAGTGAAGGTTGATGCTATATAATTTCTTAGTTGAATATTGAAGCGAAAAGGAAACCATTCCTGTTTCATAATATCTATGGTCACTTATTGCTATTTTGAAATAGATAAGTACTCCTATTATTAATTTTATGCATAGATACAAATCATGATGTTATGTTCCTTTTATACTGTTTCGATTATAGCATAGTGAGTACTAGTAACTTCTGTGTTTGAGCTTGGGCTTCGTAATTGTAATATTTCATTAAAACTTCTGTTGACTAGATACATTCCTCGTGGAACCTTTACTTGTAAATATTTAACCTGGGTTATTGGGGAAATGTATAGACTATATAATTATTAGACCATTATCTTTTTTAATGGTGTAAATTTCAAGCAATAACATGCTTCAAAATTCAACCACTGCTCATATCAAGAACATACCTTCAAAAATATTATCAATATTTTTTACATTTAAGAGGAATAATATTATTTTGTTCCTGGGATAGTTACATGGGATTTTGGTTAGTCTCCTAGCCAAGCCACAATAGGGCAGCTAGGAGACAGTCCCTTCTCACTTGTGGAGAAACTGTGGGACAGTCTCCAGGATTTGACTTATTATACATACATGAAATACTTATTTCTCCTGGAAATAAGTATTTTCTCTCCTTGAGATATTCCAAAACAAAGCTTAGAATGCGGATTAAATTCTAGAAAATGTCAAAAGAAAACTATTACTATAGAAATATAAACAAATATATTTCCACTCATTAGGAGCATAAACCATTTCTTATACGACATAAATGAAACAAATACAGCCCTAAATATTTCATAACGCATAAATTGAAACCCAAAACAATGGTAGCATGCAATGTGTGATTCAACTGTAAAGAAGTGTGCCACTACACCAATAAATAGATAGGAAATTCATATTACTGGATAAACTCTGTATGCAGAGGTCTGATCAGGGACATCAGTGAAATAGAGGAAACAAACACAGAAATAAGGACCACAACTGTACTGAACATATAATTTCGAATGTTCACATTTAACAAAAGGTGAAAATGCCAGCAATCATACACTACAGATCTGTAACAAGGCCGAACTATAACTGTGGTAAATAATACCCTTATGGCCGAAGAACACAGCCAAGGTCAATTCATACAATAAATTGGTATAATATTATGTCATTATAATTGTGGAAAATGGCTCAGTTGACCAAGAAACTCTTACAACAATAAATAAAAGATACATTCAGAATTAAACTCATGATTCCACAATTGTTAAACCTTCATTCAAGTGAACTCAGTACAGAAAAATACATGGAGGTGAATCGACAGCTAACAATAAATAGACTAATAACTGGAAACCTTGGCTAGTTCCAAATATGTGCAATAATCATTAAAACCCGAGATAGATTCAAACGAGAATAACTCAGTCAGAGCAATAGGATATCGAGAGAAGCTAATGAGTAAAAAAGTCAAAATTAAAACTACAACTAAACCCTGCAAAATTCCAAATAAATTTATGGGTAGGAAATTTTCCTCTTTTACTTCAAAATAACATAATAAGATCCATTTCCTAGGGAAGGCAAGCAACCTACTTGGAATCATTGGATTGAATAGAAATGTCGGGAAGTATACTTCCCTTCGGGAGTCTACGCAACTTGCAATGCAAAAGAATACATGCCAACAATAAGCCAATCAAAGTACCCCACAATTAGTAAGCTTAACGAGGAAAACAAGATGTTTGTGATAAAGTGTTCACCTGAATACGATCTGAATGGTAACGATAGGACTTGTGGAATCATTGCAGGTAAAAAGGGGTAAACCCAAAATGAAAATTCATAATAAACAAAATATTAAATTCCCATATCTACACTGGAAGTAACACCGGGGTAAGAACCAGTGGTTTGGGGCTGGAGACTCCCTGTTGTAGACTTGTGAGGAATGAAAGTCATGCTACCTAGAGAAATACATCGAGGTTGGAGAGCTCCATCGCAGAGGGAGTTGAAGCAAATGGGGAACTTGTGCGATGACTGGGGTAGGGTTTTTTTACCCTAACCCTCAACAGACTAATGTCCATTGTTGGATCAAGACCCCAAGAATCGATGAACAAGACATAACCACTTGTGAATCGAGTGACCAACACCTGCCTGCAAGCCAACCTTCAAGATGTTTCCAACATGTTTCAGAGCTTACTATGGTGACCAATTAAGGCTAGATCCCCGTGTAATAGGTACAGGTGAGGTTACATTGTTGGTTCACTTTCACTAATCTATCTATACAACAACACATAAAATGTACGCCAAGATATCTGATAGGATATGTAATGCAAGACTACTCTGATTCGAGTTCGTCAGCAACTAGATTTACCCGTGATCTTTTACTTATGTGATGTTGTTATAATTTCATTTTAAAATAGCATAAAAGAACACATATGCATGCTTAAGAAAGATGAAACAAGGCAACCATCAGCAACATAAAAACACGAAACTTTGATAACAAATTTCACCTAGGACGGGCTACGTTTCTAGGCCCTGGTGTCAAAATGGGGTAGGCTGCTTCCAATAGTGCTAGAAGATGTGAATATGTACATGGATGATGTTCATACAAGGATGTGCCCTCAACATGAGTGGCTTGGCTCTCCACAAGACATTCCGCTACAGGAAATCTCACTCACAATGGACCTCCTATCAACATGACATAATCTCACATGAAGCAAAAACAAGATCCCGCACATGCTCATTAAGCAAGGATCTATAAATCATAATACATCTCACTGAAAAAAGAGGCACATGATCAAACTGCATATACCTCAACCCATGACGCTAACTGAAGAAGTGGATGCTCAGATACTAAATCTGGTTGTACCATTGAACTCGTGGTGTCGAGGTGCATAGAATCGTCTACCCACACTTGAGAATAACACACCGTCACTCCAATATGAAAATTGTCGAGAAATGGGGTGCTTTGCTGCTGAAAAGGACATCGCCATTGAGATCATGTCACCGAGATGTGTAAAATCGACATAAAGTTTGTTGAAAATGGACTCCGGAAAATTTCAAGCCTCAAAGAATCTTTTCGATTCCCTCAAGATTCCCTAAGATTCTATTCTGTAGGGAATCTGCAAATCTGCTACTCAGATGGCCATTCTAACTTTACCATCATGTTCCCTACTAAATTTTGGTTAAAATGACTGTAAAATTCATATCATTCTGACAAAATGAAAATTACCTCCCCGTTGAATATTTGAGGAATCAAAGAATATTCTCTGCAAAATATTCTTTGCCTTGGAAATCGTGCCAACATGGTTCCACCTATGTGGATGCGCTCATGGTTTTTCCCCTGGGTTGGGCTCAGTGTTCCACTACTCGACCTCTGAGTGCCACCATAACATAGCTCTTCAAATCTGCTCCAATCCATTTGCTTTCCCTCTTCCATCGAATGGGGAATTATAATGTTTTCATACAAAACGTGGTAGATTTTTCAAAGAAATGGTCATTCTGGCCCAATGGTTATAGGCAGAGGCGACAAGGCAGGAGGTTGGGGGTTCCAACCCCACCAACCCCCGCACTTCGCATATTGTTTTGCATTACGGTTGGAATATGTTTTAACATAACCTCATATAACTTTGTTGGGTGGTTGATTTATTTCAACATATGCATTGATTTGAGTTTGTTTTATGGGGCCGCCCATCAGGGGCTGACCCACGTGTGTCGGGTAGGTTAAATTCCTGCTAGCTCCACTCCGGTTATACTATACACCGTGGTTGTTTTGGGTGGGCGGGGTCTGCAATTCATGGCCCCGACCCAACCTGTTTGTAATGTTATATCTATATACAGTGTTGTGGCGGAGGGTGTGGCGGGGGTCATGGCCCGTAGCCCCATAATTCACATTTTTGTTGTAATATATTTATGACATAGTCTGACAGGGGTGGAAAGGGTCATGGCCCACCACCCTATTTTTTTAATAATTTTTTTTAACCAATAATGGTTATTTTTAAACTTAACGAAAATAAGGGTCACTGGGAAAATTAACGAGGCCACAATTTCACCCATTTTCGGGAGCTGGGTTTCTTGTTAGTTGATGGTGAATTTTTGGGACACTTAAACTTGACCCACTGCCCAAATTTGACCAAAACTTTGACTCGCTCAAACTTCTCCATATGGGCTCAGGGCGATGAGTACTTCAATTTGAACCTGGTTCGAGAGCAATCCGACCACTTTGAATCTTGATCATTTCTGAGCCCACTTGATCTCCTGAGGGTGTCTGGAGCCACCTGGATCAATCCTCCCCATTGAGGAGCTTTTGGTCATCCAAAAGCATGAACATAATCTGCATCTGCTTTGTACCTGATCTGCACCACACATGTCTTGAAAGGTCACCCTTCATTCTCCTTCACTTTTGTCCTTCGGAGCCATAAGCGATGAGATGACACTTGCATCCTCTACAAACCTATAGTACAATATTTTGAAAATTACATGCTTAACTAAGTGACCAATATATGACCCAAGAATTCCCCACACTTGCCATGAGTTTATAACCATACTCTGTGGTCAAGTTTACATCAAATGGAATCAATACCCCAACTATCAATACAAGGCCAAAATATCATTGTTGCTTAGCAAGTGATGGAAAACACATCATCACTTTTACATTTTAACATGCAACACATGATTTAAAAAATAAGGCCATACATGCTACCAAACTAGAAAAACCATATCTCACTTATCAAAGTGAATGGGTCATCTCTTTGTGGCACATTTTCTTGTCGAACAATTGTTTCAACTGGTTCATGTATGGACACTTTGCTCTTGAGACGCTACTGTGGTTGGAACCTCCAACACGTGGCTCTTTGATGACCACTTTTGTCGCAATGACTGCAATGAGTCTTCTTCCTCTAAACCTGCTTTACCTTCTTCTTTTCCTGCGTTGGAGAAGGCCTTTCACACCTCATCCTCTTTTGTGCTGCCATTCTTTTCCAACACTCAACAAATACATGGTTATGTAATCCATTAAAAATACATGTTTTCCGACGCCATGATCTATGTTCATTTCTAGCGACATGCTTGTAATAGAAATGAATATTAGAATACCAAGACTTTTTATACATTTCTTGGTTGTCTCTGGTGCGATCATGGTGACAAGATATTTCCTCAACTCTTTCACTACCATGTGCGCTGCCATAGGATGATGGTGAAGTGTTCCCATCATTCTCTTTCCCCAAGGGTTTCAACCATGCATTGAAAGTTTCTAACACCTTCGAGCATTGTCCTTCAATGTATCCCAGACTTGTTAATCGAGGTCTTTGCATGACCTCCAATGGTTGAATCATGCCTTGGCCATTAACACCAGGTCCTCCTCCTTTATATCCCATATTGGTGAGGAGTCTCATGCCAGTTCCTATAATGGGTATCTCCACATTTCCCACAGAAATGATAACATGTGAAGATGAAACTGAAGAAACATCAACATTTTTTACCTCAAATGTTGATTCAGAAACAGGTGATGATGACTTCTTCAAGCCTTTGTTGCGCTTCAATTCCTCCAAAGCCTCTTCCTCAACTCGCAACTTAAGCTTCAATCTTTGCTTCTCTGCTTTCTCTTCTTAGAGAAGCCTCCTTAATTCGGCATCCTTTGCCTGAAGGCTCTGGTCTTTGCGCTTTAGTTCTTCCAAGGCCACCTCTGCGGCTTGCAACTGAAGCTGCACTCTCTTCTTATCCTCTTTCTCCTCTCGTAGAAGCACTTTCAATTCAACATTACCTGCTTGAAGGCTATGGTTGATCTCCTCATTCAAATGATGAGAATATGGTAAGGGCGATGAATATTCACTCCAAGATGTGGATGAAGCATTGCTTTCTACTTCTTCTTTCTCCCGTCTTTCATAAGCTTCATACATCATGTCCACCATTTTGGAAATCTTGAACATGGCCTCGTACATGTCTTTTCCATCCTCCATTGATGCATGTTCAATCATTGTTCACACTCGCAATTCGCATCAATGAGAATACCGCTCTAATACCACTTGATTCGGGTTCGTCAGCTACCGGATTTACCCATGATATTTTACTTCTATGATGTTGTTAGAATTTCAATTTAAAATAGCATAAAATAACACATATGCATACTTAAGCAAGAGGAAACAAGGCAACCATCAGCAACATAAAAACACGAAACATTGATAACAAAGTTCACCCAGTGTGGCCTACGTCTCCGGGCCCTGGTGTCAAAATGGGGTAGGTCGCTTCATATAGTGCTGGAAGATGTGAATATTTACATGGATGATTTTCATGCAAGGATGTGACCTCAACATGAGTGGCTTGTCTCTCCACGAGACGTTCCACTACAGGAACTCTCACTCACAATGGACCTCCTATCAGCATGACATAATCTCACATGAAGCAAAAACAAGATCCCACACATGCTCATTAAGCAAGGATCTATAAATCATAATACATCTCACAACAAAAAGAGGCACATGATCAAACTGCATATACCTCAACCCTTGGAGCTGGCTGAAGAAGTGGATGCTCAGCTACTGAATCTTGTTGTACTGTCGAGGTGTATAGAATTGACTTCCCACACTTGAGAATGGAACACACGTCTCCAGTAAATGGCCAAGAAATGGGGAGTTATGTTGTTAAAATGGGCATTGCCATTGAGCTCCTGTCCCCGAGAGGTGTAAAATCGACATAAAGTTTGTCGAAAATGGACTTCGACATGTTTTGGGCCTCAAGGAATCTTTTTTATTCCCTCAAGATTCCCTGAGGTTATGTTCTACAGGGAATCTGAAAATCTTCTTCTCAGATGGCCATTTTGACTTTACCATTGTGTAGCCAACAAAATTCTGGTTAAAATGACTGTAAACTTCATATCATTCTAACAAAATGAAAATTACATTCCCATGGAATCTTTGAGGAATCAAAGAATATTCTCTGCAAAAGATTCTTTGTCTTGGAAAGCATGCCAACATGGTTCTGCCCCTAGGTTGGGCTCAACGTTCCGCTACTCGACCTCTGAGTTCCACCATAACATAGCTCTTCAAATCTGCTCCAAGTCCATTTGCTTGGCCTCTTCCATTGAATGGGGGAATTATAATGTTTTTATGCAAAACATGGTGGAGTTTTCAAAGAAATGGCCATTCTGGCCCAACGATTACAAGGGGAGGCAACAAGGTAGGAGGTCAGGGGTTCCAACCTTATCGATCCCCGCACTTGGCATATTGTTTTACATTACGGTTGGAATATGTTTAAACATAACCGCATATAAATTTGTTAGGTGGTTGATTTATTTCAACATATGCATTGATTTGAGTTTGTTTTATGGGGCCGCTCGTTAGGGGCCGAACCACGTGGGCCGGGCATGTTCAATTCCCACCAGCTCACTCTGGTTATGCTATACACCGTGGTTGTTTTGGGTGGGCGAGGACCGCAACTCACGGGCCCGACCCAACCTGTTTGCAATGTTATATGTATATATAGTGCTGTGGCGGAGGGTGCAACGGGGGTCATGGCTCGCCGCCCCATAATTCACATTTTGTTGTAATATAATTAAGACATAGTTCGACGGGGGTGGCGGGGATCATGGCCCGCCACCCTATTTTTTTAATAATTTTATTTTTAACCAATAATTGTTATTTTTAAACTTAACGAAAATAAGGGTCACTGGGAAAATTAACAAGGCCACAATTTCACTCGTTTTCGGGAGCTGGGTTTCCTACCGGTTGACGGTGAATTTGTGGGACACTTAAACTTGGCCCACTGCCCAACTTTGACCAAAAATTTGAATCACTCTAACTTCTCCATACGGACTCGGATTGGAGATCCGTTCACACCGTTGGAATCAGGACGACGAGTACTTCAATCTGAACCTAGTTCGAGAGCAATTTGACGACTTTGAATTTTGACCATTTCTGAGCCCTCTTGATCTCCTGAGGGTGTCTGGAGCCACCTGGATCATGTTCATTAATATTATCGTAAACCCAATAAAGTATAAATATACTTCAAATTATCTTGATTGCAATGTAAGACTATTAAATTATCTTGGATGATGTGTAAAGTATAGTCATTACCTTGGCCGTAATGTGTAATATGCCTATGTTTAAAAAGTTTTTTTTAGGTTATTAAGGTGTGTGACACCCTCCGTCTCTCCTCCTCTCTCTCAAGTCCCCTATCTCGTCCTTCCTCTCTCTCCATCTCGCTCCTACCTCCCCCTCTCTTCCCCCCATCTCTCTCTCCTCCAATCCTCTCTCATTGTCTCCCTCCCTCCCTCCTTTTATCTCTCCCCCTTCCATCTTTATGTCTCCCTCTCCCTCTCTTACACTTCTCTACTTCTCTCTCTCCTCTCCCTCTCTCTCTCTTCATTCCTTCTCCCCACTCTCCTTTAGTTTATCTCCATCTCTCCCTTGTGACTTCCCCTATCTCTCCACCTCTATCACTCTATGTCTTTGTTCTTCCTTCCCATATATATATATATATATAGATATATAGATATATAATTAATGATATATTAATATATATTATAATATTAAATTATATAATTAATATATATATCATGATATATTAATATATATTAATGCTATAACAAATTTAATATTGTATTACTCTAAATTTATTATATTTAATAATATTAATATTATAATATATTAATATGAATATTAGAATTAATGATAATATTAATATTAATCATTTAATATTAAGTTTTAGGATTAATAATGTTTTTTTGAGGGTTAGTAAATATAAAGAGGATTGTGGAGTAAATATAAAAAAATGTTTTATTTATTTACCATATCTCTGGCTTATTTATATTTTATTTATTTATCATAGTATTTGGCCATAAGCTTGGTATATAATTAGATGTTGATTTATAATGGTATTTGATATATTTTTATTTATTTACCATACATTTTTATACCTCTTTTATATTTATTTATTTGTCATACCTCTTTTATAAATATGGCATTCGGCCCATGATATTTAGCACATTGTATTAAGATGGTATTTTCCCCATAGCTTTCACCTAACCATGGTATTAAAAAAAGTATTTTTCCCATAGCCTTCACCTAACCATGATATTAAAATGATATTTTTCTCATAAATTTCACCTAAATAAAACATATTGTTTTATTTTTTGAGTTTTGGTAATTATAAAGAGATTTATGAAATACACATAAAAGATGTTTTATTTATTTATCATACTTTTAGTTTATTTATATTTATATTTATTTACCATATATCTGATTTATTTATATTTTTATTTATTTCTCATATTTTTTTGAATGTTTATAATTTTTTTATATTTTAAATTTATATGGCGTTTATACATAATAATAATAATAAGAAGAAGAAGATTGATTTTAATAAAACCGACATTAATTTAAAAATATTAAATATTTAAGTGTATATGTTTTTAAAGTGAGAACTACACTCATACTAGTATGAGTTGAGGGCCTCTCGGGGCAATGAAATAAATAAATTATGTTTTCGTATAATTTAATTTAAAAACTTATTTTTAATTATGAGTTTTAAAATTTTAAAATTTGTTTATAAATCAAATCCACAAAGACACTGAGATTTAAAAAAGCAAACACCGCCTAGCCCTTGCGAAACAGCCTTACGAATCCATTCTCGAGCAACGCCTTTAAGATGGAATTTGTATCTTTTGTGGGAAGGTTAAGCTTTTGTTCTGTTTTCTTCTACGGCAACACCCCTTAAGACAAAAGCATTCATTTCACGCGCCCGCCCGCAAAGCCAGATTATTCGCGCTGTGCTGCAGCTTTATTTGTTGGTGCTGCGGCCCCTCAATGCCGAAGCCTGCCATAACCAACCAGTAGAATCTTACAAATACCATTTAAATCGAATATGGTCCGTCTGTTTCACTTGATAATGGAGTTTTCTTCGAAGAATTCAATCCATTCAATACCCTCCGGTTCCATCAAAGGCGACTGCTGATCAGTTTTACTAAGTGCTCAAGAGGTAAATTGTCTTTCTCAAAAGCTTGACACTGGTGATCTGACTGAATTGCTTGGTTACCATTCATCTTCAGAATGTCTTTAAATTATGGCAATATGTCGATTTCATGAAGAGATTGAACGATCCATTTTCCATTTTCCATTTTCGATTTCATCTTCGTCTACATTATTTAGTTCATATTCTTCAATTTTGTCATTCTGCACCGTCAAATTTGTCAAAATCTGTACTAGATTAGGGAATTTGCTCTGTAAAGAAGTTAAATTCGAGTTGATGTTGAACATCCATCGCTAGAAGTTTTCTTGAAGTGGAATATAGCTTTAGCTTAACGCTTGAATCTTCTATCTTCTCAGCTTTGTTACGAAAACCTTTACCCCCAGGATTTGCGATCGAATTGGACAGAAGAGGATAAAAGATCCTATATGAGTTAAAGCGTTTGGCTGAGAGGTCAGGTGTTGCATTGGTAAAAGATTTGCATTTTCGTGCAGATTTGGCCTTGAATTTCATTTTATAGAAGAGAAGCAATCTTTTCACAGTATTTTAATGCAAATTTACTGAAGACAGTCCAGATCTATAAATTGTTTGCCAAATCTTACAGAAAATTACCGTTGAAATTGTAACAGAACCGTCTAAGTACCTGTCCAGGAATTTGATTCAAGATCCACAGAGTCCGGCAAGAGGGACTACAGAATGGCAGCTTCAAAATTCCCTTCGACGTCAGGTTCAACTCCAATCCTTCCCATATCTCAACCTCTACTCTCCAGCCCTGCGGCCCGAGTTTTCTTGTCCAAAGTCTCAGAAGGGGTTAAAAATGCAATGTACCGTCGTCGGCCATGGCTGGAACTCGTGGATCACAACGCCTTCTCCAAGCCTGAGTCCCTCGCTGAGGCAACATCCAGAATTCGGAGAAACTGGACCTATTTCCGCATTAATTATGTGATTATGCTCTGTTCCGTGGTAGCCTTCAGCCTGCTTTCGCATCTTGTTTCACTCTTCTTCCTCCTGGTCTTGTTGGGCGGCTGGTCTTTTCTCTACTTTTTCCGCACAGAGCCTCTGGTGTTGTATGGCAGGAGGTTCAGCGAGAGAGAAATTCTGGGGATTCTGTCAGTTCTCAGTATAGTGATTGTGTTTTTGACGGATGTTGGGTCCGTCCTTATTTCTTCCCTCATGTTTGGTATGGCGATTATCTGTGTGCACGGTGCATTCAGGGCGCCTGAGGATCTCTTCTTGGAGGAGCAGCCTGCAACAGCTGGTTTCATGTCTTTCACTGCTAATGCCCCTGTTCAGCCAGCCGTTGCCACCTATGTCTAACTGGAAGATCGGAGCATTTATTTTCATTTTGTAGTTGGAACTTCATACCATATGTATCAATTCATGCACTCAGAAATCCAATCCTCAGAAAAAATAAAATGTTTGATTCCTTTAGATCCCTGTACATTTTTGTTCGCCTCTGCCTCTAATATTTTTTTGTAGTTCCAAATTTATTTGGCTGCACAAACATTAACATGGCTGGCATGTCGAAAATAAATTCAAAGCTGCTTCAGTTTTGTGGCAAATCTTGTAACTCTTCAAAACTTCAGATCATATCAAAATAAGGATAAGTAGCAGCATTGACATTTTACATGATGGGATACAGCAGCTGATTGACTAAGTCCTCTGTTTCTGGGTTCTGTGTGGAGAATAATGTTGAATCAGATTCATTCTGTAGATTATCTTTCAATCCTTGCCTAACACTTTCTGCCATGCTTACCAAATGGGCAATGGCTAGCCCTGTCAAAGAAATCTTGAATTGTGACCCAGAACCAGATTTTATTTTATTTTATTTTTGGAGGTAATGGTTGCCAGCTACAAGTACAGCATTGCTGTTTTCATATATACTCCATTCAGCATGAAATTCCTGCAGATCCATAGCAAATTCTCGCCATAAAACCATTTTCAATCTGAAAAACCTACAGTCCAATATAATGAAATTTCAGCTGTTTTCATTCATCAGAAGGCTTTTTCATATATTGATAGTGCTTCTCATGCTTTTTTTTTAGTATTATACTGAGCGAGGTCATCAGACATTTAGTAAAGCAATATTATGGCGAAGCTTTGGCTTCTAGATTGGCAAAATCTAGACTCTAATTTATTGGATGGCTAAGTTGATTTGTTGATTTGAAGATTAATATTTTCCCTTCTACATTCCTAATTGCATAGCAGGATTTATTCAGTGGATACCTTTCTTCTTCTGAGCAGGATTTTTATAGTGGATACCTTCTTTAAACAGCAGAGCTCTGTTCTATATGTTTTAAATTTGATGTAGAGCATGTTTTCAGAATTGTGAACACTCGTGATTGGTGATTGTTTTGAACATGGGGATTTTGAGTTCGATTTCAGCTTGCTTTGACATATTTCCTTGTATTCATTCAGGTTTTTTATATTATTTTAAAATCCGAAATCTACCTAAAACTCATTATATATATTGAATATCATATTTTATGAACAAAGATTAAGGAATCACCCATATTCACGAGTGTCAATACCAAGCATCACTTTGTCAATAATGGGTTCACTGTCACTACTTAGTCAATAATTGATTAGTTGTTCTCATTATATGTATTGAATATCATATTTTCTGAACAAAGATTAAGGAATCACCCATATGCACTAGGGTCAATACCAAGCATCACTTTGTCAATAACGGGTTCACTGTCACCCATATGCACGAAGCTTCATACTTACCATCACACAGTGAATAATGGGTTATTGTTTTCATTATATGTATTGAATATTCTATTTTATTTTTATTCAATGAACAGAATAAAGAGACAATAAAATAATGATGGGCTTAAAAGATGAAAAAGGTAGTAAATCAATAATTAGATTACTGGTAGTTAATATTTACCATCAACCATCATGATAGATAAATTATTAATTACGAGATTTTTTTCTTCATCTAATGAATAAAGTTATGGCTTTGGCCCATTGTTTATTAAAAGTAACACTTCCAATGTTTGATATATTCTATCTTCAAATTTATTTAACATATGAATTGAGATTCGTGGTTTCTCATGAGGAACTTATCCTTGTGATGAATGAAGTTACGGCTTTGGGACATTGTTAATGAAAATTGAGACTTTAAATGTTTGATATATCGTATCTTCAAAGTTTAGTTAACATATGATATATTCCATCTTCAACTTTTAGTTAATATGAGGAATTTATTGTATGAGAGCTTCATGAAAGTGAGAATATTCTTTTTTCATGGGGAATTTATTATATGAAAATTTCATAAAAAGCGAAAATATTTTTTTAGTTATTGATGTGTTATTATTTTAGATACTAAAAAGTGGTTATATTAATAATATATAGATTTTTATTTTTTATTTTTTTATATTTATGTTTTTGGAAGAATTTTTCATTATAATTGAAATGAAATAAAAGATTTCATATTTGTATTTCATCATTTTGGGACCTTGAAAAATGGAGGGACACATAGGTTAATCTATAGAACATAACTATGGTGTTTAAATTGGATATTTGTCACAATAAAAGCCACTAAAAGACCTCTATTCATGTAGCTAGAGGTTTATGCTTCCTGTTTTCATTCCTAGTAACCAGTTTGTGGGGTTTTTTCCTAAGGTTTTTACACCTAATCGAACACAAGGGGGATAATATCATGACTACACATCGGAACGAGGAAGGGTTCATTTGGTGTCAGTTTTTCCCATTTAGCTAACCCTGCATGGACATGAAGGTTCAACTGTGCAATCACTAGTGGAACTTGGGGATCTGCTTATGTTGTTGTTGTGGAAATTAATTTTAAAGGGGAAGGCTTGTATATGAGAAGCTTCTATGTTTGCTCTCTTTAAGCGCGTTATTGTCTTTTCTCTGTTTTCGACATTTGGCTTGTCTATTTCGTTGGTGGGCCCTTTCTTTCTACTTGGGAACAAGTGTTCTCTGTCACTTTTCTTTATCTCCATTGGTTTCATTCGGCTTCTTGGATGGTCTGAGCTTTTGGAGCTGCAGGGTTTGAAGGTCGTGCCATGGAGATTCACTCTACCCTCGATTCTCCCTGGTTTTTCCGGTGACCGGAGATTGGTGGGAGGATCGTTTATTTTTGAATTTCTCCAATCGCGGGATCGTTTAATTAACGTTGTTGATTGCCTACCTTTATTACCTTCCTATATTCCTCATAAAGGTGGTGCGCCAGTAAGTTAGCGATGATAGGGGTGGGTGGGGGGTGTTTTCTTACACCACTCACATTTATTTCTGCGACTCTCGCAAGCGGTGGGTGGCGCTGAGCTACTTGGGAAAGGGATGCGTCTGCATTACTATCTGGTGCTAGATGGCCTACTCCATAATTATCAGCGGCTCGGATTTATTGTTCACATCAGGATTGGAAATGGTGGGGATTGAAACATTATTAGCTGAGATGGACTCCAAGGAATTCAATGAGGCATTTGTGCTTGGATTGAAGGTGGAAGGTGGAGGTTCAACGGGTAATTGTGTTGATCCTACACAAAGTTAGTCGCAGTGCCACGACTCTACCTTCCCGATATTTGATGAAGTGCACCTGATACAAGGGAATTGTACCATTACCAATACTGGCCTTCAGACTAGACCATTGGGTAACACTTGCTGGTAGAAGCACGTGGCTCTTCAAACCGAGTGAGTGACTATAGGCCCCACTTTATATTTCCAACCAAGTTCTTGTTTCAGTGACTACTTCAGGTTCCAATATGAGTTTTCCTTCCTCATCAAGTTCTAGAAATATTGTTTGAACTGGAAGTTTTTCACGTATAACCTTGTTTAAGCATGAAACATGGAAAACTGGATGTACTCGTGAAGAAGCAGGAAGCTCCAATTTGTATGCCATAGTACCAATATTTTGCAACACCTTGTAAGGACCATAGTAATTTGGCGATAATTTATTATCCTTCCTAGCTTTCTTGAGGGACATTTATTTCTATGGTTGTAGTCGTAAAAATACCAAGTCTCCTACATCAAAACTTCTCTCGCTGCGATGTTGATTTGCCTGTTGTTTCATTCGATTTTGTGCCACATTCAGGTTATCCTTTAAGAGTTGGGGAACTTCTTGTTGATGCTCGATGTGATCTTCCACTGCTTGAACCTTCGAATTTTCTCTTAAACATGATGTGATGGACGGTGGATGATATCCATAAAGTGCCATAAATGGGGTCATTTTTGCTGCAATATGGAAGGAAGTGTTATACCACCATTCAACGAGAGGTAACCACTTGACACATTGTGCTTGCTTATCAGATACAAAACAACGAAGATATCCTTGCAAACATTTATTCACTCTCTGTTTGACCATCAGATTGAGGATGATAAGATGAGTTATGAGCTAGTTGAGTACCCAAATAAGAAAATAATTCCGTCCAAAAATTTCCTGTAAAAATGGGATCTCTATCACTTACAATAATCTTCGGGTTTCCATGTAGATTTTGAATTGTTTCCATAAATGCAGTAACAACTGTACTTGCTTTAAATGGATGAGATAATGCACAAAAGTGTGCATACTTGGTAAGTCTATCATCTACCACCATGATGACACTCCTTCCTTCGGACTTAGGTAAACCTGTGATAAAATCCATTGAAATATCCTCCCAACATTGACTTGGAATGGTTAAAGGTTGTAGAAAACCCAAGCTCTTAATTGTTTCAACTTTATTTTGCTGGCAAACAAAAATTCCGCCACAAAATTTTGAATATCAGATTTAAGGCCATCCCAAAAAAAATATTTCTTCACCCTATGGTAAGTTTTTACAAATCCCAAGTGTCCTCCTAAAGGAGAAGTGTGCAATTCAAAAATAATCTTTTGTTTTAGTTGGGAATTATTGCAAATATATAAGCGATCTTTGTACCATAAGGAATCATTTTTCCAACTAAACGTATCAGATGTACTAGGATCTTGTTGCAACTTTTGAATGAGTGTCCATGCTTCTTCCTCCTTCCATTCATCCATTGCTTCGGTTATCCAATCTGGTTGGATAATAGAAATGGAAAAAAGCAATGCTTCCACCTCTTCATCCTTTCTTGAGAGTGCATCTGCAACAACATTTAGCTTCCCTTTTTTGTAGATGATTTCAAAGTCATAACCCAACATCTTTGTGACCCATTTTTGTTGCTCTTTTGAAGATAGTCTTTGTTCCAAAAAGTGTTTAAGACTATCATGATCAGTTTTTACCTTGAAGTGTCTTCCCATTAGGTAAGTTCGCCATTTCTTTAGTGCATGTAGTATTGCTAACATTTCCTTCTCATAAATAGGTTTCTGTAAATACTTTCCTTTGATTGGACGACTTTCAAAAGCAATGGGTTTTCCTTCTTGCATTAAAACAACACCAATTCCATTTCCTGAGGCATCACATTCCACAATAAAGGTTTTTGTGAAGTTTGGCGTAGCTAATACTGGTGCTAGGCACATTGCATCTTCAAGATGTTCAAAGGCCCTAGTTGCTTCAGGAGTCCATGAAAATGCATCTTTCTTCAATAATGTTGTTAGAAGTGCTGCTATTCTCCCATAATTATTAACAAACTTGTGATAATACCCTGTTAACCCGAGAAATCTGCGCAACTATTTTATGGTTGTGGGGACTTTCTATTCCTTAATGGCTTTAATTTTTTTAGGGTCTACCTTAACACCCTCATGAGATACAATATGACCCAAATATTTCACCTCTTGTACTCCAAAGAAACATTTGGATGTTTTTGCATATAATTGTTTCTCCTCCAATAATTTGAGCAGCCTGTCAACATGTTGAACATGATCCTTCCAAGACCTGTTGTAGATTAGTATATCATCCAAAAATACTAGCACAAATTTTCTAAGGAAGGGTTTGAAAATGGAATTCATCAACCCTTGAAATGTACAAGGTGCATTGGTAAGGCCAAAAGGCATGACCAAAAATTCATAATGACCCTAATGAGTTCGAAATGTTGTTTTCGGAATATCTTCAGTCTTCATTCTAATTTGATGATATTGTGAACGAGGATCCAACTTGGTAAAATAAATTGCTTCATGTAATTCATCAATCACAGGAATGGGAAATTTATCTTTAATAGTGAGCTTATTGAGCTCCTTATAATCCGGACACATGCACCATGATCCATCCTTCTTGTGCACCAATACTACTGGAGCAGAGAAAGAACTTTGACTAGGTTAAATTATACCAACCTCTAACATTTTTGCAATCATACGTTCAATTTTGCTCTTTTGGACATAAGGATATCTGTAAGGCCTAATGTTTTTAGGAACACTTCCTGGAATAAAATGAATAGCATGATCATGATCACGAATAGGTGGGAGTCCTTTGGGAGTTTCAAACACCTTGGAATGATTGTCCAAGACTTTTTAGAGATCTGGAGAAATATATGATTTTGATGTTGGAACTTTTAGTGAGCGTAATTGGGAAATTACGCCTCATTGTTATTTATTCAGAAGCTTTGTCATGACATTAGAGCTTATTAAAGCTACCGTCCCCAAATATTGTAACCCTTTGTACTCCTAGTACAACCTTCCGGCCACCTCCCATTGGGATGGAAAGCATTGGAATATTCAATACATATTCCCCCATGGCTAGCTTGATATTATGGCATTTTCCAGAGAAATTTATAGTTCCTCCATTTGCAACCATCACTTGACATTCTGGTGCTGGGTATAGGAAACAATTTAATTCCTTGGCTACCTTCCACTGAATAAAATTATGGGTACTACCCAAATCAATTAACACTATTAACTTTTTCTTCTTGATATGTCCTTCTATCTTGAGAGTTTGAGGAGTGGTAATTCCTACAAATGCATTACATGATATGGTCAGACTCATTTCTTCTTCTTCTAGGGTTGGTTCCTGGTGTATATCCTCTTCTTATGAAGTTTCTTGTTCATTTTCTTCCTCCTCTTCACAATCTATGTAAAATAATTTCTTCTCAGCACACTTATGACCTTTAGTGTATTTTCTATTACAACTAAAGCAAATCCCTTTTGCTCTCTTTTCTTCCAATTGTTGTGGTGTCAACCTTGTAGGTTGTGGATGTCTAGGAGTAGCAACACTTCCATCTTTATATATGTGAGTGGTAGGCTTCCTTGTTGCCATAATTTTGCATTCAATTTTTCTTGCCAACCTAAATACCTTCTCCAATGAATTAGGTTCCCAAACGAGAACTTCATGTTGGATGTTATCCTTTAAAGTCCCTATGAAGACATCAATCCTGTGTTCCTCTGGAATATCAGTTACCCTTACCACTAAACCCCTTTGTTTGAGATTTATCAATTGGCTAAAGAAAGTGTTGCTCTTTGTATCCTCATAATGTGATACCATTTCCTCCGTAAAAATTGACCAAGTGATAATTTTTTTATGATAGCAAAGCTATCGATACCATACAAATGTATTTTGTTCTAAATGTAAAGTTGCAATGCGTACCTTTTATGTGTTTTTCACATTATTGAGATCAAAATATTGCTCCATCTGTAGTATCCATGTTACGGGATCCTTGCCATCAAAATTCCTCATATCCATCTTAGGAATATGGTGGTTCTTCAATCCAACATTAGAGTTTATGAACTCACGATTAACATTTATTTTGTTCTCATCATGAGTTTCCTCTACTATCTTTTTGCCATTAGGAATAATTTCTTGTATCAACTTTGACAAACCTTCCATGTCTTCCTTCAAACCTTCCATTTTTTCTTCCATACCATTATTCAAACCATCCATTTTTTCTTCCATACCATTATTCAAACCATCCATCGTAGCTTCCATGCCTTTCTTCAAACCATCCATCTTAGCTTCCACGATTTTCTTCAAAACATCCATTTCATTTTTTGTTGCTTTTTGCGAGAGAGAAATTTGGTGCACTTGCTCTTGTAATTTTGATATGTCATGTTGCATTTCTTCATCTTCATGAGCCATAGTAGAGCCTTCTGAAGGCTTAATGGGTGTTGAATTATTTTCAGGAGGCATTTTAGAACCTAATACTGATATCTATTCTACAATATGCCCTTGGAATCAATTCAAATTGATTCTTCAAACAAGACTTATGCAATTCGGAAAAAAAAAATACACACCTTTTTCTTGCTTTTGAGGAGCTTGGTATTGAAATTGAATTATCTCTGTGATTTCGAATCTTCAATATCTGAAATTTGGCCCTGTAGTAGCACTCTGAATCTTCTTTCGAATGCCACAGGTATGACCTGATTTGGATTCTTCAAGGCAAAGTTATGCCCAATCTCCTAGAATGTCCTAATTATGGACTGGTTCAATAGAGAAAACTTGTACGACATGCCACATGTCACTGTTTCCTCCTTCGGCTTTGAAATTAATACACAGGAAACTATAGTCTATGTAATTGCAGTCACTTTTTACAAAATTCCAATCCGACGCTCAAAGAGAGAGAGTTATGACAATTTTCCCACGGTCACCTCTTTTAGATGAAATTTGGGAGCCTGAATAAGCCCTAACTTCCAGAGATCATATCTCCAAAATTATTGGGCACCAATATATGAAATTTGTATAGGAAGTTCCATAGGATTTCAGATTCGCTCTATAAAAATTTCAGCTTCTGCACCTTCTTAGAAAAAAATTTATAGTGCAAATTCCATGATGGCCTGTTTTAGGTGAAATTTGGGAGCCTAACAAAAGCCTAACTTCCACAGATCATATCTCGAAAATAGTGCGAACCAAGAACTGAAATTTTTACAAGATGTTCCTCAGGATTTCGGGTTTGCTCTATAACATTTTTAGCTTCTGAAACTTCGTAGAAAAAAATTTATAGCGAAAATTCCATGATGACCTGTTTGGAGCAGCGAAACCCTAGAATCCAAAGCTCTGATACCAAATATTATGAAACTGGCTCCAAAAATAGAAGAAAAGAGAGATCAATGCCTCATAAATAAGCCACTTCAAGGGGGCAACCTCCAATACATTACATAAATGAACAATTCTTGGATGATACAAATGAAAAAACCTCCCTTCTATATATAGGAGTCCATGGGGTCACAATGTAATCCTAGCCGACCTAACAATAATAATGTAAGGGCACGATAATAACAATATGGGGGTTACAGGGGTACAACAATAACAATAAGGGGGTTACATTATCAACAATAAGGGACTATACTAGTAATAGGGACCTAACACAGGTGCTCTTGGGTGATTGGCCGATGTTTCTTGGCAATACATCGTTGGTATGTGGGCTTCAAACCAACTAAAGACACCCCCAAAAAACATTTGGTATGGGTTAAGTTACCAAGATTTCCATTAGGATTCTGGTCGATACAAGTCCTTTCTACCATTGGTAATATTATTGGAACTTGTTGTTACGTGGATCCTAAATGCTTAGGAGTCTTTGATAAAAGGGTGGCATGGCTTCTTGTGGAGGTCTCTTTCTTGGGAGGCTTACCTGCCTTGATAGACCTGGAGTGGGATGGACTGGTACACCGCCAACTAATTGATTAATGGCAGACTCCTTTTAGATGCCACTTATGCCATGGGACGGGCCACCTTATGTGACAATTCCAGTGATGGAGGCCGAAGGTAGCTGCAAAACAGGGCCCGAGCATTGGTCATGACATGCTTAAGGATGGCGTTTGGACCTCATCCCAGCACTGCAATCAGGATTTTCACTAGAATTCGGCTCCTCTGCTTGGTAAGTCATTCCCTACTTCCCCCTTTACTCCTATTGAATTTTCTCAGTTGTCTGGGGGGGCTTTGGAGTTGGGCTTTGTGCCAGGGTCGGGTACTGAGTGTCTGTCTATGTCATTGCCGGTTGGGGGGGGATCCCAGTCCCTGTTGGCGGAATCCGACGAGATGTTTGTGGGATTCCAAAGGACACCTTTTCTCCTTCCTGACATCCCACAGGCTGTTTATCCTCGACGAAATCACCTTGACCCTCCACTGTCCTCTGTGTCTAACCATGTGGGAGATCATTCAGACCCCTGTTTTTCTCCCCCTCCCGACATGTCATCTTCTCCGCCAGGACTATCCGCGCCACTTTCCCCCATGAAATCCATCGACAATGATTTGGAGTTCTTGTTACACATTCTGGAAGCTAAGATGGCTCCTTTGATGGTGTATATTGGCCAACCATCTTCGCCTACAATTATCATCAACCCCTCTTCAAAATCTAATGTGACCATCCAGAAGGGGAAGGGTCGACCCAGATTAAAAAAAAGGTCCATTATGGAGTCGATATCGGAGCCGGATTTACAGTTGGGTAATTTCAGGGATGTTCCTATGTCCCTCGCGTTAGATAGGGTTCTTAGAGTGCTAGCACCCTCCTCAGAGGTTCCGTAATGATGATCTGCTCTCTGAACATTTGGGGTTTGTGGGGAGGGGAAAATTTTTCTCGCTGAAGGATTTTTTTGTACATTTGAAAGCTAGTTTGATATTCATTCAAGAGACTATGGAAGATGCTGATCGTACTATTATTTTCTTTCGCGCCATGTCTCCAACATGGCACATGGTGGATAAAGATGATGTTGGAAGATCGGGTGGTTTGGCGGTATTATGGGTCCTCGTTGGGCTGCATTACAAGCATTTAGGTCCTTTAGGGGCATTATCATGACTGGTTCACTTAGAGGCTATAATCACAGAATCCGCGTGGTTAACATTTGTGCGCCTTACCTGGACAAAGCAAATTTTTGGAGGCAAATGGAGAATTGTGGGATTTTAACACTGGAACAATCTATAATTGTTGGTGATTTCAACTATACACTAGATGAGGGTGAGATATTGGGTACTAGGGGAAGAAGTGACCCTATGTCCAAACACTTAAGGGACCTAGCAAGAACATCATATCTTGTAGATATTAATATGGAGAAAAATTGTCCAACCTGGTACAATGGGCAAAAAGGGACATAATTCATATGGAAGCGTATTGACATATGCATGGTGCAGACAGATCTTTTATCTTAGATGGGGGTGGTGTCATCCTGGGTTGGGGGCTTAATAATTTCAGACCATCGCTCGATAGTTATGGAGTGGAATTTTGAAAGGAACATCTTTGGTTACCCCTTCAAATTCAATAGGGCGTGGTTGGCGGAAAAGGATTTTGAGGCACTAGTCAGAGGGCATATGAGAAACAATAGGAGAGAATATGGGAGTACAACCATGGAACATTTATCACACACCCTCCGAGAGTTGAAAGGGAAGGTTTGGGTTTGGGAGAAGAACAAGAAGAGAAATTTGATAATGGAGCTAAAATAAATATATGAGGAAATGGCACAGATTCAAAGAGTTTTGGATGGGGGAGTATAGATCCTAGAAAAATGAAATAGGCTTAAACATTTCGAAATAGAGAAAAGTAGTATCCTTTTAATACAGGAACAAACCTCGAGATTAAAAAGCCGTGCTATCTGGCTTAATGAAGACGAAAAAAATATGAAAATTTTTCATTCTTTCGCCACAGGAAGGAAGAATTCTAACACTATCTGGCAGGTGAACATAAAGGGCCAGTCCTTCCATTCCACGGAACAAATATAGAAAGAAGTGGTAAAATACTTTAATGGGCTATACTCAGTGAGAGAGGCATCGGGGGTCGAAGATATTTCTGGGCTTTGGAGGAAGTCCCGGAAATGTTCACGGAGGAAGATATCATATGTATGAATAGGACTGTAAATATTTCTGTGATGGAGAAAGTGTTAAAGTATTTTACCCTTGACAAAAGCCTAGGGCCAGATGGCTAGACCCGGAATTTTATTTTCATTTTTCTGAGATTTTTTTTATAGGACATTTTGGATATGGTGGAAGAAGCCCACCTACATGGTAAGGTATACGGTGCTGTAAAATCAACTTTTTGGCACTCATTCCCAAGAAGAAAGGATCATTGTCTTTTGAGTATTACAAACATAAATCACTGTGTAACACATTATACAAGATTATTTCTAAGACCATTTCCGAAATAATTAAGGTTGTATTATCAAGGCACATATCACCAGAACAATCAGGATTCCTACAAAATCGCAGCATCCATGATGAAGTGGTTTGCCGATGAAGTGGTTGTCCAAAGGTGGATGACTCATATTGGTGTATTACAACAACTTATGGTGTACTGGGCACACATTTTCCTGATTCATAAAGCCATCATTGGAAAAATCAAGAAAATCATGGCGATTTTTATTTGGAATGGTGGGAGAGAGAAGGGAAAGTATCATTTGGTTAGACGGGAGCTAATTGCTCTTTCAAAGGATCAGGGGGGGGGATGGGGTATACTGGACCTGAATATTTTCGAAAATGCATTATTAATTAAACCACTCTAGCGATGTATTCATACACCAGGTATTTGGTAAGATATTATACTGTATAAATACTTTCAACACCAGATTTTGGAGGAGCTGTTTATAACTAGGTGGGAGAAAGTGCCATAGGGATCATTCATATGGAAAGGATTTATGAAAATCTGGCCATCATTCATAGACATGTTAAGGTGGAATTTCGGTAATGGAGGTAAAATTATGATTGGTCAAAAAGGAATCTGGGGAATCCCATCGCATCGCCCTCTCAGTGTAGAGTTGGGTAACCATTTATATGGAGCTGGAATTTTTTACTTGGCACAAGTAATTAAAGATTGGGTGGAAGGGGTTCCGTGGTGGAAGGAGGCAAAGGATTTGAAGATTTATGGGGTGATGAGACTGGAATGGATTAAACAATTGGAACACTTAAGAAGCTCGGTAATCTGCCACAACAACAAGGGTGATCAGATTACCTGGGGGGGTAGTATGAACAAGGGACAATTAAATATCAGTGAAATATATAAGGAGCTGAAAAATGCAGATATCGGGGAAGGAACAAAGAGTTGGTTCAGAGTGATTTGGAAGGATAAATCTCAAATAAATATGATCATTTTTCTTTGGCTGGTGTGGAAGGATAAAAACCTCACGTGGGACAATCTCAAGAAGAAAGGAAAAATTGGACCTGGGATTTGTAGGCTGTGCATGAAGGGAAGTGAGGACGATGGACACTTGTTTTATACCTATAATTTCACCAAAGATACACTTCATTTGGTGTGTAATCATTTCAACTTACAGAAACCGGACTACAATGATGTCAAATATAGCATCATATGGTGGTATGGGAAAGGAAAGATATTTAGGAACATTCGTGTATTTCTCCATTGGTGCGTATGGTGTTGTAGGAATAAGTGGACATTTGAAAAGAAGGAAAGCTCACCTGTCAAGGTGTCATAATTTATCATTCGACACTGGAGTAAACTCAGAATAAAAAATAATCCCCCTATTGATCTCTCGCTAAGAATCCGACTGTTTGAAATACATTACTCAGCCGAATTTTTTGATGGGGTGACACAAAATTGGAGATGTAGCTGTGGAGCCTCGTTAATGATCTCTCCCAAATGTCATTCTAAAATACATTGGTTTGGAGGACTAGGTACAAATATGAGGGCCGAATTGATTGCATTCTGGGGTCTGTTATGTTTCACGAATCAGTTATATATAGAGAATTTGTGGGTATTTGGGGACTCAAAGGTCCTTATAGACCATATGAACAAGCGGAAAAATCTAGAACTGGGACATCTCTCAGCATGGCTTGATCGGATTGCAGAATTGAAAAGATCCTTCACAGCCATATCCTTCACTCACATATACAGGGAGAAAAATCAGATGGCAGACATACTATCTAAGAAGGGGTTGACTGGGAAATTTTAAGAAATGCAATATGAATTAACTGACGCAACTGGAGTTGGGGAAAACGGCATGGTCAAATTATTTTGATCAATAGACAATTCAAGATCTAAGAAATGATTTTTGTTTCGCAGGTATGACTGTATTGCATCGAAGACACTCGAGATTTGTAAATGATAAAAACAAAAGTTTTTGTAAGTAACATATACAACACTAATCAACACAGGATGTAGAATGTTTTGTAAATCTGGGGAAGAAAGAACAAGACGAGGTATCTGATATATAATCTCTTTTTTTGTAATAGTATTTCAAAGCTGTGTACTGGTACCACTGAAGTTTTGCTTTTACTAATGAAGGAAAGGAAGATATAAAGGATGTATAAAAGTGAAATTCAAGATATTGTACCGGTACATTAATATAAACCAGATTTTTTTTCTACTGAATAAAAAATATTCACGTAGCTAGTGAAGACATCTCAACTTGTAACAATATCTTCTTATTAAGAAAAATAGTAAAACATCTTGAAAAACTCATCATTAAAATGTTCCATTCTAAAGTCCATTTTCTTAAAAGTTGCAATATATTCTTTCATTGTGCCAAAATTTATCTGAACTTCTTTGACATCCCCAAGAAACTGGTATATGTTTCAAATCTAGCATATAGGGATTTCATAAATTGGTCTCAAGAAGTGTACCCTAAATATGTTTTCTTGTGCCATTACCAACATTGCCAATGTCCCTTATAATAGTACAACACACCCAACTAGAGGTTTAGAGTGTCATCTTAGGTTTCATGAAAATAAAGTTAGTGTTCCATCTCCCCAACCCATCATGCTGAATTAGACCCATGAAACTTGTTCAAATCAATCTTGAGAAACCAATATAGTTGAGTGAAATTAAATGTCACGTGGGAATCAATTTGGATGTACTACCCTTTCTGTCCTAGGAAGAGTCCCAATTATATAAAAAATTGACTAGTGAGTGCCCCAAATTGGGTTGTGGTTGATTTTTCTCTATTAAAAGACACTCATGCCACCTTGAAGCCATTAATTTAACTTAAAAAAATATGACCCCTTATTGATTTAAGGGAGATAAATCACCATCCACTTTGTTTTATAGTTTTCAATGGCCATATTTGTAGTGGTAGGAATGGAACCATTTAAGGTCCACCCAAAATTTTGCTAATGACCTCTCCTAAGAATAGTTAATTTCCATGACATTTTCCCTTATGAATTTAAAGTTACAACTAATATTGGTTATAACCTCCAAAATACTTCCCATAATTAATATTATAACCCTAATGTGGAAATTTCACCCCAAATCTTCTTTAAAATACACCCGTGCAATTGCAATTTAGTTCTCTAGAAAAGAAAAAATGTCATCGCAAAAGAGTATCTAGTTTTTAATGAGCAATGGAGTGTCAAGATCAATAGCTCTTTGGTATTTCGTTGATGTTCCAGTAGTAGTACTCGAATTTTTTTTTACATCTAACTAAGGAGGATAGACTATTTTACATGATAATTCTCTCTCTCGGTGCTATTGTTAGTGTACTATAGATACAAATGATCACACAACTTATCTAAGGAGGGCTTGGTGATCCCTCTAGATTTTAACGTACTCAAGGGTATGTCGATGAACAAATCCATAAACATATTCCATCTAGTGCAATAGTACTAGCCTGTTGGACACCTAATTAGCTAAGGGTTGGTGTGGTGGAATGTGAACATTCATTGGAGTCCAATAGACCTTGGAATATGAAACTAACAATCATAAGGATGCATTATATGTATTATCTTTGTAAATAGAAAGGCTTTAAACAATTTCCTTTATCTTATGTTCATCATTCCATGTGTGTGTTTAACATGGTATCAGAGTGGGAAATATGCTCCCCTTCTCAAGTGTGATCCACTTGTTTTTGTGGCCTTTCTAAACCCGCTTCTATGTGAACTTGAGATTTTCTCCCAAACCACCCTTTTTGGTGCTATTTGTTGCCTCTCAATCTTTTAAGTTTTTGTTGTAGCCCATTTTTTATGTGTTTGTCGGGCCTATCAATAACATCTCTTCCCACTATTCCAAATCAGCCATAGTCATTCTATAAATGGAGACCAAGGCAACAATTATTCAATAATCCACATTTTGTCATTAAATGTGTGCCAATGATTTATTAGCTAATCAGTAGTGTTGCGCCATCTTTTTGAAAATTTTGTCTATAAGCTCTTTCTCAACACCGTTATGAGAAGAGGATCTGTTATTAAATGCCCTTTTCAAAGCCAACATTTCAAGTCTCAGGAAAACATTCATTGAAAGACCAAGGATATAAAGGGACGTTGAACTAGTGCAACGATTGTATAGCTTGTTATGAAATTTATTCCAACAAATATTTGAAGGTCAATATGTCTATATATGTTGCATATGCTAGTTGATTTATTATATACCATCGAGTGTATTACATGACGTATATCCATCATAGGACTGAACAATTGACTATTGAGCTCAAATTCGACTTACCCTTTAGATCATGGACCCTGCATTGGATTCAAGATGTGATCGTAGGTGATATGATTTCCCTTAGATGCTAAATACAGTGCTGTTGATTTTTCACATGCACCTACATATTTTTATCATTTCTGTTTGCATGCATGTCACTCAGGGACAATGGTTGTTTGAGAAACGTTGTAAAATTTTGACATCTCTAGAAGAATTGACACAAGAAAATATGTGGTGCATGCATTGAGCAATAAAGCTAGAAATTCTCAGTTAATTGAAGCGCTCAAGGAGATTGTTGGGGATATAGTTGTACAAAAGGCTACACAAGAACTTGGTACATGAAATTTTTGGTTTCCGAGGTAAAGCCAATCGCAGGTCTAAATTTTACTGATGATTCCTAAGCCATGACTATTGGTAAATCAGTGACAAAGGGCGGGAAATTGACTTAAAAAAAAGGCTTCCTGGTCATATTTTTTACAAAGGTGTGGTTCACAAGCCAGTGGAATGGAGTGAGATTTTGACGAAGAAGAAGTTGAAAACTCAAATTTTATAGCTTTTTATGTGTTTCAATGGTGCTTTGGTGCAGTAAGTTAATAATTTATATTCTCTAAAACTTGCAGAACAAACTTGATTATTGCATTTATTCATTGTCAAGCATATAAAAAGGAGGGTCCATTCATATACATGTGAATCAATATATTCACACATGAATGGGTCCATTTATATGACAATCAGTCCAATTGCTTTGACAACTTGGTTTATATACTAGTTGGAGTCTTTATATACGAATTGGAATACCTCACAAGATGATTTCCAGTCCATCATCAGTCACTAACAGTGTGTTTGTTGTGAAATGGATCAAATGGGTGATGTATTAGAGTTACTGGAAACTATGATACATTCTATTGTTCATGATACAATACAAATCAACAAGGAAACTCTTTTTGACATTCAAACTTGCTTGCAAAATGCACAAGAGAAGATTGATTTCTTGCATCTTGAGTCACTAATACCACAATATGAGATGCAACTAGGTAGCCATCATTTTGAACTTGTTTTTTTTAGAACAATCCCTTTTTGAGTTTAAAGTTGACTCCCATCAACAACTAGAAATTGATTAGATCAATGAGACAATCTCAAGAGCCTATTTGCATGCAGATGAAAAAGTTTAGACTGCACTTCCCAAGCTCATCATTGAGACCTTAGGAAGATATTGTCAACAATGGGAAAGGATATGACAATGATGTGTCCTTTCATATTCCAAACTACTCCAAGCCTATTCAGTTTAAAAGTGTTGGCTTTCTTCAAGATAACCCAATCTCACTTTCTGCTCTTCCATAGCCACAAAAACTTGTTAAATGGCAACATTGTGACAAATTTGGCCATGTGAATGATCATTGCTTTGATCTTCACCCATGTGAGAATTTCCATAAGCACACTCATCGTTCAAACAGATTATTTAGAAACAAGCCTTCTCCAAGAACGAAGATTCACCTTGGATGGATCGCTTATTGGTAATGGGCTTCAAAAACCAAGAAGATATTTTGATCATACTACATAATTTGTTCTAGAATATTGAGAGGTATTGTAGTTGAGTTTTATTAATATTCTCACCTTTTATTTCACAGGGGGTAATTAATGGTCATCTACAAGATTCAAAGATAAATCAAGTGATCCTGAGCCACAACCTAAACCTGTTGCCTGAGCCTAGAGCTAGAGTTATCCATACCCAGATTCAGATTTGTAGCTAGAGACATAGAATCCCATGAGCATGCAATTTGGTTGCAGGCCTTCCTTAAATCATCATAAGTTGAGACCTCAATGGTCTCCATTTTCAAAGCATTAGGGATCACTTCCTTTAGAAGAAGACTTCAACGAATAGCCAAATTTGGAAGAGTTCCAGGAACTGCACTAAGAATTTCAGTAGGTCATCCTTAAACCACTATTGGTTGAGACCTTGAGTTCTCCCACATTATACCTTCATCTTAGAGAGCACATGCAACCTATTTTTGCCATGCATTGTTGTATTTTTTTATTATCTCCCTCTTCTTGGACTCGTATATACCCCTTCGGATTAGGGGGGGGGGTGTTGGACACCTAATCTGCTAAGGGTTGGTGTGGTGGAATGTGGAATGTGAATAGTCACCAGAGTCTAAGAGACCTCAAAACATGAAACCAACGTTCATAAGGATGTATTATATTTGTGAATAGAAAGACACTAAATGATTTACCATATCTTGTGTTCATCATTCCATGTGTGTATTTAACATAGTATAAGAGAAGGCGATATCCTCCTTTGCTCAAGTGTGAGCCACTTATTTTTTGTGGCCTTTGTAAACCTGCATGTATGTGAATTTGAGGTGTACTCCAAAACCACCATTTTTAGTGCTATTCACTACCCATCAGTCTTTCATTTTTCTGTTGGAGCCCATTTTTCATGTGTTTGTAAGGAATTCCAATAACATCTATCCCCACCATTCCAAATCTAGCTATAGTCATTCTATAAATGGAGACCAAGGAAATAATTATTCAAGAATTTACATTCTGTCATTAAACATGTGTTAGTGCTCTATCAACTGATCATTAGTGTTGAGTCATTTTTCTTCAAATTTTTCACTGTTTTGAGAAGAGGTTTTGTTATTGAACACTCTTTTCAAAGTCAACATTTCCAATCTTGGGAAAACGTTTGTAGAAATACCAAGGATACCAAGGGACAAAGAAATAGTGCAGCAGTCACAGAGCAAGTGTTTTGAAATTTGTTCCAGCAAAGATTTTAAGGTTGGTACATTCATATATGTTGCATCTACAAGTTGTTTTATTTTATACCATCTAGTGTATTGCACAACACAAATCCATCACAAGAAATGAACTGGTCAATTATTGAGCTCAAATTTGACTCACCCTTTGGATCATGGGCCCTACATTGGAATTCAAGATGTGCTCGTTGGTGATATGATTTCTTTTAGATGCTAAATATGACATTGTTGATTTTTCCCTTGCACCTATATCATTATCATTTCCATTTGCATGCATGTCACCTAGGGATAATGGGTGTTTCATCAATGTTGCATACCTTTGACATTTCTATAGGAATTAACAAATTAAAATATGTGGTGCATGTACTGAGCAATAAACTTGGAATTTCTCAGTTAATTGAAGTGTAGAAATTTATCTAATGGATTCAATCCGATCTTGTGATGTAATAAAACAAAATATTGAATCAATTCTACAAATTTGTGGGAACCAAATATGATCGCATAATCACATAACGTGAAAGAGAAAGATTTTATCAATCACACAACACAAGATGTATATGGGGAAAGCAACTGCTCAAAATCCCGCTATCTGTATATTGCATAAATTCAAGACCATGAAATAATCAAATGGTATTTCCCTTCCTGAGAAACCTCTCCACTTTGTTGATTGTCTCACTACCAACCTGTGCACAAGATTTTCTTGGCACACCTTTCTCTCACAATCTCCACACACAAAATTGTGATTCTGATTGCTTGGTCTCACCAACTTGTGCTCACCAAAAAAATGTTTAAACTTGTGCCTTAATTCCTCCTTTTAAAGGAATTTTTCTCTAATTAAGGAATGATTTAATTTAGGCCTTCTTCTTACTGCATGCACCACCTGTACAATTTGGATGATCGTACAAATGATAGTACACTTCCATTTAACTCCAATCTCAACTGAGTATTCCTCATAAATAACATGCAAAAACTATTTATACCGAATTATCAGTTATCCAATTGATCACTACATGTGAATTAAATCATATTTCATTCACTGGACCTATCAATATCTCATCTCTAAGTTAGAACTAGTTAAATTGATTTTAACTCAAACAATTGAGCTAACTAATTACAACCCACAAATAACACAACCAGGGCTCCTAAAAAGTATGAGATGCCTTACATGCCTCTAGTTTGACCCTCAACTCGAATTAACTGAGTTAACTAAGTCTTCATGACTCAATTAACACTTACAAGTTATCATGTGATGTGGAATTACAATTTACTTCTAATTTAATTAAGGGAAAAATAAATTAGAAGCCCCGTGGGTGCCATTTTCAATATTTCTTGTTGCCAATTTCAGCACTCCCTCTCAACAAGCAATGAATTCCATCTATCTTGATTTGATACCTTGGAATGTTATGCATGTAACACTTCTCTCTAGTTTTGTTGCTCATGAAAATTCTGAAACTGAAAAACATCCAAACTAAATCAGTATGATGCATATGTCACCAGAGTCTATGACTGCTACTAGTTACTACACTGTCTACTAAAAAATTTGCATTGCTTCTGACTCTGCATCTGTGCCATCTGCACTGCTACCAACTATGATCTGCGCTCCAGTATCTAACATTTTTCACTCTGATATCTGACTGCATCAATTTCCACCGATCCATCTTTCTACAATGTACTGTGGGCCCCCATAACTAGGTATTGATCCATGAGATAAGATATCTCAATGGACCATGCCCAAATTTCTTCTCTTGGGATTATTTCTTCACATCGCCCCACCTCTCACCTAGAGGTATGGCTGCATGTGCTCCCTCTGCCCACTTGGCTCTAAATTCCTCCCCTACTGGAGGTCTCTTCTTGAGTGGATGTCTCCACTCGATCTCCTCTCTGCTTCTCCAATTGTGGTTGCTCCACAACATTATGAGGCTGCATGTTGAGAGGTAATTCATGCTCTCTCTCAACCACCAAGTATCTAACCTTTGATTTTATCCTCAAAGATTTGCATGCATCTGGTACCTCAAGTGCATACATGTTCTTGAATCGTGCACGTTGTAATTGTCCCACCATCACAAAAGTTTCTGAAAAAAATTTGGTTTTAAATCAATGATATCTCCCTCATATGAACTCTGATTTGACCATTTGTTTTTTAATTTGGGTATTTTTTCGCAAGGAATCTAGATACGTTATTTGTTTTTGAAAAATTTTCACAAATTTTTCCAGATCTTCTCTACAAAATCACCGCCAAAAACATTCCTGCTATGATACGATGTAGAAATTTATCTAATGGATTTAATCTGATATTGTAATGTACTAAAACAAAATACTGAATCTATTCTACAAATTTCGGAAACCAAATACAATCGCATAATCACATAACATGAAAGTGAAATAATTTATCAATCACACAACCAAGATGTGTCTGGGGAAATCAACTACTCCAAACCTCGCTATTTGTATATTGCATAAAGTCAAGACCATGAAACAATATAATGATATTTCCCTTCCCGAAAAACCTCTGCACTCTGTTGACTGTCTCACTACCGACCTATGCACAAGCTTCTCTTGGCACACCTTTCTCTCACAATATCCACACACAAACTTGTGCTTCTAAATGCTTGGTCTCACCAACTCGTGCTCACGAAAAAAATGATTAAACGTGTGCCTTCATTCCTCCTTTTAAAGGAAATATTATCTAATTAAGGAATGATTTAATTTAGGCATTATTCTGACTGCATGCACCATCTGTACAATTTGGATGATTGTACAATTGAAAAGACACTTCCCTTTAACTCCAATCTCAACTGGGTATTCCTCAGAACTAACATGTAACAACTATTTATAGTGAATTATCAGTTATTTAATTGATCACTGCTTGTGAATTAAATCAGATTTAATTCACTGGACCTATCACTAGCTCATCTCTTAGTTAGAACTAGTTAGATTGATTTTAAATGAAATAATTGATTAACTAATTACAACTCACAAATAACTCAACCAGGGCTCCTAAAAAGTAGGAGACACCCTACATGCCTCTAGTTTGAACCTCAACTTGAATTAACTGAGCTAACTAAGTCTTCGTGAATCAGTTAACACTTACAAGTTGTCATGTGACGTGGAATTACAATTTACTTATAATTTAATTAAGGGAAAATTAAATTAGAACCCCCCTTGGGTGCCATTTTCAATATTTCGTGTTGCCAATTTCAACATTAAGTGTTCAAGGAGTTTGTTGGGGATATAGTTGTGGCAGAAGGCTACACAAGAACTTGGTACATGGAACATTTGGTTGCTAAGGTAAAGGTAATTGTAGGTCTAAACTTTAATGATAATTCCCATAACACTAATGTTGGTAAAGCAGTAACAAAGGTGCAGTAAAAAGATCTTCCAGTCATGTTGTTTACCAAGGTGCAGTTCACAAGCCAGTGGAATGGAGTGAGTTTTTGATGAAGAAGTTGAAAACTCAACTTTTGTATCTTGTTATGTGTTTCGATGGTGCTTTGGTGTAGTAAGTTAAGAATTTATAGTCTTTAAAACTTGCAAAACGAGCTTGATTACTGCATTTATTCATTGTCAAGCATCTAAAAGGGAGGGCCCATTCATATATAGATGTGAAGAAATATATTCATACATGAAGTTGAGAGTGGGTCCATTTATATGATAGTTAGTCCAAATGCTACAACGCCTTGGTTTATGTACTAGTTGGAGTATTTATATACAAATTGGCATACCTCATGAGACTGCTTGTGTAGAAAATCCACATAGATTTAACTGATCTTGTAATATGCTAAAACAAATACGTGAATCTATTCTACAAATTGTGGAAACCAATTATAATCACTCAATCACATGAAAAAGAAAGAGAAATAATTTCAATCACACAACACAAAGATTTATCTGGTGAAAGCCTCAACCAAAAACCCTGCTATCTATATATTGCATTAAGTCAAGTATATGAAGTAATACAATGCTTCTCTCATGCTTGAGAGCTCTCTGCACTATCTCTGACTTTCTCACTCTAATCCCAACAAGCTTGGCCCAATATTTAACCAATTTATTTCATCTGGGTTGCTCAGTGTTTCTTACACATTCCTGAGGGAATTGAGCCCCTATTAATTAGGAAATTACCAATAATTTATTGTGCAATACATCCAAGGCATCTCGCTGAACTCATGCATAACCTGTACAATTTTCTAATTATACAACTGATAGTATACTTCCCTTTAACTCCAATCTCAATTGGGTGCTCCTTAGAAATGAAATGAAATAGCTATTTATAGAGCATTATCAATTATATTATTGATCACTGCATGTGAATTAAATTAGATTTAATTCACTGGACCTTTCACTAGCTCATACATCAGTTAGAACTAGTTAAACTGACTTTAACTCAAATAATTAATTTAAACAATTACAACTCAAAATAAATTGCAATTTCACCCCCTAAAACTTAGAGTAAACTCTACATGCCTCCAGTTTCACCCCCAACTCGAATTGACTGAGCTAACTAAGTATTACCAACTCAATTAACTCGTACAAGATATCATGTGATTTGGAATTACAATTTCCTTCTAATTTAATTAAGGGAAAATCAAATTAGAATCCTATTATTGTTGCCAATTTCAACACTCCCTCTCAATAAGAAAGGGATTGTCTGCTACCCCAATCTTGCCTCTGTGGAACTCGAATTTGCCTCTTGATAGTGCCTTCGTCAAGATGTTTGCATCCTACTCCTGAAGATTAAATGAGAGTTTGATGCAATTATGGTTATTATCACAATAAATCATTGTTAAATCCATCTGTCGACCAAACAAACCAACAAGTATCTTCCTCATCTAGATGTTCTCACATGCTGCTTGACTAGCCTCCGTGTACTCTTCCTCTGCTAAAATGAGTGCAACTGATATTTTCTTCTTGTTGTACCAAGAAACTATTGTTGACCCAATGATAAATATGCCCCATGATGTGCTCTTCCTGTCAGATGGACTCCTTGCCCAATCTGCATATGTGAATCCTTGAAGCTTCACTCCCTCTATCCGCCTATACCATAGCCCAAACTGTGTAGTGCCTTTGAGGTATCTCAAAACATGCTTGCCTGCTTTCCAAAAGAGCTTGGTAGGCTTAACCATAGCTTGACTAAGCTAGTTAACTACATAGCATATTTATGGTCGTGTTTTCACCAAATAAATGAGTGAACCCACAAGCTGCTTGTATATGGTAGCATCTACTATTTCATTTGAAGTAGAATCCTCCTTACTCCAGTTCCCTGATAGAGGAGTCTTTGTGGGTTTGTTTCCCTCCATGTGTAACTTCTTTAGAATCTCATTGGCATACTTACCCTGAGATACAAATATCTCGCCATCTCTTTGCCAAATTTCCAATCCTAGGAAATAATGCAAGAACCCCATATCCTTCATCTCAAATTGTCTTGCAAGATCCTCTTTTCAAGACTTGATGAGCTCCTCATCACCTCTCAGTATCAAGTCATCAACATAAAGTAAAATTATCAAAATTTTACCTTCTACCACAATATGGTAAATGTTCACATCTTCTTCACTCTTGGTGAAGTAGTTCTCAATCCTGGTGTACGAAGCACGATGTGCTTGTTTCATTCCATACAACACTCTCTTGAGTCTACACACACATGACCCTCTGTCAAGGGTATCAAAACCTTTTGGCTACTTGATGTACATCTCTTCCTCAATCACTCCATTGAGGAAGGTTTTACTTACATCCAGCTGATGTATCTTCCATCCCATCTGCGTTGAAAGTGAAAGGATGGATTTGATTGATGAGTACCTTGTGACTGGTGCAAAGGTCTCATTGTAATCAATCCCCTCCACCTGAGAGAACCCTTTGGCCACAAATATGACCTTGTGCTTCACCACACTTCCATCCGCTGCATGATTCACCTTGTAGATCCACTTGGATCCTACAACTGACTTCCCCTCTAGTCTTGGGACAAATTCCCATGCACTTTTTTTGATAATGGAGTCATACTCCTCAACCATGGAATCAACCCAAATCAGTTACTTCACTGCTTCCTCAAAAGAGGATGGCTCTATCTCTACACTCTCGCTCATAAGATCCATGTAGCCAGTGTATCGCTCTGGATACCTTCCCTGCATGTGTTGTGATGTGGGTGCTCCCACATTCTCTCTAGCATCAAGCACCAACCTATCAACCTCTCTGGTGCACTTCCTTTCATCTCAAGATGTCTCTGCATGAGTGGGTGTTTCCACTCTCTGTTCCTATGCTTGTGGATGCTCCACATCTTGAGGTTCTTCTTTTGGAGCCAAGAGCTCCTCAACTACATGCAATTGAAGCTCCCTCTGAAGGGAAATTCGAATGGCCTTCTCTTCATCAAATTTCACATCTCTTCTGACCATTGTCATCCTGTGTGATGGTAAGTACACTCGATAATTGTGAGGTGTATCAATGTACCCCACAAATATTCCAAGCTTAGTTTTTGGCTCTAGCTTCTTCCTTGAATATTTTGTTACATGGAAATAAACTAATGAACCAACAATTTTAAAATGCGCAACATCTAGTTTCTTACATGAAAAAGATTCCTCTGGTGTACTCTTCCCAAGTATCCGATGAGGACATCTGTTCTGCACAAATACTATTGTGGTGCATGCTTCCACCCACAGATGCAACAATAAGCCCTTATCATGCAACATCGTTGGTGTTTCTCCCACAATAGTTATGTTATTCCTTTCTGAAACCCCATTTTGTTGTGGGTTATGAGGTGCTATAAATTCTCGTTGAAATCCTTTTGAAGCACATAAGTTATTGAATTTGTTCGAGACATATTCTCCACATTATCGCTTCTAAGAGCCTTCAACTTCTTCCCTGTATCTTTCTCAACACGTGCTTTGAACTCACAAAACTTTGAGAACATATGATCTTTCTTCTGCATGAATAATATCCAATACTTGTGTGAAAAATCATCTACAAAAATCACATAATACCTATGTTTTTATGTGGAGCTTTTCGAGAACTGTCCACACACATCTGAATGAACTCTCTCAAGGATATCCTTTTCTCGACTTTCCCTATTATGAAAGGTGGCTTTGGTTTACTTCCCCAATGTACCTCCTTTGCATGTTTCTCACTATTCAATTTCACCCTTGGGAAGTCTTGTAGAGATATGTTGCATGATCTTCAAAGCGCTATGGTGTAGATGGCCCAATATTCTGTGCCATAACTCACCGATGTCTCAGCTATTCACCTTCTCTGCTTCAGTGCTCAAGGCATCACCGTCTTTTACATCCAATTTGTAGAGGCTCTTTACTCGAACCCCAATCTTCTCCACCTGTCCCGTGGCTATGTGACGAAGGAACACCTTTCCTTTGGAAAATATCACATCATAGCCATGGTATTCCAACCTAGAAACTGAAACTAAATTATTCTTTAAACCAGGAACATACATGACATATTTTAATGTGAGAGGAGTAAAAAAATCCCTCTGAAAGGTAATTGTACCTAATCCAGTCGTGCTATACCTCCCGTCATCTCCCATATCGATGTGCATCTGGAGATCATTCTCCTCAAAGTTACTAAAGAATTATTTGTTTCCGGTCATATGGAATGAAGCTCTAATATCCAAGTACCACACATAACCCATCACCGATGACACCATGCATGCGATGAGAGTGAAATCCAACTCAAACTGTGAAGCAAGTGCTTCACCTTCCGCTCCTCCTAAGGGCTTCTTGATGGTATTCTTGTGTGAACACTTTGTAGCATAGTGTCCAAGCTCATGCCAGTGAAAACATTTTATCTTTGACAAGTTCGTCTTCTTGCTTGCCTGGCCAGAATCTGATTTGGAATGGGACGCCTTCACTTTCTATTTCTTCACCTTTCCAACCAAGGCACCATTCTCCTCATCATCAGTCTTTTATGAGGATCCATGTTTGGTGTTCCACAAAATCTCTTCTTGTACCAAGTCAGACCACAATTTCTCCCACTCTAGTAGCTTCTCCCTCCAATTTACTGAATCTTGGTAGCTTTGCCAACGCTTGGGAAGACCTAGAAGTGCTAGGATTACCAAATCATCCTCGACAACTGTCACACAAACACTTCCAAGCTCATATCGACATTGAGTGAAGTTCATCAAGTATTTTGGTATCGTGTCACCCTTCTCCATCTTGATCTTTCTGAGCTTTTCCTTTAGCGCTAGCTTCTTGTGGTTAATACTGTTCTAAAACAAATATGTTAAGGCCTTCCACATAGCATATGGTGTTTCCTTTCATGGATTTTCGAGACAATATGATCTCAAACTCCTTTTAACAGAATCCTTCTCACCTTGTGTACATTCTCTTCCATACATCAATATTTTTAGCATCTGCTACTGCGCACCTGGGAATATCATTGTCTATGAATTCCTTCAACCTGTTGTTCTCCAACACTACCTCCAAAATTTCCTCCCAAGATATGTAATTCGAACTACCCTCAAGGGCATATTCGAGTCTCAACTCACATAAAGACATTCTGATTTGTTGCTGCTCCTGAATAATAAATCTACAAATTCGATTCACCTGTTCAAACACAAGCTCATATTCTTCTCTTCTATAGTAATTCCTGCTCTGATACCATGTAGAAAATCCACATAGTTTCAACAGATCTTGTAATACGATAAAAAAAATACTCGAATCTATTCTACAAATTTAAAAAACTAATTACGATCACTCAATCACATGAACAAGAAAGAGAAATAATTTCAATCGCACAACACAAAGATTTATCTTGGGAAAGCCCCAGCTAAAAACCCCACTATCTGTATATTGCATTAATTCAAGAATATGAAATAATACAATTCTTCTCTTAGGCTTGAGAGCTCTCTGCACTATCTCTGACCATCTCACTATGATCCCAACAAGTTTGGTCCAATACTTAACCAATTTCTTTCCTTTGGGTTGCTCAACCTTTCTTATGCATTCCTGAGGGAATTAAGCCCATATTAATTAGTAAATTCCCAATAATTTATTGTGCAATACATCCAAGAAATCCTACTGACCTCATGCATGAGCTATACAATTTTCTAATTATACAATTGATAATATACTTCCCTTTAAATCCAATCTCAACTGGGTCTTCCTTGGAACTAACATGCAAAAAATATTTATAGCGAATTATTAGTTATATGATTGATCACTGCACGTTAATTAAATCAGATTTAATTCACTAGATCTCTCTCTAGCTCATCCATCAATTATAACTAGTTAAACTGATTTTAACTCAAATAATTAAGTTAAAAAATTACAACTCAAAATAAACTGCAACTAGACACCCTGGAACTTATATTGAGCTCTACATGCCTCCAGTTTGACCTCCAACTAGATTTGACTAAGCTAACTAAGTCTTCCCAACTCATTTAACTCGTACAAGCAATCATTTGATGTGGAATTACAATTTCCTTCTAATTTGATTAAAAAATAAATAAATTAGAAACCTTTTCTTGTTGCCAATTTCAGCAGCTTTCTAGTCCATCATCAGAGTCACTAATAGTGCATTTGTTATGAAATGGATCAACTGGGTGATGTATTAGAGTTGATAAAAAGTTCGATACATTTTATTGTTAATGATACAATAAAAATCAGTAAGGAAACTCTTTTTAACATTCAAACTTGCTTGCAAAATGCACAAGAGAATATTGATTTATTTCACCTTGAGTCACAACTACAACAAGATGAGCTACAAAATCATAGTCATCTTTTTGAACTTTTTTTATTTATAAAAATCCCCTTTTTTGTTTTGAAGTTGACTCCCATCAACAACTAGAAATTGATTAGATCAATGAGCCCATCTTAGGAGCATATTTTCATGTAGATGCAGAAGTTCAAACTGCACTACCCAAGCCCATCATCATACCTTGGGAAGAGCTTGCCAAAAACATGAACGAAACTAGTCTTGGACATGAAAAGGATGTGTCATTTCATATTCCAAACTACTCCAAGCCCATTTGGTTTAAAAGTGTTTGATTTCTTTAAGACAACTCAATATCACTTGCTTCCCTTCCACAACCACATCAAATTGTTAAATGCCAACATTGTGGCAGAGTTGGCCATGTGAAAGATCATTGTTTTGATCTTCAACCATGTGAGAATTTTCATAAGCATAGTCATCATTCAAACATATGATTTAGAAACAAGCCTTTTGCAAGAACGAAGATTCACCTTGGATGGAATGCTTCTTGGCAATCAGCTTCAAAAACCAAGAAGATATTTGATCATACAACATATTTTTATCTATAATATTGACTGGTCATGCAATTTAATTTTCTCCATCTTCTCATCTTGTATCAGACAAGAGGGGAATTGATGGTCATCTACAATCTACAA